>JAWWES010000067.1:1646217-1688156 GCA_035583135.1 Lophotriccus pileatus
CTGGGGGCGTTATGGGGGATTAAAGCGCAGAGTCCTACTGAGGAGGTTGGGCAGGGATGAGGGAGAAGGTGTCCGAGGCCATGGAGGGGTCGGGGGAGGGATGGGGAGATGAGTGTGCGGGGGTACAGAGGGTGCCGGTTGGGATGGGGGGGACAGTGGGATGGGGGGTAAAGGGGGGACTCGGCCACGGAGGACTGGGGGTCCTGGGGGAGTCGGAGGTGACGGTGGGGTTGGAAAACTGGGCGGGGGGAGCAGTGGGGAGAGGGGGTGCGGTAATGGGGGGATTCAGTGAGGGGGGGTGAACAGGGGGTGTAGGGGGCACTCAGCCCCGAAGGGCGGAGGGTCTGTGGGAGGGGGCTGAAGGTGCGGTACGCCCCGCGGCTGGAGGGCTGCGGGGGGCACTGCGGGTGCCCCGTGGCTGAGGGGATGGGGTTGGGGGCAGGTTGGAGTGCCCGGGGAGCCCACCCTCACCTCCGCTTGCCCCTTCCCTTCCCCAGGTGCCGGGATGGTGCCCCCCTGGAAGGAGCAGCGCCGGGGGGCCGGGAAGGCCCCGGTGGGACCCCAAGCGAGACCCCCGCGGCGGAGCTGGAGGGTGCTGGCCGAGAGGAACCAGAGCAGGGCCCCCGTGGGCGTGTGGGTGGAGAGCGGCCCGTGGCAGCAGAGCCCGGACTCCGTGAGTGCACCCACCCACGGCACCGCCTGCCGGGGCGTCTCCAGCCCCGCAAATGTGCCAGTAAAACCCACAGAGCTAAAAATGAGCTTGTGCACAGCCTGAAGGCGGCCAGGGATGTGGCTCCTGAAAACAGTAATTTATTTTAGTGATTTTTTTAGTGGGGTCAGAAGCTGCCATGGTGCCTATCATGTAGCCTGGCCTCCTCTTTGCACAAGCCCACAGCATCTCTCTGAGTCGATTCCCCTCCAATAGACTGTGGTTTTAGGGGAGAAACGCATCAATTTTAAACATCAGTCAGGTGGGGAACCCAGCCAGTGCTGCTCTTCGCCTTCCCACTCATGCCTGAAGGATGTTGGCGAACTGAGATTTTATTCTGTGTTGCTGATTTAAAAAAAAAAAATATATTGAGTGTTTCAGGATCTGGAGCCAATCTCAGCTGTACCCCATTAGAAACACTTAAGGAAATCTTTATGGATGCTTATCTCAGGGATTTCTGCTTTGAGGGTTATTCTAAGAGGACTAAAAGTGCATTAAATATCGGATGATGAGTTCAGTCCCCTGTAATTAATGTCTGAATGTTACAGAAGCTCCTGCCCTTTTGAGATGATTTATTTTTATATTGTAATTTAAATCATGAAAGGTTGAGATAATATATGGAAATGAATCATCTCCATATTCCACAGAACTTCCATCTTGGTGCTGTAAAACTTCTGAGGGAGCTGAACTCTTCCTGAGAGCTTTGGGGTACCAGGACGCTCCCAGGGCCCCCCAGGTGGGGCTTCCAGGGGTGGATGAAACTGCCCAGGGTTATCTGAGCTTATTTAATACTTCTAATTGTATGAATGCCTCCTGCATCGGAGTTGCTGATGAGGCGGGCAGTGGGTGAGCTGGTGCTGGGCTTTTCCCTGGAGCTCTGGCTTGGTTTCTTCCACAACAGTGCAGATTTCTCCCCATCTTGGAACTTTGTTGAACTGTGCTGACCCTGATGTGCTGCTGGATCTGCAGCCTCACCCCTTTCCTCCATCCCTTCAGTCTCTGGTTTCTCGTGCTGTGCTGGCAGCCAGGAGAGCGATGTCATTGGTCTTTAAGCCATGGTGGTGTTGCAGAGTTGCTTGGCAGGACTGCAAGGAAAAAGAAATGGGGTTTGGGGGGTTTTCAGGTCATTGCTGTTAATCTTTCAGATGGTAAAAATATTCTGGAGCAGTGCTGTGCTCTGTGAACTGCTTCCCTGATGTGCTTCCAGCCTTGCAGAGTGTTAACAGCATGGGGAGCTGGCCTGTTCCTTTTGGATCCAGGCTTTGGATATTTGAGCATCCTTTCATGGGAGCAGGAGTTGGGAGCTGTTCCATGGGACTCCTTTCCTTCCAGTTGTGTTCCAGAGAGGCAAAGGCAGAGGTGTGCATGCTCTGCATTTGTCTAATCAGACCCAGTCCAGCCTATAATAATCCAATAGATATTGTCCAAGGTGTTATTCCAGAGGCTGTGAAACAAAACATGAAATTCTCTCTGGGTGCTGCCTGGTGGGGGAAAAGGGGATACAGGGTTACAAGCTGCTCTTATGTAGCAAAAACCACGTGGAATCTGCTTCTACCTCTTGTAGGCATCAGTATTCGAGGTGGAGGAGGAGCTGAAGGAGCAGCAGCGGCAGAAGGCAGCCAAGCTGAGGAGATTCCAGAGCGAGGTGAGGCAGCGGGTGAACCGGCAGGTCAGGATGCGCCGGTGGCAGGAGCTGCAGAAGTCCCACGAAGCGGTAAGCGGAGCTCTGTCAGGAGAAACTCCTCCAAAACTGGGAAAAATCCTAACGCTGGAGCTCAAGTCAAGGTGTTGATGAGAAAATCTGAGGTGCCAGACCCTGTGGTGGCAAACGGTGTCTTGGCAGGCTGGGTCAGTGTGACACCTCTGCTGGTGCTGAAGGTGCTTGAAGCCTCGCCACAGAAAGGTCACTGGCTCCCTTGGGCAGCAGCAGAACAGAATCCCAGAGCCCTGTGTGGAATTGCCCAGAATTAAAAAGCATCCAGGCCAGAGCTGGGAATGATGTGAACGTCTCCTGGCTGTGTTTGAAGCAAAACAGCTTTTCTGCTGTCTCTTTTCCAATCCCTTCTCCAAAGCAGCCAAATAGTTTTCAAGCAGCACTTTCCTGCTGTCTCCAAATTCTCTTTTCCCCCATGGGCTTGTTTTGGATTATCCCATGAATATATTTAATCCTTTTTGCTCTCAAACAAGTGCCGAGAAGACTTGCCAGAATCTGACTGTGGCACAGAAGGGAATGCACTGAAATGTCACCGGCTTTGGCTGCCCCTGGGGTGTTTGGGCTGTTTCCATGGCTGAGAGGGGACGTCCTCATGTAACTCCGCCAGCTCCAAGCGGGAAGCCCGCAAATGCCCTCAGCCCCCTGAGCCTGATGTTCTTTGTGCTCTCTCAGCACGGGTAGCCAAAACCTCCATCCCAAGAAATGCCACCTGTGGTTGGTGAGATGCCACCAAGGTTGACGTCCTTGCAGGTGATGGTTGGGGATCCCACGTGGCTCTTTCCCGGCAGGCGGAGCGGGAGAGCTGTGCTGCCGTGCGGTACTGGACCTCCTGGAGGAACATGTGCCCGTTCCGGAGCCACCGCCCTCCCATCATCTGTGGTCCCAGTGCTGGCTCCAGCCCGGCCCCATGGGAGGGGACACACGGAGAGCCATTCCAGCAGCAAGCTGACGAGGTGAGCCGTGCCCCTCCTGCCTTCCCCGCTCTGCTTCAGCACCCTCCAGGGTCCTCGGCGTTTGAATTCGAGAACAGGCAATGTATTTCTTTTTTTCCATTGCAGCACGTCCCTAGTATTTGGGATTTAGTATTGAATTAAATATTAGCTCCCATTTTCACCCTGAATGTTGCTCCTCAGAGCATCCTGCTGGGTCACAGGTGCCTCCTCCTCGGATGCTGGAGCTGAACTGGTCCGTCCCCTCACAGGCACAGCCGTGTCCTGACGCAGAGGTGGCACTAGGTGGTGCCAGCTCATTGCAGCTTGTCTCCTGCAGACCAAAATCTGGGAAAGCCTGCCTTGAGGACTGTTTTAAGCTTTTTTTTTTAAATAGAGATGCTTCTGCTGCATTTGGTGGTTTATAAAGCCTGTGTGCTCACCTAGGAGCTGGAGTTATTCCAGTTGAAGCACTGTGGGGTGGATTCCAGCTGATGGGTAGAAAATCACTTCTGGCTGGACACAAAGCAGGAAAATTGGGGATCTGGCATCTCAGCAGCATGTTTTAGGAGCAGATGCGTGCTGAGTTCAGCACCTTGGGGCAGCTCTGAAAGACCCCTGGGTGATTGCATGTTGGGTCGTGCCACCTTGACCGAGCCCCTTGGCTGGGGCAGAGTGACTGGGAGGTCTCTGGGTGCTGCTGACCTTGTGCTGTGCTGTCTCTCCCTCCCCTCTGGCTGCAGCTCAGCAGGGCCCTGAGGCAGGTGCGGCTCAGGCTGGCGTCCCGCAGGACCGCGTCCCCTGGTGAGGAGCCCCCCGTGCTCCCCGGCGAGGGATGGATGCGGGAGGTGAGCGAGGGCTGCCTGGGCTTGGAGGAACAGGAATTGTCTTGCAGACTGTTTGGCTGTAATTAGGAGGTCCAAAGGATAATTCAGGGAGTAATAAACTGTGCTTTCCTGACCCACCGGTGGGTAGCCCATGGATTTCGGTGGCCCGAGGGCTCTGTTTCTCTGCCCTTGCTGCCTTTCAGAGAAGGCAGCAGGATAAAGTGGGTGGAAACATCTCTGAGATTAACTCAGAGACAAGAATTCAAAAAAGGCTTTTAAAGGCTTGTGATCTGAGATTGTGATCTGGGTATTTGGGAGGCATGTGACGACCAGCTCTCCCCTCAGGTGCCTTTATTTCTTTAACAAACCTCAACAACTCTTTGCCTTGCATCAATCCCTTGTTTTGTGTGGGTGGCAAAGATCTGGAGTGTTTCCCTCACCCGGGGCTGTCTTCTGCTAGAGAATCGTTGGCATGTAGCTGCTTTCCTTGAAGTAGTGCAAGGGAGGTCAGTCCCACATTTTGTTGTGCTGGATTTCATCCTGCTTTTGCTCCTCCAGTTCTCAAGAACAACTTTGTGTTGCAGCTATTATCCTGCTCTCTGTGCCAAGACCTTTCTCAAACTGACATACTTTGGAGAACACCAGTGACAGCCCAGCCCGGTGTTTTCTCTTATTGCTTCCACAGCCAGTTCCCTGCCCATCCTGCAGTTCTTCATTCCCATCTCTTTCTCAGGTTCACCAAAGGTGAAGTAGATCTTGGCTGATTATCTAGAAAATACCTTTTATGTAAGGGCTGGTCTGGCTCTTCCTTCTCTGTGTACTCTTGGATTTCTGTGTGCTCTTGGTTGTCTGATGAAGTCAGCTCTGCAAACAGGACTCGTTACCTGTTTCCGACACCAAACATCCCTCCTGTTCGAGCCCTCAGTGCATTCAGCGAGTTGGGGTGATTCATGACTTCACTATAAGCAGCACTAAAGCTTCACATAAATAACAGAGCCACTGCCCGGGGGACCCAGAGAGTTACAGGAGATCTGTGGGAGTCCTGGGCAAGTCATCACAGCAGTGAGAAACACTGGGAGGGATTTGGGACCATCCTCCCATCCCAGCCTCACTGCAGCTACAGTTAATCTACATAAGGAGGTTTAACAGCTTCCCTGGGTGATTTATTCCAGGAGGAACATACTGATTTATTGCACTGCTCTGTTTTATTACTTCAAGGTACCTGAGGAAAAAAAAGCTCTAATATTATCTGGGTCTGTCTCCTTGTATGAAGGTTTGACACATTCCCACCTAGACAGGACAGCAGCGTGTTCCCTTCTTTTCAGGTGCAAAAGGCTGCCACAGACATAACCAGGGACTTAACCCCCTTGGTCTCTGCTTTTGTCCTCCCTGGATTTCCTTGTGCTGTGTATTCAAGCCCATTTCTTTCGTTTGACCCAAGGGTTTTCCACCCAGTACTTCTGCAACTGCAAGTGGGGTCAGTAATTTAATCAAGGTGCTGCTTTCTTCCCTCATCCAGGCTGATAATGAAATCATGGAGCAGAGCCCACCTAGCTCTTACCCTATTTCTGTGCAGTGAACTCCTGAGACCAAATCTGGGCTGTATTTTTAATCAGTCCTGCACCTCCCATGTCAGACTTCCATCTAACAGGTTTGGCTTTACCCCAGTGTTGAATTAGGCCACATCTAGAGCTCAGCTGAACCCCAGAGTCTTCTGCTGCTCTTTGCCTGAGGCCTCTTCCTTCTATTGTAGGAGAAATTTAGCCCAGCCTGACCTGACTTGCTCTTGACAAATTTATGCTGGTTGCTGCTTATCTTGTTTTCTCGGGGCTTACAGGCAGTTTGCAAGGTGATTTTCTCTTGTTTTTCCAAAAGTCACAGTTAAACTCTTCAGGCTAAAACCTTCTATTTAGTGTTTCCTTTTCCCCTCCTTTAGATAAAGAGAGACACTCCTTGTGCCCTTTCCTGATAATCCGGACCTCGACAGATTTCAAGGAGCTGTTCCCACCTTGGCTGCCACTCCTGGCAGTGGCCCAGGGCAGGTCCTGCCTCCTTAAAACCCTCATCTTCTAGGAATAACCTGTTTCTTCCCAATAACAGTACCAGCATTTTTCTCCCTGCTTCTAGCTCAGAGCAAGCCTTTGGCTGAAATGTTTTTTCTTCTTCAGCCTTTTTTTTCCTGCATTTTTCTTCTCATTTTTTCATCTTCCAGCTAAAGTGTTGCATTCCCTGTGATCATTGTTCCTAAAATCATTGCCCTTTCTCTCCCTGCGAAATTTCTTTTCAGGTCGAAAGCATCCAAAGAGTTATTTCCTTGCTTTCCCAAGCAGATACCAACCTGGCAATCACCTGGAAGTGACCTGTCTGGTGTTCCAGGTCATCCTGTTCACCCAGCCTTTGCCTACAGGTGTTGGTGGATTGCTGTAGCTCCCCAGCATGGCAGCACCCAGATTTTTTCCCCTAATGTCTCATTCCACAAAGTTGGTTGTTTTGTTTTTTTTCCCCCCAATTTCATGTCTTTCTACCTTGAGAGCTCCAGAGCAATCTTCCAAAGCAATAACCCTTCCCCTCTGTTCCCTTGTCCACACCAAAGCAGCTCTTCTGTGTCACATTTCTGTCATGATGGGGTTGATAGGGTAATTCTTTTGTCTGTCAAATAATTCCACATTCAGACTGACTCCAGGCTATCCTCTGTCCTTCCTCTTAAGAAGCAGAGCCATCTCAAGGGATTCTTGGCATGACCTGCTCTCCTGCTGATCCATCCTCTCTCTCTGTCACCAGTCCTTCTCTTCCCTTCCCACCATGCTGAAGGAAGAAAAAAAAACAAAAGGAAAAAAATTTATCCTGGCTCCAGGCTTGCTTCTGGCATTTTGATTCTTTAGTTTGTAGGAAACAATCTGCTGCCTCTCAAAATATTGTGGATTGCCACTGGGGAGCCTGCCCACTTCCCATCTGAAGGATTATGCTCCATCCTCCGGTGTCACTCCAGAAATCCCAGCTCCTTGCCACTGCGAAACAGCACCTGGAGAGGCCTTTTCCCTTGCCCTCACATGTCTATCCCAGTGCTGCACTTGGGAAGAGCGCAGTCACACCTCACCCTGCTACATTCCCGTCTCCCAGCCCTGGTGCCCGGTGGTGCCGCCGAACGCGTGGCGCTGCCAGATCTCATCCCGCTGACAAGCACACGTGCCTTAAAGCTGCTCTCTGAGGGTGTTGGATTTGCCCTTGGCGCCAAAGCAGCCAGATTTGAATTCCATGCTTACACCCATCTCCTCCCCTTCCCCAGAGAGCAGAGCCTTGCCTGGCAGCCGCAGTGCCCGCGGAGGGCGAGGAGCTGGTGCTGGAGGGCCGCAGCGATCTGCCCGCCGAGCTGCAGGAGCGAGGCACAGCCCCGGGTCACGCCACGCAGGACGATGACTTCTACATCAAAATTGAATTCGAGAAAGTAAGACCCGTGCAGGGTTGGTCTTAAGAGGTTCGGATCGTTGGGTTTATTTTGGAGCAGAGCGGTTGCTCCCTCAGGCGTGCTTAACTCCTAAAGCCTGCCGTCCTCCAAGTGGGCTCAGGGCAGCGCCGGAGCTCAGTGAAATCGGCGCGGCTGTTTCTTGCTTTCACGCTGCAGCTGTGGCCTCGAAGGGGTTTGATTCCTGCCTGCCTCGTGATGCTGGTTGGCAGCCACCCAGCCGAAATCTGAAACCGAGAGGCCGTGCAGTCGCATGGCACTTGGAGCCGAGCTCAGCCTGCGCCGGCAGCACCCGGGCCCGCTGCCCTGCTCGGGGGGGCAGCGCAGGGTGGAAGAGACCAAATTGGCCAGAAACCTCCTAGAAAAAGGAGGTGATAGTGGGAAGGAAGCTTTGTATCAGATGAAGGAGGTGGCTGTGTCAATCCCAGTGCCTCCCGTTGGCAGACACTGCCCTTGGAGGGGTTGCTGAAGAGGAGATGATGTTCTTGTCCTCTTTTGTTTCCAGGCAGCTTTTGTTGAGGATCTGGGGGGTGGAAATGGTTTGCTCTGATTACCTGGGGCGGTTGGCAAAGGCTTCATGGTTGTGGCAGCCTGTGCCCAGCCTTGGCTGGGGATTAGTCCAGCTAGGAGCAGAAGTCCTGGCTGAGCAGATAGTGAGTGGGGGGGAGATAGTGGAAGATAGTGGGGTTTACACTGAGGTTTTGGGAGATGTTGGCCGTGGAATTCCCCTGATGCTTTGTATTATTGTTTTCACACTTCACAAAGTTCATAACAGAAGTTTGGGAAAGGGAGGTGTGAATTCATATTTAAACTAAACCTCCTCGAGGGGATACTTTCAGAGGTGTTTTGGCAAAGCTTTTGTGCTCAGGCTCCTGCGTGGAGATGTGGCAAAACCTGTAGCCAAACTACCTGAAGTAAAGCCCACCTCAGAGGTGGGTCACCCCATCGAGGGCTGTAAGGATCACACAGAGGACTTGCCTCCAGTGAAGAGCATTTTGCTGAGGGAAGATGAGAAACTTGACCATGGTGATGCTGATGCTGCTTCCTGATGTTGTCTTCCAGGTCTGTGATGGGTCTGTGAAGGACTCGAGCCTGCCCGAGCCTCTCCAGACTGATTACCACCCTTCCCTCCTGCGCTGGGCTGGTGGTGATGAGGAGGAAACCAGGAAGCAGGTCTGTCCAGGGGAGCCAAGCCCTTCTGGTTTTGTCTGAAAGGGATGGGACTGTCAGGAATGCTGATGGCTCAGATAAGAAGCCTCAAAGCAGCCTTGACTTATGAAACCCCTGCTGGGTTTAATTTGTCAGCTCAGCCTCATGGTGTCTCAGGTCTTGGGCAAAGCTACCAGGTTATTTTTTAAGGTCTCTCGTGACTAAGTGCAACTCTTCCATACTCCTCCTGTAAAATTTGGGATCTGAATCACACCCAGGGGTTGGAGGAGAAATGGGATCCATTCATTCTTCCTGGCTAAAACCAAGGGTTGCTTGCTGTAGTTGCAGGGAGAGCAAGAAGGTGCCAAAAATTCTTAAAAATAAAACAAACAAAAAAGACCAAAAAAAAACCCTCAAAGAAGCCCAGTTTTATCTTGTTTGGGCACAAGGCTGGAATATAAAGGTTTCTCTGATTTTGGGATAGTCTCAAACCTGGCCTGATGCCGAGTGGATGATTTCATGAGGAGAGCTTACAGCCTGTGTCCAGGACACTTTGGCTTGTGGTAATCCGGGCGATGCATAAGGATGATGTTTGTCTTGGATGCCTAAAGTGAGTGACTTTTATTTTCCTGCTTCCTCCTGCCGTGAAGAGGAACACTTCCCTCTCCTTCTGTCACCTTTCTTGCAGCTTACAGTGTAAAACTCTGAACAGTTTGTGTGTTTTTTGTTCCTTACAAGTATTTTCCAACCAGCTGATCCCAAATCTGGCCGTGGTTTCTCCACTGCGGTGTGACAACAGCTGGGGCTCCTCAGGCTGCTCCTTCCCCCCACCATTCCCTCTCCCCTTGCTTTTATCTCCTTGGCTCTGATCCACCCCAGATAACTGGTTTTGCAGCACTCTCCTCTGCCTGGGTTTTTTCTATCCAGCTTTCTCCACTGGCCTCCTGGTGATCCCTCCTCGTCTTCCTCCTTCATCTTCAGTTGTGCTGGGCTCTCCACCGTGTGAGATGGACAAACTTGGCCCAAAAGCTCTTGGCGTTGATGAAGAAGGATTCATGCCTTAAGCTGTTCTGAGTCATGGAGTTTAAACTGGCTCTGTACCTCCTCTGTGGGAGGGCTTTTGGTGTGAGCTTTAGCCAGGAGGTCTCCCTGCCCTTGCTGCTTCAGTGGTGTCAGTCAAAGCCCAGACACTAAACCCTCAGTATCCCTATGGGAGTTGCTCCCTGCAGGGCTCCTGGATTTTCCCTGGCAGTGGTTTTGCCACCTCTGTGTGTAGCAGATCCAGCTCGGTGTTGCACGTTCATTTTTGTGGGGAGATGCAGGATTGCAGTGAGCCATAGGGGAGCACCAGTCCCCAGATGGATTCAAACTGAAGTGATTTGAAGTGGGAACTTTTACCCTCAGGAAAGTGAGACTTTATGAATTTGTCAGGTGGAAGCGCTTCCATCCATAGGAAGCTTCAGTGGAGGGATGCTGGTCCTTCTCTCCTACCTCAGTGCCACCTCTCCACCTTCCCAGTCCTGGGTCATGTGCACTCAGAGATGTCCATTTGAGGGTGTCTTGGGGAAGGAGCGAGGTTCCATCCTCCAGAAATCAAGCTGAGCACTGATGAAGCTCGATACTGATGCCAGGCCTCCCTCCCAGATGTCCTTCTCTCCCTCTCCGCAGCGGCAGGGCGAGTTCCTGCGGTGCCGGCGCCTCTTCATGGCCATCGAGCGGGAGCGAGTGAAGGACCAGCAGCGGCAGCGAGAGAGGCAGCAGAGAGTTGCACAGTGAGTCCCTGTGGGTGCTGGTGTCACCCCCTCCATCAGTGCAGGGCCTTTTGGAAGGCCAGAAAGGTCTGGTGAGCTTGTCTGGTGTGAACCAGGCACCGATCTCACCCCAGGGGGTGGGATTAACTCAACTGACCCCCAGGAGAGACCCTTCAGCTGTGTAAAGTCCTTCTTCAGCACTTCTTTACCTCATTTCTGAGTGCTGGTGCAGCTTGTTTAGGAGTTGGGAGCCGAAACATGGGGCTGGAAGAGATGCAACTTCCCAAGCCCGTGACTCTTGGGAACCTGAGCCTGTGTTTAGAAACTTTAGGGTGAGGTCATGCCATTGTGGTTAAACTGTGCCTATCTCTGGCATTTTTAATGTCAGACCCTTCACCCTCACAGCTATAAAAACTTATACAGTGTAATAAAACGATTTCCACTCGTTTACACTTGGTATCTGTGTAAAAGGATCAGTTGTGGTGGGGATTTCTCAGTTTCTCCCCTGAAGGGGTTCATTAAGGAGAAACTCTACAAATTCACAGTGAAACAGGAAAGATCCTCTAATTTTTGGTTTTTCTCTGGCTTGCCCTCAAGTGAACTGACATAACTCTGACCATCCTGGCTCTTCTGTGGGCGGACTTTGTGGGATCAGGACAGGCATCTCAGGGCAGGATTTTGATGGCCATTTTTTTGAGGGAAAAGCTGCCAGTCTAAATCAGTGCTCCTCCAGCCACATCCCTGATGTTCTAATGGCACTTGGGAGCTTTGGAGAGCTTGTCCTGCCCTGAGAGTGCTGGTGAGACCCCAGGGACTCCCTGGTTAATGTGATACCTTTTTATTATTATTATTATTTTTTCCCTCAGAGTGTGTGCAGGGAAGAGCTGGCTTTGTAATTATGGGGTGTAAAGCCCTGAGTTGGCCTTGGCCTAGATTTCTGGGGCAGGTTTATGGTGCTGTACTTAAGGCTTTACATTTCCTTTGAAGAACATTTCAGTGACCTTCAACCAGAGAAGTTTGGCTTCAGCACTTTCCTTCTGGATGTAAAGATTTGACCCTCTATGTGGAGTAAGATCTGAAATGTCTTGTCTGATGCCTTCCCCTGGCTTCTCCCCAGCCTTGATTTTGTGTTTTAATACCTCCTGGCAGCGAGACACATTGTTGCATTTGGGAATAGAGTGGCAGATGCTTTGGCGTCAGGTCTTTGTGCTTTGCAATTGCTGCTTGTTAGGGAAATGTGTGTTGTGTTTGGTGGGAATTACCCAACCCAGGGCCCACTTAAGGGTTTGGAGGGCCATGTAGGTGCAAGGGAGATTGAGGAAACAGAGGGAAACTTGGTTAAAAGTGCATCTTAAAGCCTATTTTGGAGTGAAGGTGGGATCCTTGGAGTGTCTCTGCTGTAACCTGTTATGCTTCCCAGCCCTTGAAGCTGCTTACAGAAGGATCCAAGCTGCCTCATAACCAGAATAATGGGAAATAGGGAAGCTGGGAAGCCAAGGTGTTGGTCCTTTGTGGTGGGCATTAAAGAGCCTGGCTATTGTGCTTGGTTTAAGGACAGAAGAGCAGCTCTGGGGAACTGCAGGTGGCATTTCCCAACAGGGGCACCTGTGGATGTGATGCAGGAGGGAGATGGAAAGGGAAGGCCACAGTGGTGAGCAAATGAGCAGGCAGGAAGAGTTTGAGGGCAGGAGGGCATTCACAGGCTGGTGTTGCATTAAGGGGGAAAGAACGGAGGCTTAGAAAGCATTTTTGACCATTTTATGTTTAAAGCCAATATATTTATATTTATATGTAATGCTGTGATTAGTGCAGAGTTACTTTTGCCTGCAAAAGCAGCAGTATCACCCATATCCCCTGTGCCCTGACCTCATAGACAGGGACTGGCTGGGAACGAGGGGTGGGATGGGGAAACTCCTTCCCTAACCCTGTGTGTTCCTGCAGGATGAAGAGGCAGAAGGAGAATCAGCGCCGGGTGGAGGAGCAGAGGATGCGGGACTTGTCCGAGCAGCGAAAACCCTCCCTGGGAGAGGGAGCCTGGGAAGCCCTGGCCCATCTGCAGCTGGAGGAGAGGAGAGTGCAGGACAGGCAGCAGCGGGACAAGGAGCACGCCAGGTAGGGCCGGTGCCCGCTCCCCGCGCAGAGCCGGGTGTCGCAGGCAGAGGTGAATGTTCGGTCCCTCACAGGTACGTTGAAGCTCTGAGAGCCCAAATGAGGGACAAGATCAAAGCCTGCAACATCGACTTGCCCCCGCTGTGTTCCTGTGGGCCCGAGTTCTGGGATTCCCACCCGGATACCTGCGCCAACAACTGCGTCTTCTACAAAAACCACAAAGGTAGGAGCTCCTGCTTCCAGAGAGGAGGCGTCTGGGCCTGGATCCCTGATCACACAGGGGGAAATCAAACCAGGATAGGTGTTTTCTTGCTCCTGGGCCACTATGTGGAGATGCTCTTCCAGATATACTCCAGAGAGGGCAAGCTGGGCTCTGTCCCTCAGGTAGTGGCATCCTGAGCAAAGCACCAGCCCCTACAGTGTGTTAAGTAATGCAGCTGTGACACAGCCACGTGTGCATGGGGACACAACCACGAGGAAAATGCTGCAAATCATCTTGTTAGGGACACAGAGCCACCTGCCTTAGATGCTGAGTCTTCTACTGGGAGGATGCTCGAAGGCATGGAAATGGTCTTCGTTAAGAGACTGAGTGCTCTGACCTGGAGCACAGCTTGGGAAAGTACCTGGTTGGGCAACTGGGAGTCGTGGGACAGAAAATAGAGAAATTGGGGCTTCATAAAATAATCTTTGCATACTGCTTTGTACTGAGGAGCGTGCAGAGCGTGCAGGCAGGCATGTGGAAAACTACAGGCATATAGATTTACCTTAAACCCTGGTTGTTCCCTCTCTGCTCTGTGGTGAAAGGCTGGAGCCGAGCCCAGTTTCGGGCCATAAGCGCGGCTTTCATCCCCTGACACGGTTTCCATGTCCCCTTCCCGCCCAGCTTACAGCCAGGCGCTGCACTCCGTGCTCTCCTCCTGTGCCCACACGGCCACGCAGCCGCTCCAGGAACTGGTTGCTCTCTGCGCTCGGCTGGGGAAGCGTCTGTGACTGGGGCAGCCCCGTGTCCCCCTCCCCATATCCCCGTGACTGGTGTGAGCAGGGCTGGGCCCTGTCCTGCCTGTCCCTCCGTGCCAGCTGCCAGGATGGTGTCACCTTTGCTCTCCTGCCTTGTGTGCCCAGTTTGAGCTGTGCCTCTCCCACTCTGCGCCAGGGGATCGCTCTGTGGCAGGTTTATGAGCAGGCACTTGAATTCCAGCATTCAGCTGCAGAATAAACTGTTTTCAAGGATTGTTTGTCTCTCTTGGAGTGTGAAAGGAGGAGAAATGAGGTGCCAAGGGTCAGTATCTCTTAGGGGATGGTTTCTTACCTCTTCCCCCTCCCTCCTCTCCCTTTCCCTAGGGCTCCTGCCAACCTCTGCTAGTTGGGTCAGTCTCTAGAGCCAGGTATTTATTGTTCCTTCCTTCTTTTCCATGTGAGGACCTCTCTTGCACTAACACCCCCCCAGCGTCACACCAGACCCATGCTCTCACAGCCTCTGTTTTGCTCCAGAAAGGAGCATTTTCCTAGTAAAAAAACCCCCTGCAGTCCTTTGCAGGGGTGACAAGAGCAGTATGGGTTTTCCCAAAGCTGCCTGTGGTGGGGTAACACACGTTCCTGGGCGGAGGTTGCTCCATACCCTGTCATTAATATTTACTCCTTGCTGGCCGCCCTCTCCAATATTAACTGCAGCAGGAAGGATGGGTGGCCGAGCGTGCCGGATCATTTCTCTTCCCTGTTCCCATCCCATGGGGCATGAAGCAAACCCACGACCCCAGGCCAGAGGTAGCATGGAGGGGCAGAGCCAGGGGATGCTCCTCAGTTCCCCCTGGAGAATCATTCACCGAGGGATCCGTGGCGGCCGATGCTGTTTATTAACTGCCGCTTGCGTCAGGGGAAGGTGCTGCAGCCCTTATTGGGGGTGTTGGAGTGGGTTTGGAAAGGGCAGGATCTGCCCCTGGAGGGCCCAGGGAAGCAAAAGGCTAAAGCTGCAAATGGGGTTTTTTTTATAACTGACTTCAGTTCTGGGGCAGCTGAGGATAGGCAGTTCCTTGGCACGTCCCCAAGGTCTTGATCAGGTTTTGGGGACCCCTGTTCCCACCTCTCAGGAAGGATCCTCATGGGGCATTGGGCTGATTTGTGGCTTAATTAAAGGGGAATGATGGTTAAATAAAGCTGTTCCTACTTCTCATCCACGATCTGCCCTTTGCTTGGCTCTGGCCTGGCAGGATAAATGGGATACTTTGGAAGCAGGAGTTTTTCTCCTGGTGTGAAACTCCAGGCAGAGGAAAGCAGGACTCCCAAAATGCCTGGAAATAACCACAAAGTGTGTCTGGGATGGCTTAGCCGACATGAGGGCAGCAAAGCCCTTTCGAGGGTGCTGGGAAAGGGAACAGAAAAGTTAAACCCAGACTTTTGCGCTGGAAAAAAAAGCATCTGGGGAAGCTCCCGGAGCGCCGGGACGGGCATGAACCAGCGGCTGCTGGGGTCCCTTCGGGGCTTCTCTCCCCTCCCGGTGCCCAGCGCGGCTGTTTCCTCATTCCAGCCGCTTTTGAAGTGGGTTTTTGTTCCAAGGGGAACAGGGACAGCCCGCTTCACCCCTCGGAGCCGGGGCTGCGCCGGGGCAGGGCCGGGGCGGGACCGGGGCCGGCGGGGCGGGAGCGGCGGCCCCGGGGGCGGTGAAAAGGAGCCGGGGGGCCCCGAGCGCCGCCGCCGCCCGCCATGAGGGCAGCGCTCGCCCCCGGGATCCGCCTGCTCCGCGCCCTCCCGCGGGACAGCCGGTGAGTGGGAGCGGGAGCGGGATGCGGGGGCGGCACCGGGAAAGGCACCGGCAGGGGCTGGGGATCGGCACCGGGATAGGGATAAACCGCGGACATAGGGACCAGCCCCCGTATGGGGACTGTCACCAGGATCGGGACTGACACTGGGGTAGGGATTGGGATGGGGATTGGCACCAGGATGGGGACAGGCCCTGGAACGGGACTCACTCTCTCGCGGACCGGCACCAGAATGGGGACTCTCCTGGAGAGAGGAACCGACACCAGGCTGGGGAGCAGAACCGGGATAGGGACCGGCCCCAGTTGGGGGGATGGTGGAGTTTGCATTCCACTGGTGACTGGCAACCACTGGGAAGTGGAACTGGGATAGAGACAGGTCCTGGACACAGGGACCAGCACTGGGATGGGGACCAGCCCTGTACCAGGGGGTCACTTGCCTGGGGACCAACAAGAAGAGAGGGATCAGACCTGGACTGGCAGGTTGCTGCTTGTGGGGACCAGCACCAGGATGAGGACAAGCCCTGGGATGGGGACCTGCCCTGGATGGGGAGTCACCCAGGTCCCAACATCATCCCTCAGGCACCACTGTGAGGCAGGATCAGCCTACCCCCCTGCAGCCCAGGGGTGGACGTGGCCCAGGAGGGGTGTGGGGGGACCCTGAGATGGGCAGCAGTGCCCACCAACCTCCAGCTGTCCCAGGCCCTCACCCTCAAAATTCAGCGGGATGTGGCCAACACACAACACAACCTTGCTGGCTGCCCTGCCTTTTGGAGAGGGGATGAACCCACTGCCCATTTAATTTCAATTGGCATTTTGATTTTTTGGAAACCCATTGCCAAACATTCCCCCTGTTTTTCCATCAGCTGGAATGTTCCCTGCCAGAACACATGGGGTAAAAAGAAAACAAACAACACCCAAGTGTCTGGCCCAGCCAGGCACTGCATGTGAAGTTCCTCCTCCCTTTCTTCACCGTGGCCTCTCTGCTCTCCTCAGATCATTTGATTCTGACCCTCGGTGATTTTGGGTGGTTTATTAATTTTTTGGGGTGGGAAGCAATAATTTTTCAGCCACAGTGCAGTCTCAAAACATGCACCCTGGCACAGGGAGCTGCCCTGGATTTGCAGAGTGCTGGTCATTGCTGCAGCTCCAGGGAGAAGTGAAACTGTGACGAGGATCAGGACGGGCCAAAACTGCAAAAAAAGGTTTTTCTTCTAAACTTGGAGCAACCCCGTGACACGACTGGGTGCTGCAGCTGCCCCTGACCACTTGCATTCTCTGTGCTGCCATAAGACCCTCCCTGAAGGCTGGATAGTCCCCTCAGAGATACTCATCCTGCTCCAGAGAGCACTGGATCATATTTGGGCTTCTCCAGGCTTTATCCAGAAGTTCTTCTGGGAGCAGCATCCCCATCCCTTAGCCCAGACCCCCTTTTCCCCCCATTTCCCTGCATTTAATCCAAGCAAAAAGTATGAAGTGTCTGTTTGGTGGAGGAAGGGAAGCTAGCATTACTTAGGGCATCCTGCCCCCTGGCTTTTTTTTTCCAGCTTGTCTTTAATTAACCCTGCCGATGATGATGAATCAGCCCAGTTTCCACCCGTGACACCAGGAAGGCACTTGCTCACCCCGTGGCTCACCGGGAGGGCTCCTCGAGGAGGGGGAAGCACAAAACTCAGCTGATCTTTTCAAGCCCCATCCTGGGCTATTTTTGGGGGGGCTGTTCACATCCAGACTGGCTTGGCTGAGCGGGTTCAGGTCACCAGTCTGACAGAAGAGTCCCACTGGGTGCTGAGGCCACCCACCCCTGTCCTCATCCCTGCCCCACCATCCCTGAGCTCTCCGCTCACTTCTTCCCGCAGCTATCGGGGGCTGACACTGGTGCTGACCTTCCTCTGCTACACCAGCTACCACCTCTCCCGAAAACCCATCAGCATCGTCAAGGTGAGTGTCAGCCTCACCCCAGCTGTGGGGACAGAGGACCTGGAGAAGGGACATGGGGCTGGGGGGTTGCTGGCAGCACCCCAGTTTCACCCCCTCTCTCTCCCTGCAGAGCCAGCTGCACCCCAACTGCTCGGCCTTGGGCCCAAACCCCCACAATGACTCGAACAGCAGCACGTGGTGCAGCTGGGCACCCTTTGGTAAGGCTGAGCCACCCCAGGCACCCCAAAACCTACACTCATGGCAGCTGAGCTGGGCTCCCCCCATGCCCTAAAGCCGGATCGTGGCCAGGGTTTGGCAGGGGGCCTGCTGCTCACAAGGCACCCGGAGGTAATTAAGCAGTGAGCTCTGCCCCATGCCCCCGGGGCCGAAGGGCAGCAGTGCCTGCTGGAATCCAGAACAAGACAGGACCAGTTCCCTACACTGATGGCACCTGGCCACGCTCCCAGAAACCCCCATGGGGACAAGACTTTTGGGGACAGGGGACAAGACCAAGCCAGCAGCCGTGGGGAGGGGGACGCGAGATGGGGACCAGGCTGAGGTGGCCCTAATATTTGTTTTCCAGATGTGGACAACTACAAGGAGCTTTTTGGGGCCCTGGATAATGCCTTCCTGGTGGCCTACGCCATTGGGATGTTTATCAGGTACCCAAGGCCTTTGCACCCCTTTCCCTCCACACACGTTTGCACCAGCATGCCAGGAAACTGGTTTCCCTCGGGATGCAGTTATGCTAACGGGAAAACAGCCGGGGATGCTCTCTGGGTTTGGGCACCAGCTCAGTGGGATAACACCCGTTGGGGGCATCACCCTTGACAGCTCCTGTTGTGTTCTCTCTGCAGCGGCATTTTTGGGGAGCGCCTCCCCCTGCGCTACTACCTCTCGGGGGGGATGGTGCTGAGTGGGCTCTTCACCGCGCTCTTCGGCCTCGGCTACTTCTGGGACATCCATGTCCTCTGGTACTTCATCATTGTGCAGGTGTGTCATGCTGGAGGATGCCCAGGCTTTACCACTGCAGCCTCATCCCAGTTTTTCAGTGACCTTCAGCGATCGGGGTGGCCCAGTTTCTGAGTGGGGAAACGCTGAGCCATTTCCAACTCCCCATAAAACCTGGCTGTGGTGTGGGCGTCGAAACCGCCGGGTGTGCCCCTCTCTGAGCAGTGCGGGCAGCTGGTTTGGCAACACCAGCCGCTCCCAGATTAGCCATGGGAATGATGGGAATGGTTCCGGGATTGCCCCAGCAGGGAAAAACAAACAAACAAACAAACCAAGTGTTTTCCTTAACAGCTTTGGGGTGGGAGTGGCTATTTCTGAGCCCGGTTGCCCACGAAGCAGTGCAGGGGCTGCGCTCCGTGGCTGGAGTCGGTGCTTTCTGAGTGATGCTCCCCATCTCTTGCAGGTCTGCAACGGGCTGGTGCAGACGACGGGCTGGCCTGCCGTCGTGGCGTGCGTTGGGAACTGGTTTGGGAAGGGAAAGTGAGTTTTTTTTTCCAACGTGTCCCACCCCAGTCCTGGTCCCTGATGGCCCCAGCAGCCACCCCAGTGACACTGACCCCCGGCTGTGTCCCCGCCAGGAGAGGTTTAATCATGGGCATCTGGAACTCGCACACCTCCGTCGGCAACATCTTAGGGTCGCTCATTGCTGGCGCCTGGGTCTCCTCTGCCTGGGGCCTGTCCTTCGTCGTGCCCGGCATCATCATCGCCACCGTGGGCATCATCTGCTTCTTCTTCCTCGTGGAATGTGAGTGGTGTGATCCAGGGCACAAGCACACAACCGGTGTAACACACACAGTTTTCCACCTTGCCTGTCCCCGAGCATTTTTGGCAATTCTAAATACTTGCTTCCAGCTTGCGGCAAGCAGGGATGTGGATCTGACCTCCACAGGGATGCTCAGCATCCTTTGGGGTCATCCAGGCAGGCTCTTCCCCTGTGCCAGTCGCTCCCCTGAGCCTGTCTTTCTAGGAAACATTTGGGAAGTCCTTCAGGATTTTAGCTGGGTAGAGGGTACCCAGAGATACAGCCACGACCTGGGGCTTCCCAGTCTCTGTGAGATGCTGGAGGAAGAGCAGGTGGAGTGGGGCTGGTCCAGGCTCTCACAGGATATCCCTTCTCCCTGCAGATCCTGAGGATGTTGACTGCAGTCCACCTCTGCATCACGTGAGTTGCACTGATTCCCAGTGGGCTTGTCCTGGGCTAGGTGTCACTCAGGGTACAGTAAAACAACCAGGGCATCAGGTTGTAATGGCTTGAGTTAGAGCAGTGTTCAGTTCTCATGGGGGATGGTCACTGTGAACATCCTCTGGGTCACACCCTGGTAGCAAATCCAACTTTTCAGCCCCTTCCAGGTGGGAGAGCCACATCTCCTGCTTATGCCTTGCTTTTAGATGGCCTCTGATGACGATCCTGGAGGAGTGACCACCAGTGAGAAGGATCCCGAAGCAATCACTTCCAACGAGGGCCCGCTCAGCCTCTCAGGCCAGAGCAGTGTGGATCACTCCAACAGCCCCAAGGAGCCCGCTGAGGAGCTCGAAGCCATCAGTTTCCTCGGAGCCCTCCGGATACCCGTGAGTGGTGGGATGGAGGAAAGAGCAAAGCCAGGGCAGCTCAGCCCATCAATAGGGTGTCCACAGGGCGGAAAACCCCACCATTTGGAGGAGTTTGGGAGAAGGAGGCTCCTTTATGATGTCCCCTCCTCTCCTGCCAGGGCGTGGTGGAGTTCTCCCTGTGCCTGCTCTTTGCTAAGCTGGTGAGCTACACCTTCCTGTACTGGCTGCCCCTCTACATCGTCAACGTTGGTGAGTTTTGGGGACAGCAAGGCGGGAGGGAGCCTGGCAAGGGAGCATCTCCTCACCCCTCTCCTGTCTCTCTCGCAGCTCATTTCGGCGCCAAGGAAGCTGGGGACCTGTCGACCCTCTTTGATGTTGGGGGTATTTTAGGTTCGTCACGTACCCAGGTGGAGGGGGTGGATCGGGAATGATTTAGGGACAATCTTGCCCTTGACCAGCTTTGGCTGGTCCCCTTCACAGCCAACACCATTTCTTTCCCCAGTGAGATTTATTCAGCATTCATAGCACTCAGCAGGCAGCAAACACCCCTCAGTTTTGTTTTGCCATCCAGGTGACCATTGCAGCCCCTTTCTTTGGGTCTCACTTCCTCAGGCACTCCTTTTCCTCAGATAAATAATACCTTTTGCAAGCGTGGAGGAGACCAGAGCTGCACGCAGGTGCTGAGAAATCATCCGCAGGGGAAGACACGGCAGGGATAAATCAAAGCTCTTCACTCTGATATTATTATATTTAACCTTGAGGGCACGCTGGTCAGAAGATGGGGGATGAAAGAGCATCCCGTTGGATTTCGGGCTAAGCCAGGGTGAAGTTTTGCCTCTGGGGTGGTGTGTGACTGACACCTCTGACTCCTTCTTGCAGGGGGGATCTTCGCTGGCCTCATCTCTGACTACACCGGCGGCAGAGCCACCACGTGCTGCGTGATGCTGGTCGTCGCCGCTCCCATGGTGAGCTGTCACAAGGGGGCAAAACCCCATCACGAGGGTTTTCCTCTCCTCCGGCTCCTTTGAGTCACGGCTGCCTTTCCTCTTCCCAAGCAGCCGGGATGAGCCGGTCACGCGCTCGGCTGACATGAGAGCTGGGATTGATCCGCATGCCCAGATGTTCCCGGGAAGGATGTCCAGCTCTAGGGACTGGGAGAGGGTTGCAGAGACCTTGACAACTAAAAAAGCCCTTTAGGGTTATTTTTCCCCTCCAAAAGCCCTGCTCAAAAAGCCTCGTCTCTTTGAATTTCATCCCGAAAGCCCCCATGCCGACGGCCTCATGCTCCGCTGGAGCTTGGCCCGGATGTCCTTCCCCAGCACCTGCACAGAGCTCATTTGGCTCTGCTGCCACAAAAACACGGCTAATTAGCTGTAATCCAAGCCCGGCTGGCTGTGGGATGGGAGGCTCTCCTCGCCGAAGGAGCTGGCGCACGCTGGGAAGCAGACAGGCCGCGTCACGTCCGCGGCCCCGATAGCACCGTCGGGGCAAATTAGCGTCTGGCTGCAGCCGGCGGGAGGCGGCGGGGCCTCGGCGGCCGTAAATCGTGGCAGCACCTCGGTTTGCCAGCTGCCAGGTATTTCATCTGGCAGGCGGCCGGCGGGAGGTGGAGGTCAGGGCCGCCCTCAGCCCCCCCCCAGTCACGGCTGGCGCTTGGTGCCGGCAATAATTCAGGTCCCCACATTCTCCGTCCCATCCCCGGGCGCTGCCGCAAGGAAAGCGCTTGGGAGAACAGCTGGAATAGCCATAACTGGTTCACCTTGTGTCTGTTTTCCAGCTGTTCCTGTATAACCACGTCGGCCAGAACGGCATTGGCACCTCAGTAGGTAAGGAGCTCCTTTCCCCCCTTTACAGAAGGGACGATGGGAGACACTGTGGATTGGCCTGCCTTTATTCCTCCTCTTGAGCCGGGCTCCCAGGATGGGATTTGGGGGTTCACTGACTGCTGGGTGGAATCTCCATGGGAAAATGGATGTGGATACATGGGACAGTGATGCCCACACATGGATGGGCCGGGGATGATGGATCCAACATCCTGCTGCTCCCTGCACCTAAAGGTTTAATCTCTTCCCGGGTCCCTCTGCAGCCATGCTGATCATCTGCGGTGCTCTGGTTAACGGGCCCTACGCACTCATCACGACAGCGGTGTCGGCAGATCTGGTAAGAGCTGCACCTCAGACCCTGCCACACTGCCCTTGCCCAGCCAAAGGCTGCTTCCTCTTTCCAGAGGGATGCATTGCTGGGATTTTTGTATTTTAGCTTTGTATTCCAATGCCTCCAAAGCCCAGTGGAGAAGGGCAGGGCTGTCACACCTGGTGCAGTTCTCCACACTCTGCCTTAAATGCAAGGTTTTTTGCTATTGCTTTTCCACCTTGGCCACATGACTGTGTTTCAGCCTCGCTGCTTCTCCCTCTGAGCACAAGCAGAGTGGAAAAATTTTGCTGGGAAATCACCTGGCAATTTCTGCCCGCTGTTGGCAATCCAGGTTTTGCCATGGTTTGGCTGCAGGCAGTGGCTGAGTTTGGTCTTCCCGTCCATGGCTGGGTCCGACACATGGAAATTGCTGCATGGGATGTCGGCCTCACGCTGGGACTTGCCAGCTGTGGACCCCGAAACTTCCTTTGCTCCTTATGTTTCATTCCTCCGTCCCTTGCAGGGAACCCACGAGTCTCTCAAAGGAAACGCCAAAGCCCTTTCGACTGTCACGGCCATCATTGACGGCACAGGATCTGTTGGTGTGTAGGGCTGGGGGGTGCCAGTGCTGGGGGGATCCCTGTCCCCTCCCAGGGCATCTCCTAAGGTGGCTCTGTGCCCTCGCAGGCGCCGCGCTGGGGCCGCTGCTCGCAGGGCTCATCTCTCCCACGGGCTGGAACAACGTCTTCTACATGTTGATAGCGGCCGACGTCCTGGCCTGCCTGGTAGGTCCCTCCTCAGCAGGATCCTTTGGCTACCCTGGAGATTCACGGGCTCCCTTTTAGCTGCCCACTCGCTGGTGGAGGGCAGGGATGGTCCTCAGGAGACAGCCAGGCACAGGGCAAACTGCAAAGGCCTGTATCCGCTCCAAACCTCTGCCTCCGTTCACCTGGCTTCTCCCAACAACCTCCTCCTCGCACGGATTTAGTCCATGTGACCTTTGCTAGGAAGAGCCGTAGAACTGACCTCCTGGTGATGGAAACAGGCCGAGGCTGGTGGCTGCAGAGCCATCAGCCTCCCAGCCACCTCCCCCTTCCCTCTTGCAGCTCCTTGCTCGCGTGGTGGTCAAAGAGGTCCGCGGCTGGTGCGGGTACATGGCGAGGAAGAGAGGGTACGTACGTCCCACCCCAGGGTGGCCTCCGGCCCCACGATGCCAAAGCACGGTGTCGTTGCCGCTCCAGAAAGACGTTTGTTATCCCTTGCTGTCGCTGCTGCACCTCCACGTGGGCATCGTGTCGGGCTTCGCGAGGCCGTCTGCCCCCTGTCTTGCTCCCGTGGCCACAGAGACATTTCCACCTCAAGCCAGGGCAGCACCCGGGGGATTTTAACCATCTGCACCCCATAAAACTCCCGGGGTGCTAAACACACCGTCCTTGTGTCTTTGTAGCTCTAGTGTGCAGCTAACAGAGTCAGTGATGGATGGGAAGTAGCTCGGTGTAAGTATTTCCGTTTGAGCCCTGAGGATTAAACGCAAACACAAGCCTGATTTGTCCTGATTCTGAGTTTCACTTGGCAGGCTCAGCTTAGAAACAGCCACTTCCCTGATCATTTAAAGGCTGAGATCAAGATTTGGGAATCAAAGGGTCAAATCACAATGGCTGGGGACGAGAGTGCAGGATGGGCAGCACATCTTTGCCTCCAGCTGACTTACTAGGTGTTGGCCCAGATGCCTGATTGATTGGCATTGATTAACTCACATGAAACAGCTGAATTTATAGGCTTTATGTATGTGTTACTGTGCTACTGAGCTTGATTCCACACGGTCTGGGCTTGCTAATCATCGTAGCCAAATCACTGCAGCCAGGGTATAAATAATCTGCAAATCAGCACTGGCTTGGCTACAATTGCCACCGACATCCCCCTGTGACACCAAGAGGGAAGGGGCCACAGCCAGTCCTGGCATTGGGGGTGCCAGACCCCGGCCCCCTGCGAACCTTTGGTCCTTTATGTCTTGTGTTTGCAGGTGAAAGACCAATAGTCTGGGCCTCGCGCTGTGGTAAGTGCGGCCCAAATCTCCTTCTCCGGCCGCTGGTGGAGGGCTGTCAAACTCCTCTCTCCTGTGCCAGGGCTGGTTGGGATGAGGGCTTACCTGGATGGGTTGGCAGCATCAAATTCCAGCTGGTTTGTGCTGGGGGAAGCAGCTGGCTCAGTTTGTGGAAACACTGTGACATCCTGAGGGTTTGGGGGAGCGCCTTGTCTGTGGAGCAGCTTGCGGAGAGGAGGCACAAACACTGGGGGTTTTTTTGGGGGGGACATTTCAGCTCTGCCCAGAGCCAAAATGGTGGCTGGATCTCCTCCTTGCGCCTGCTTCTCCTCCTTGTGGTGCAGACGGGGCCAGGCTTTCCCAGCAGAGCTGTTTCCCCTTCCCATCTCTCCCGGCAGAACTGCGGTGCCCGTCGTCCATCCCAGCCCGCGCCAACCGCGCTCAGCCGCGCTCGCTTCTCTCCCCGCAGGTATAAGGAGTTCTGATGTGCCCCCCCGTGAGCCGCCCCACGCCCAGAGGGAGGAGAGAGGCTGGGGCACCCCAGGAGCTCAGGTGTCCCGGCAGAGCCGAGGCACGGCCTCGGGCACAGCCCCGCGGGCTCACCACCACCGAGGGTTGGCTTCCCGACGGAGGCAGCGGCGAGGAGCGGCCCAAGGGCCCCGGCCAGCTGGTTTTCTGGGTGGGTTCTTCACCGTCAGCCGTTTTATTAATAAAAACATGCAAAAACTCCGTGCCATGTCCTGGAGGGGTTCAGCCAGGTCTTCGTGGACTTGGGGGCAGCGACCGCGCCCCTCTTCTTACTTTTCTCCGCATGCAGCCTCTTGTTTGTGAGCCTGCCCCATCCTGACACTTGGGATTTCAGGACCTGGACCAGGAGGGTGATGCCAAATCACTTTAGGCACTGCCTCACCAACAGAGCGCTGCTTATTCTACATAGAGAACATACCTGGGCTGAGTTTATTTCTCAACTCATCCCACTGAAAAAAAAAACCAACCAAACCCAGTGTTTTTCCTGGTTATTATGATTCCTAAGTGATGCCATTTAGCCACAAAAGAAGAACCTGAGTCAACCCCCCCCACCACAGCAAACCCCCACTCGCACGCTGTGGCCGCTCTCAGTCCAGTGTGGGCAGCTGATGATCTTCATTAGATGCTTCCTAATTAGGAAGGGCCCCAGGAGGTTAAGCTGGCGCCGCTGGCTGCTGGCTCTGAGGGCTCCCTGGGCAGGGACCGTGCTCAGAGACCCCCACAGCGTCACTTGAGTAAGGCCAGGGCCAGCTGTGCAGCCAGCTGTGCCCTCCTGGGGGTCCCCACCTTTGATGTGTGAGAAGCTGGGGTGCACAGGGAACTTGGAAGCCGTGGGTTGTGTTTCCAGGCTGCTCACCGTCCAGGGATCGCACCCAGGCAAGCTCCAGTTGTGCCTGGTACAAATCTGAACTCTATCTGACTTCACCTTCTTGGATCTTAACCCGAGGAGAAAACATCTGGGCCTGATGTGATTTTATTAAGTGCTGATTTCATCAGCGGAGGGGAAAAAAGGCAAAAAAAAAAGAAAAGGAGGGGACTTGCTGGCCAGTTGGATCAGCTCCCTGTAAACCCCTCAGGGCCATGGAGTGGCACAGGGGGACAGGCAACTTGGAGAGTGGCAGCTGCAGGTTTAGGGTGGCCTTTGGTCCTCTCACACTGGCCAGAGATGCTCAGCGGGGCTTGGAAACTCACTGGCTGCCTGAGAGAAAGAGCAGGAAAAATGATGGAGCAGGCAGAGAAAAGCAAAATCACCAATTGCCCTTTTTTCCCCTGGAAAATACCAACCTCCCCTCCTAGGGCAAACCCTGATGGAGCCATGGGGAGAGGTGTCACAGCTGTGTCTGTCCTCAGCAGAGCCAAAAGGCTGACACTGCAGCGTCCCCAGGCCACGTGGCCCGTGGCACTTGTGGCCTCTGAGGGGCTGAGCGTGGGCTCAGAACGGCTCTCTCAGTGCATGTGTGATGGAGCTTTCACATTGCTTAATTACCACCCCTCTGCTGGAGAGGTGGAGGGCTCAAAAGACATTTTTAAGCAAAAAGTCCCACAAGCCCTGACACACACAGGGGCTTATTGCAACAGCGAGTTGATTTGGGGATTCCCCCCCCTCTTTCTTCCC
The DNA here is from genome assembly GCA_035583135.1 of Lophotriccus pileatus. Lineage (NCBI taxonomy): Eukaryota > Metazoa > Chordata > Aves > Passeriformes > Tyrannidae > Lophotriccus > Lophotriccus pileatus. The sequence goes on from JAWWES010000067.1 coordinate 1,672,424, forward strand.
TTTTTGTTTGCCCCTGCCCCCACCCCCTCCTGCCTGTTCTTTCAGCTGACCATAGTTTTTCCAGGACAAATTTAGGTCTGGGCCATGTCCCACTCGTGTTTGGAAAGTCTGAGCAGCCTTGGCTGTGCTGCTGGGAGCGAGGAGAGAGGGCACGTGGCCCATGGCAGTTTTAAACTTAAAATAAAGAGAGCCAAATGCCAAAGAAAACCCCAGACCTCGCTGAGATTTGGGATTGAGGGGTGGGCAGGAAGGCGAGGGGGGGATCCCCTGGGTTTGCCTCAGCCAAAGAACTGTTGAAATGGAGCTGAGCTCCTCTGGGAGGAGTCTGGAAGTCTCACCTTGCCTCTCTCCTTCTCCGACAGAGAAGGGGCCGCTGCTTTTCCCCGTGCCAGGAGCCCCTTCGGCACCGCGCTGCGGTGAGGGGTTGTGCCAGCACGGACACGCGTCCCCCACTGTCCTGTGATGGGACAAATCCCACCTGAAACGGGCTTTTTGTAAATTTGGCGCTTGTTTTTATCCACGAGTGACCCCACAGCAGCCCCCCACCACAGCGATGCCGTTCAGCGGGAGGTGGACTGGGAGGCTGCACATGTTTTGGGGGAATGCTGCTGGTCCTCCGGGCTGCTGGGGAGGTGAAGGGGTGGCTGGGGCACGGGCCGTAATTACCAGCGCGAGGAGCAGCCGGCAAAGGCTGAAGGGCTTTTTAATTAGCAGCCAAAGGCAAAGCAGGAGCCAACAGCAGGGAAGCTGAAGTCAGCAAAGTCAAGGTGGAAATCTGAGGGCAGCTTTTCCAGCGAGGGTAATTAAATGCCGGCAGAGCGCAGCGTGAGGCGTGAGGAATTGCCGTCATTCAAGGACCTTAGATCAAGGAGAGGAGTTTCCCCTGCAGGCACCGGCGCTCCCTCCATCCCTGCTTTGGCACTGCTCGGGCAGGAGAGAACAGCTGCCCTCGGGCTGGTGAGCTGGGCACCTGCATCGCGGTGCAGGAGCATCCCCACTCGTTTTTAATGTGCCAGGCAGGGAATTTAGAAGGGAAAAGGGCTGTTTTCCCACCTCACCTGAACGCAGCCTGGCTGTGCTGGTTGTACCACACACAGTATCTTTTGACACGTGCCCTTTTGGCATGACAGGTTTCTCTGCTCGGGATTCAGCCTGATTTTTTGCCTGAGCTGAGCTGGCAGCTTGGGACATGGCACAGCTGGTGCTCCCACCCTGCCAGGGGAAAGCTGGGACTACTTGCTCACTTTGGGCTGGAGCAGGGCTCCTTGGCTATCCCGTCTCCCTCACCAGCAAGAGGCTGGGATTTAAGCCAAACCCACCCTTTCACTGCACAATAATTAATAATAAAAGGTGCTAGACAGAGGTGGATGTGCTGATGAGAGGTTATCCTGTGGGAGCTGAATGTTTGGGACGGGGATGGCAGCAAAAAAATCCCCATTTGGGGCTGGTTGGAAAGCAGCTCCGGCTCATACCAATTCTTTGACGTGGTCTTTCCTTTCCCAAAAATAAACAGGAACTGTCTGGAAAGCCCCTGTGTGGAGAGGACCAGAATGGCCCAGAATAAATAAATACATGGAGAGCCTGGGTTGAGTTCATCCAGCCGGTCGTTCCCCGCTGCCAGGGGTGGTGAAGGATGAGGATGGAGCTTGAAACATCTTGGTGGGGGTGAGAGCACATGGGGAAGAAGTTTCACATTTCTTTTTTTTAGGGCCGGGATTTTTAGTGCCCCAGTACTTTTGCCATGGTTTGCCCCCCCATTTTCCCCACTCAAACCCCGGCAAAGTGCCGCCGTGGCCTCACTGAGGGTCCCCCAAATCATCCCACCAGCACGGGAACAATGACATGGCAGGGCCGTGGAAACAGAGCGAGCCGCCAGACAAGCTCTGTGTTCATGAATGTTATTAGGATGATGAATTAAATATGAATTTTGTTTCAGGCAGAACTTCTGAATCACCAAGAGACCTCAACGCGCTCGTGTTGCATAAACGCTCGGTGTGTTCCTCGACACGACCGTTTGGCTCCCTTGGACATAAAAGCGTCGGGATGGGAAGGGTTCAAATGTTTCTCTGGTTTGGAAAGTGGGGACGCCTCTCCTCTGCCTTTTTTGGGAGTGTACTTACATTTTTTAGCTGGCTGAGTTCGTGCTCCGGGGTGCTGGGGCATTTCCTGACGGGGAAGCTTCGTCTCTATGCCCGCTGGCTCTGGCTTATCAGTCTTTCATGTCCTGACAGTGCTGTCTGGTGACTGACAGCTGTCAGGACATGGCTGAAAGAAGCCCGTTGGTTCTTTAATTTACTCTCACCATCTTCAGTTCAAAATGAAAAACAAAACAAACAAAAAAATCTCTAAAATGGAGAAAAAAATTAAAAACCTAGGTTGTCTGTCCTGAAGTTTTTGGCTTTATTGCTGCCCAACCACTGCTTGGGGCTGTCTCACACTTGGCTTTGACCTCACTGCAATACCCCTGCCTGCTGAAGCGTGGAAGGCTGAGCAGCTCCATCCCTGTGGGGCTGGAAAACATGAGCCATAAGGTAACTCACCTCACTTGCAGGAATCCCTCCCTGATGCAGCAGGGATGGCAAAGGCTCCTCCCCTGCTCCAGAGCGGGCAGGGGATGCTCCAGGCCACCAGAACATTTTTCTCCTGCAATTTAAAAGCGTTTTGAGACTTCAGTCAAGAAAAGGAACTGTTGCCACTGAGAGCACAGAGCAGCAATCGCTGTGCAGACACCCAGCCCAGCTGCTGCTCCTGGGTATCAGCAAGGGGGGTTTCCATGGCTGGCAAGACTCTCCAGACCAGGGAGGTAAGACCCACCTTTCCTCTGCACCCCTGGGAAGGGCAGCTTTCCATGTGCTGCTCTGGCATTATTTTGCCTGTTGTTCCCTCCCCCCTCCAAAGCTCCTGGTTTCCAGTCCAAGGGACCGTCCCCAACAATCCACAATCACACACTGATGGTTTGTTTGCTTGGTTTCTTTTCCCCCCAAACCCCTCACATCTGCCCCAGGAAAAGGTGGTTCTCTGAGGCACCGTCACCACTGGGCTGGTCAGAAGTGACATTCCTGGAGAATAAATAAAGGCTGAGTCAGTGGTTTCTCAAAGAGTTTTATTAAAAGAAAGTGAAAAAGCAGCAGTAACAAACTATCTCTTGTGGGTAACAATAACAAACCATCTCGGTCCAGTTCAATTCCCTGAATCAGGGGCAGCACCAAGTGCCTGGATCTCAGCTTGCCTGTAAGCAAGCAGTCAGAGGTTCAAAAGCCTTTGCAGATGCAGAGGCTTGACAGACCCTGGGGAGGAAGAGGCTCGTGCTCAGCCCAAACTTTGCTTTTAAAGATGAAAGCCGCAGTGCTCGATGCAAGTGACCTTCACTTGCTTCGCCTGTGCCTCCTGAAATTGGAAAAATCATCGTGGTCACCTCCAGAACAGCCTCCTGGTCTCCCTTCCTGGTTGATTCCCAGGAAACTGGGCTTTCCTCTTCACAGGCATTGCTGTCTCTAGCTGCTGTGGAGCGGCTTGGCGTACACGGGCTCCATGAGGTGGTGGATCAGGAGCAGGAACAGGCACCCCAGGAAGACCAGGCTCATCACAGCCAGGAGGACGAAGCGACCGATGAAGAAGCTGTCCACGATCTGGAGGGAACAGAAGCACAAAGATCCCAGCACGTGTCACAGCCCCAGTCTGCTCCTGGGGCCTGGAGGGAGCACGCCACAGCCTGGAAAAGAGAACCTATGGGGCTCCCCCAGATTCCTCTCCTTGCTTCTCATCCCTGGCACGGGTGCTCTCCGTGGGATGAGCGACAGCAAACTCTGCAAAATTGTGGGAATGTTAATGTGGAGTAGCTCAGTACCGAGCACAGGGAAGAGACACGAGTCAAGCCCTGGAGCAGCTCTCGCCACTCACAAACCTCCAGCCCTGATTCTCTTTCAGAAGGGAAATAGTGGGAAAAAAAAAGAAATAAAAGATTAAAAAAGAAGCTACAGCAGCAAGGCAAGACACAAAGAGAAGCCAACAGTGAGGAGGCTGGTTACAAAATCCCTCTCTCTGCTCCCGAGACCCCCCAGAGCTTTGCTCAGCCCCGGCTCAGCTTTATCCATCACATTAGCACATGCTCAGCCCTGGTGCTGCTGCAGAGACAGTCTCTGGTGAGCGAAGCGCTGGCTCCTTCTGCACGTTTCACTTTTTAATTAGCCAATTAGCAGAGTTTCGGTGCAGAAAGCCCAGGTCATGTATTATTGATAGGCAGGGCAGGTCCAGTCCAATTGAAGAGCCGTTAAAAAAAAGGGCTTTCCAATTGCGTTCGCCTCCCGGGCACAAACACGCGCTGGGCTGCCCTTCATCTCGCTCCCACCCTTCACACGGGCAGGTCACATGCAGCACAGAGAGAAGAAAAGAACCTTACAAGTATCTTTTAGTAAGGGATTTGCGCGGATCAAAATCCAGAAGAGCAATAATTAACGTGCGTTAATAATAGAACAGAGGAAAACGGCACCTGAAAGGCCACAAAAACTTTGTGTATTCAGAGCCCAAAGAGCTCTGGGAGAGCTCGAAGCAGCCTGATGGAAAAGGTTGGGGGAGATCCCTGTGCCTGCAAACACCGATGGCTCCACGCTCGAGCACGGCAGTAACCTACAAAGAGAGCTCAAGAGCAGTTATTGGGCTTAAACGGAAAACAGAGCTGGGGCAAAGTGAAAGGTTGCAGAATGAGAAGGAAAATTATAAGGGAAAAGGACGGAGAGGGGGAGCAGGGGCTGGTTGGAGCTGGGAGGGACCAAAGCAGGGGGGTGTGATCGCTGGGCGGAGCGCCTGGGAGCCAAACCCCACAGGTCAGGTGGAACAGCGCGTAAACCAGGGATTTAGTCAGAGAACTGCCTCAGGGCACACTTGCAGCCCATCCCTGGGAGAAAGAACCATTCCCAGGGGTTCAGGATGGTTCCATCCCTGGGGCAAATGCACATCGGGGGCCATTCCCAAGGTAAAGGCCCACCCCCGCGGCCGCAGGGCAGCAGTCGGGGCCAAGCATTAGGTAGAGGCACATCTCCAGGGTCCACCCCCGGAGCCTCAGAGCACCCCCGGAGCCCATCCCTGGGGGAAAGGCACATCCCCGGGGTACCGTCCCTCCCCCGGGCCCGCCTGGCCGCTCAGGCCCGGGCTCACCTCCTCGGCGCTGGCCGGGGCCGGGCTCTCGCCCTCGCGGGGGAAGAGCAGCAGTGCGGCCGTGATCGCGGCGGCTCCGAGCACCACCGGCACCGCGGCGACCCTGCGGGGACAGCGGAGAACGGCGGGGCGGGCTCAGCACCGGGCGGGCCCGTCCCCGCTCCCCATCCCCGCGGCTCAGCGGGCCCGTCCTGCCCCGTCCCCGAGGCTCACCGGGCGCGGCCGGCGCGGGCCAGCGCCATCCCGAGCAGCAGCGCCATGGCCCAGAGCAGCAGCAGCGCCAGCACCCCCGGCCCCACGCCCGGCGCGCCCGCCATGCCGCGCCGCCACTTCTGCCTAGCAACCGCGCCGCCCCGGCCAATCAGCGCCGCCCGACGCGCGCCCTGCGCTGCCTATTGGCTGAGGGGCGGGGAGCGGGGGCGTGGCCGCGGCTTTCCCCGCCCAGCCTGGTGCGCTTTCAGCGCTTCCCATTGGCTGAGGGGCGGGGCAGGGGGCGGGGCCAGCGCTCTTCCCGCGCTGCCGGAGGCGGGGGCGGGACACGACCGGTCCCGATCCCGGTCCCAGTCCCGATCCCCATCCCAGTCCCACTCCCAATCCTAGTCCTGCTGAAGCAAGTCTTTGTTGAACCCCAGCCCTCCTTGGCGCCATGGAACGCCCAGAACTCCCGGCTTCAGCCACCCCCCATCCCACTGCTGTGGCCCCCAGCCCGGACCTCGGAGCTGCTCCTGGTGGAACTGGAATTCATCTCCGCTCCCAGTGCAGGCGGGTCAGTGCTTGGTTACCCAAGCTCGTGCCCGCCTCGCTGCGGGGAGCGCCTCTGAACATGCTTTCGTCCCCAAACCCTAGAAATTGAGCTGTCCACGCCCTCAAAATATTTAGGGCCAGAATCAGGCAGACTGGGTTAATACAGTAATGCAGTCATGGGGACTAGCAACAGGGTTTTGGAACAGTCATGCTGGGGGTCTGGGCCAGCCAAGCCAAACCACGGGGGTTTGTCAATGTTTTAAGCACCTCTTAGTATCAAGGCAAGAGAAATTTCCATTTAAAATCAGTTTTTCAGCCTGTTTATAAACCCTGCCTCTTCACCATCTCATCTTGCCCATCAGCCCCTGGCTCGTGTGGTTTGATGAGTGACTTTATCATAGAATCCCAGAATCCCAGAAGGGTTTGGGTTGGAACCTTAAAGACCATTTTATCCAACCCCAGGCGCTCAGCACTCAACTACCAGTTAACCTAAAAAACCCCCAAACACTGATAAATTCCCTTTTCCCCTCAACTGCTTGAAGTCTGACGGTGCTTTGGCTGCACAGAGTGTCACCAAGGTGCTGTTCTCTGTCACCCCTTGCAATGGGAGGAATAAACCAGCGGTTAATTACGCTGTGCTGCACCGACCTGCCTCTCCCTGCGATGAAATCAGAGTCGCCGGAGTGACACCAACCGCCTCGGCAAGCAGAGCACAGACTGTTTCCGACACCTGCCTTTACTTGGCATCGAGTAGGAACCGGCTGCCAACATATTAAAAGAGTATGTTTGATAGCAAACTCCTTCCCGCTCCACCTTGTGCTGTTAATTCCCCCAGGCAGGTTTTTTTCTCCTCTGCAGACCCCACATTGCCGATGTCCATCTTCTCCTCTGTTATTCCCCAAGCTTCCTGCTCCTGAAATTACAGATTTGCTCCTGTTGTTTGGGAATCTCCCCTCGCTTTTCTCTGTTTTGCCATTTCTTTGCATCTCCCAGTGGTTTGTAAAACCCCAAATTTCTTCTCCACAGCCTCCGCTTTCAGCTGGAACCTTCTTTTTATGCCATTCCTCTTCTGTTTTTTGGCTTCCCATCTCCAAGTGATAATTTTTGTCCATCAGCCAACGAGGCTTTTCCTTGACTTATTTTTCTCTTCTACCTTTTATCCACAGCTTTTCCAACAGCCTCTTTAACTTCTTCCTGTGTTGACCAGATCTTTATTTCTTACTTCCATCTCCTGGTAGTTTCTTGATGCTGGCAATGACAATATTATGCCAGTTCAAGAGGTTGCAGCAGGGAACGTGAATCATCCAGGATCCAAAGATCCTGATGGTGGAATTGTGGGAAATGGGCTTGGCATCGAGATGAAATTAATGCTGAGGCTAATTAAATGCTTGGCCCAGGAGGATGGAGAGGAGACCTTCCTTCAAGGCCTGCAAGGCAGGATCATATGGATCAAAGCTCTTTTGTAGGACACCACTCAAGGAGCAGGTCCTGGAAACGGGGCAGGTTTGGGTCAAGACACCCTTTTTTGGGTTAAAACCTGCAAGTCCACCAAGCCCGGCTCATCCTGGTGGCCAAAATAACCAGCACGGCCTACAATCAAATGATAATGAAGGATTGGGAAGCGCTGGGTGGGGGAACTGATTTAAAACTCTTCGTGCAGTCGCAAAACTCCCAGTTTTATGGCTGGAGCTCCTCGACGCCGCAATATTAGAATTCAAAATAAACAGGCGTTGATGCAAGCAAGAAAAATATTCTTGCTCCTGATTTAAAGACTGGCGAATTGCTAAATATTTTTATTAGCAGCAAATTTGCAGCTTGCTGGAACTAATTTCACGCCCGGTAGATATGGAGCTTAAGCTGGGAATGGCGTTAAATTACTCTCTTGTAAAGGTGTTTAAGCCTTGTGATGGGGATCTGTTGGGTGGTGGGGACCTGGCCGGGGACCCCCTTTTTTGAGGGGGACTCCTTGTGGGTTGGGAGCCCCCAGGATGGCAGTCAGGGCAAACAGATGCAAAACACATCATTTTCATCTTTGGTGCGACAGGAACCACCAGTCCCTCTCATTTTAATCAATTTGGTTGTGGGGTTTGGGGCTCTGAGGTCCTCCAGCCTGGAAAGATGCTATTTATATTTTAGGGATGTTTTTGGCATATTTTGGAGGTTGTTTGGGATATTCAGCGTTGAGTCAACTTTATTCAGTTTTAAATTTATTTAATGAATATTAAAATTTTATTTAATTGATTTAGAAAAAAATATTCCATTGGTTTTAATTGATTTTTTTTATTATTCAGGACATTCCAGGTTTAATTAATTTAGGAGATTGGTAGAGGTGGGAATGACTGTATCCCTGACTACCACTTGCCCTCTGTGCTCATTTTTTCCATGTTTTCTTTGTCAGCCGGAGGTTTTACTCCTTGCCAATGGTTTTCCAGCCCAAATCCCTCCCTCCTTCTTCTGCAAAGACTCTGAGTGGTCCAGGAACCACCCAGCTTAGTGCAGGGGGAAAAACCCATCCCGTTTCAATTTGTCCGGATACAAACTGGGACAGGTGCAGGGACAGGGTCAGAGGTTGTGGAGCCGGAGAAAGCAAAGTGAAGGCGTTGAGGGGATCCTATTACTCCTCTAAAAATACCGCCAGGAGGGTGGCAGTGGTAAACAAGAGCTATTTAAATCCCTCAGTCCACTTTTTTTGTGATGGCAAAGCATGAGGTTAAATAGTTCTCCCCGGCTGACTCGGAGGGCACTGAGAATGGCTAAGGAGCACTGAGTTGCCCTTTCCCAAAGAGAAATCCCCCCCCTCCAAAAAAAGAAAGTTAAAATAATAGGGAAGGGTTAGTAATGGCTCCAGTGGGGTTACAGCTCTCTCTCACAGGAACCCACTTCAGATTATCTTTCTCTTGCTGACGGCAGAAATCAATTTTAATCGTCCTGACGGGAAATGAGGATGTAAGACTTCAAACAGAACAAATCCTGCAACACTCAAAAAATAATAAAATGGGATATGAAGTCACTTTTCAAATGAAGGAAAAAAAAAAGAAATCCCATCCCAGCAAGAGGAGATGCCTCTGAAAGCCCCAAAAGATTGGTGGGAGGTAGAGGAAAGAAAGCATTTCCCATTGTGGGACGAGTCCAACCTCAACCAAGAAGCACCTGGAGAAGGTGGATGGATGGAGAAAGACAGGGTGTCTCTGTCATCACCTGTTGTGATTCCTATCACTCCCAAGTGGGAGGAAGTTGGTAATCTTTTGGTTTTGGTGACTTGTTATACTAAATGGATCTTCAATTAAGTTTAATTAATTTGCAGGTTGGTGCTATCAAGTTTTTTTGATACTTGGTTCTCTGAAGTTCAAGCAACTGCAGTGGTTTCCCCTAAAGCACCTGTATAAAACAAAAGGCTTTGTGAGTGTCTCCTGGGAATGCTTAAATGTCACCATGCCCACACATGTCCCCATGGTGTCAACACCCCTGGATGATATCACAGCAAAATCTCTTCCAGCCAAGGAGAGGAAGGAGGAAAGAAACCATCTGAGAGATTTCAACAGGACTGTAGAGCCCTCCCCGTGTGCTGCAAGGGATGGAGCAGAGGCAAAGCGAGAGGAGAGAGGTAAAGAACCCATGGAAAATGAGTTTAAGAAGGCTCAGCTGAAAAAGAAAGATAAGAACAGGGCCTGGGGAGACATTAAAAATTAAAATTTGCTTTTATAATGGCATTCCTGAAGGTTCTAAAGCCCACGGTGAGGTGTTTTTTCCCAAGGAATTTCTATTTCCCATGTGTTCCTCCGAGAGATGCTATTCCCCATCAATCTTACCCTGAAAGGGTATCAACATGGGACCCTCTGGTGTCATCACTTTTAGAAACCTCAGGCCTTTACCTGCATCAACCTCTTCCTCCTTCCAACCCACAGGGAACCCAGGAGCCATCGATAACGAAACCCACGACACTTCACGTTAAGTGGCTCATCATCCTCTGGCATTCCATGTTAATGGCATTAATCACTGGCTGCTCATTAGACTTTAATGTGCCCCTAATATGTTCATCCATCCTAATTCCACTGCAATTGAGGGGTTGATGGTAATGCCTCCTTACTGGAAAGGGTTGGGCGGCAGCGTCCGCCCATGGTGGGATGTTGGGTGACTGGGAGCAACCAACAACTGCTGAAATGGCCCGAATTTATTGCTGAGGCTCCTGGGACTTTCAGGCAGGTGGTTTTTTTGTTTGTTTCTTGGCAGCCAAGTGTGTTTGCACTTTTCATTCAGGTTTTATCCTTGGCTCCTTGCAACACCTTTGCTCTCGCCCTTTTTTCATTTGACGTGTATCGATTTTTTTCCCCCCTCCCTGTTCCCCAGGTGGCAGCTTGGAAATGATGTGGCTGTTGTTGTTGTTATTTAAAAAAAAAAAAATTAATTTCCTTCCCTTTTTGTGTGTGACAGTGGGGAAATTAGTTTTGGGGGGAACTGGCCTGGGCCTGGATGTGCAAGGTCAAAGCTTCCTACAAAAGTCACGGTGTTTCACTTAAAGCTTTCCTCTCCCTGACTCCTGAGACGTGGTTTTTCTGTATCCCCAAATTAAATTTTGGATTTTCACACACCTCAGGCTCATCGGTAAAAAGGATGATCTTGTGTATCCGGCCATCACAGCGCTTGCTGAGCTCATGGCTTCCTCCTACCACCTGTGGACAGCCCAAGGATGGAGATCACCCACCTCTCAGGCTTCCCTGGTGTTTCTCCTCACTTCCAACCTGATTTTTTCATTGCTGGTGGATGGCAAAAAAAAACAAAAAAGGGAGATGAGTCCTTCCTGTTGCATCATGACTTTGTGGTCCTTCCAAAACCCTGCACAGGCTGCCCCGTGCTTTGCAAGGGCACCATTTTATTTCAGCCCAGGGGTTTTGGTCTTGGATCTCAGGAGCTTTGCATCCCAAAGGATGCATAAAACTTATTTTGCTTTCCTTTGCCTGCGGAGCAGATATTATGTAGTGCTTTGGTTTGCTCAGGTCCATTAGCAAGTCTCTGAGATAACTCTGGCAGCCAAGGATATGAATCATTTAGATGGTATTTAAGATCCTTCTGGGTAACCTGTGCAAGAAAAAAAATTAAAAGGCGGCTAATCAAATGGCTTTGAGGGCTGTAAAAAAGCAGAATTCAATCCCTGCGAACTTTCCGAGATGTAATTTCAGGAGAGATCAAAGATGACACTAACCTAAGGAAGTAAAACTACTCAAAATTCAAAGTTTATAGTCCATCTGTCTCTTTGCTTCAGGGAGCTGGTATTAAATTTATTGCTAAATAAAACAAGCCTAGGAAAAAGTCAGCGTTGAAATCTGCATACTCATAAGAGAATTAACAGAGCTCTCTTGCTATGATGGCTGCTTCTCAATTTGCATCTTTAAAGAGTTGTGACCATCTCTCCACTTCTCCCTTCACTGGATCCTCAGAAGCCAGGCCTGGCATCGCTTGGCGGAGATGCTGCGGGTGAAGGTTGAACTCCCGTCGTGGACTGAACCGAAACGAGGATGGGGAAGGGATGCTGAAGCCCAGCCAAGGTGAAGAAACATCTCAGGTGGAGCCAAAATTTTAAAAGGCCAGGATCCAGCACCTCCATGTCACGTTTGCCAGCTGTCTGGTACCCAACTACTTCAGATATCCCCTGGGAAAAATAAACTGGGGGTGTTTTATTGCCATTAACCAACCCTGGGGGTGTTTTTACAGTATTTGCACAAGGTGTATTTTAATGATTATTTATATTTTTTATTCCCCTGGGGAGTATCCCTCCAGCCCATCCCTGTCTCAATCAGCTGATACTGCCTCCGGAAAACAAATTCCAAAGCTTGCTGAAGTGCTGGAGGTAAGTCACTTTAAACATCCAGAGCCTCCTTCTTTTTTTTTTTTTTTTTAATTTATTTTTTTATTTATCCCTGGAAATGCTTGGGAAAGGATCAGTCAGTTGGATGCTCACAGTAAGTTTGCACAGGAGAGCCTGAAGGAGCAGCAAAAACCAGCCACGGACTTATTATGCCTTGAAATTAAACATTTAAAAGGAGTAAGTTGGCAGCAGGGATTTTCTAATCAAAATATATATAACCTGCCATTTATCCAGCATTTGCCCTCTGGAAGGACCCCAAAGTGCTTTCCTGGCTCAACAAGCCATCCTTAACCCCTGCTCAGCCGGTGTGGGGAGGGGAGAAATTCCCTTTTTTCAGGTATTTTCCCACTTGATGCCAGCTGCTTGGTGAGGCAGCAGCTGGGAAAAATCCTTTCTTTTGGCTTTAGCTTTCTTAATTATTGATCCATCAATGCCACACAAGAAATAAACTTAATCTTATTTAATCTTGCATGGGAAAACCTGTGGGAATATAGAGCCATCCTGGCATTGATCACTTATTCTTAATACATCCTCCTTGTGCCTATGGATTATTGGTAAAACCTTTAATTATATTTTCCCACGTATTTATCTGTTAGTAGCTGGGGAATCAACGTAGTGCTACTCGCTCTGATGTGTGTCTGAGACTATTTAAAATGCACGGTACCTTCAAAAATAACATTGTCTCGTTGCCATAAATCTTTTGGGGTTGATTCTCATATTATTCCCAGGAAAACCATGTGCCCAGGTAAAAATAAACATTTCAGAAGAGGAGTTGTCCTGTGGGTACATAAAGTACCATAAATGAAGGAGAATCGGGTTAAATAGAAATCTTCTATGAGCTAAACAGCTGAAATTTGGGGAATCCTTTACCTTCATCCCAAATTTGGTACAAGCATAGTTGGGTTTGGACAGACAACTGTCCACGTGGATGGTCCCTGTGTTGCTTTTCACGCTGCCTTGGTTGATGCTGAATCTTTTTCCTCCCTTCTTGAAACTCGTAACTGGAGAAGGCCTGGAAAGGTGTGGGAGAATATCCATGCCCTAAATGTCTCCTAAAAACCCAACACAAATTTTAGTGGGTGGTTCGCATTAAAGCATCGCTGCCTGATCGCAGCGTGGTGCCCGAGTGGGAGGGATGGAGGTTTGGAGCAGCATCCTACCTGGGACGAGTCCTAAATTTGCTTTAGGTATTCCTTTTAACATCCTTTAACTCCTGAGGTGGGGGGAGTTGCACATCCTCCCTGCAAGGAGGATGTCAGAGGATGGTGTCCCTCCAACCTGTTGCGGTGCCTAAGCTGGGCTCAGCCGCGAATCCGCGTCCTAAAACCCCGTCTTGTTTTGAACACCTATCGTTGAATAATTCACTCGTCTCTCGCGGAGAATCCCGTCACAGCTCTCTCAGAGAAATCCGACACGAGCAATAATGCAATCCTGGAAAGAGAATTGAATTATTTATGGGGGAGCAGTCAAATGACGGAGACTAAACCGCTATATTTTATGTAATTTGTTTTCTCCCGAAGCCTGTTATGTAAAAATGTAAATATTGCTGGTTATATATGTTGCCGCTGTTTAATATTTTAGCAAACGTGCTCCCGAGTACTCGTTACTTTCAAAAAGGAACAGGCTGTGTCCTCTTTAATAAGGACTGATGAGTTTGGGGCAGTTTTATATTTACAACACTGACTTCAGACATGCAAAAAAAAGTCCCCCCTGAGGTGCCCATGTCCCCACCTGGGGAGGGAAATGGCACAACCCCTGGAATCTGGGAGACTTTTAGGTGGAGGGGAGGTTTCCCAGCAATCTGGACTGGGATAGGGATGGAATAAGGTGAGCGATGGAGGGTTTTCTAGTTTTGGGGTTTGGACATCCCTTCCAGCTGCAGTCACTTGAGGGTGGTCCAGGGTGGGGAGAAGCACCCCAGCTCTGCTCAGTAGGAGTGCTGCTGAGCATCCTCAGTCCTGGAGATCTGGGGGATCAGGGCTGGTGGGATGAGTTGTGACCAGAAAAAAGATCACCCAGGGGTGACCTGTTGCAGCAGAAAGATCTTTGTTTGTTTTTGTTGTTTTTTCCTGGGGAAAAAAATACCAGGATTGAGTACAAGAGAATTTTAATTTACCATCAAAAAGAATTCCAGCAAGCTCCCATGGCTGGGTGATGAAGTAGCCAATCCAACTGGGAAATAAGACACCGTGGTTTTTTTTTAACCAGGGATGATAATTAACCTCTGGAAAAACTCTCCAGGGAAGAAGCAGCTTTTGCACTTGTGAAGGAAAAATTCAGGCCTGGATACTTTTCCTGAAGTTTGAGCATGAGATTCTCAAACCATTGGAGGAATCTCTTTGGCGACTGGCAACGGAAATTGGGGCAGAGGAATGAGGGGCGCTGGAGGAGTGAATGTGGGATATTCAAGGAACAAATGTGGGATGCTTGAGGAATGAATTGGGGATGCTTAAGGAGTGAACACCAGGTGCTCGCTGCTGCTGGCTCCAGAAGAAATATTCCTGCACCAGGGGAGCCCTAAAATTTTGAGCACTTGGGTATTTTTGGCGATGATGCAGCTTAAAATACGCTCCACGTGTGCCTTCTCTCCTTATATCCCTGTTTTCCAAGATGACATACGAGCGAGACGAGAGGTCACGCGCGGATGATCCCATGGTCCTTTGATACCCCGATGATGGGGTTTCCATCTGCTTCCCCTTCGCTCTCCCATTCCGCTTCTCCAGCTTCTGAAAAACCCAAAATATTTTCTGCCCAGCATCCCCAGCTGGCTGAGACACCCGGCGACAGCTTTATGGCTCCTCGTCCTCGCTCGCTTCCGCGGAATAGTAATGAGGGAGGGGAAGAACGTCCCGTTGGCTGATTTACACGGCGAGAAATTCCTATAAATCATTCCAGCATCTCCAAGGGATCTTGGATGCTCCGAGTTCCCGCTGGTTGTCCCAGCGATGCCATGCAGTGATGTTTTCTTTTTTTGGGGGTGGGGGAGGGTGGGGGATGCATCCCAGCCATCCCCTGCATCTCTCTGTTGTTTTATTGGCGGATTCCAAGTGGGAACCATCCGTGTCCTGTTGCTCTCCAGCAGCCAACCCAAAGGACATCAACGTATGTTAGAGGCTGCTCCTGGGTAGGAAGTGCAAAATATTTTCTGGATGGACTTTTTTTTGGGGGGGGGGAAAGCTGGAAAGAGGGATTTGGGAATGGGGATTTGGAAGCGTCTGCTCGTCCTGGGAAACTGAAGAGGAAAAATTAAGGTGTTTTCGGTTCCCAGGCTTAAATTTAAGCTTGTTTTTCCATTTTTCCCGTCACATCCCTGGCCCTACGGCCATTCCTTATGCACCATTTAGTGCTGCTGGCTTGTACATCCCGCTGTAACTCTTTGGAGCCAATTTTAACCCATCCCAAAGGAATTCCAGGGCTGTTTTGAGTGGCTCCCCCACCCAATATTCCTTAGGAAGTGGGCAGAGATTCAGAATTTCTCATTAAACCCGTGTTTGATGGCATTTTTTTTATCAGGGCAGGGATGGAAAAATTAGGAGAAACCAGACTGTGGCCGGGCTGATCTGGAAAAATCCATCCCTGTGGATTTCACCATAAAATGTGGGAAAATTTGCCTGCAGGACCCAGTTCTCCCAGCACTCCCACTGAAAGTGACTCCAGGGAAACCTCGTTTTCAAGTCTCTGGGAGGGAGGAGAGTGGTTAATATCTCACACGGACCGAAATTTGGATGGGAGGAGCTCGGTCAGAAAGCCTTTCCCCCAAATTATCAACAATTAGTAGATTACCTCCAAAACAAGAGTGCTTTCCTGGGGGATAATCCCACAGAAAGGGCTTGGGGTGAAATTTCATGAGGTGCCCTAAATTTTATGGTTATGATGAGGGGGTGGAGGGAGTTGGTGACCGCCCCTGTAGTGAGCTTGCTGTTGGGGTGGGGGAATCAAAGGCCGTTGGGGTTGGCTCTGAACGCATCTGGG
>JAWWES010000067.1:1688763-1712129 GCA_035583135.1 Lophotriccus pileatus
CGGGGCGGCGGGGCACGTGCGGCGGCGGCGGCGGGGACACCCCCCTTCTTCCTCCCCCCCCCCACACCTCCCCGGCAGTAACCCCCCCCCATCCCCTCCGGTGCGGGAAGTAACTTGCCGTTCCCGCCGCCTCCACGCTGGAGGTGCCGTCGCCGGTGTCCGGTTGCCCCTCCGGGCTGAGCTCCGGCCGCGCCGCTGCGGTTCTCCGCCGTGACCCCCGCCCCGCGCCTCCCGCGCTGATTTTTAGGGGGGGGTGCAGCGGTTCGGGGAGGGCAGTGCACTGCCGTCCTCCCCGTCCGCCGAGCGGTTGCAGCGATGCCGGGGGTTTCCAGGGATGCAGCCCCCCTGCTCGGTTACGGAGCTCCCAAGGGCTGCAGCCCACCCCCGCCATAACAAGTTGCAGCCCCCGCTGCCCGGTTGCCGACCCCACACCGGGGGGTCGCGGTGCTTTTTAGGAGGGTTGCAACCGACTGCCCCCCACCCCGGCCGGTCCAATGGCCCTCCGAGGGGCTGCAGCCCCCGGGGTAGCTGCAGTGCCCTCGGACTGGCTGCGGACCCCCGAGCGCTTGGATTGCCCCCCACCCCGGCGGTTGGTTCCAGCCCCTCCAGCCGGTTGTGATGCCCGCCCCGGGGGGGTTCCAGCCGCCCCCTGAGCAGTTGTTACCCCCCCGCCCCGCAGTGGTTGCAGTGGCTGGTCCCAGACTCCCCGGGAGGGAGGTTTTGCAGCCCCCCCCAGCTCATCGCGTTTGGCAGCGGGGAAGTTGCCCCCCGTGCAGCGCGGGGAGGGGGGCGCTTTACCCGCAGCCTCGCAGCTTTGCGTGGTACCCAGTTACCTCGGGGTGCCCCCCCCGGGCACCCACGGGGGGCGGGGAGCACCGTGCCGCCTCTCAGGGCCCCACGCGGGCTCGATGCCAGCGCCGGAGCGCGGCCCTCGGTGACATGCCGCAGCCCAGCACCTCTCCCGGGATGACCCCCCTCCGTACACCCCCGTTCCCCCGCTGTGCCACCTTCTCCCGGGGCACCTCAGTTCCCCCAGTGCACCCAGTTTACCCCGGGATGCTTCACGGGACTCCCTGGCTTGTCCCTCCCATCCCGGAGGGTTGGATGGATACTCCATACTTTTTAGTGGCTCTGCAGCGGGGCAGGGAGGGCTTTTTATTAATAATAATAATGATTATTATTATTATTTTTACTCCATCCTTGAATGTTTTTAGCGCATTTCCATTTGCTGGAGGGTGGCTCCGCTGGCAGCATCCTGCAGCTCGGGGAAGTTTTGCTGAGGGATTGGGGTGTCCCCCCCCCACTTCATCCCGATCCTTGTGGGGCGTCGAAGCTCAACTTGGGCTCCGGAGCTCTTTGTTTGGGCTCTTCCCTGTTTTTCTCACTCCCAAGGATCTTTTTTCCCACTATCTTGCCGCCCGCCGGGTAACGGGAAACCCTAAACCCGGCAGGATATTTTCAAACTCCCAGCCGGGGAGATTAGATTTGAGGAAAGCGGGGGGGGTGGATGGATTATTTTTGGCCGAGATGCAGGGCAGCTGTCTGCTGGGGAGAAGCAGAAAATAGGAGAGGAAATGGCTTAATTTGGCTTTTTTTTTTGTTGGGTTTTTTTGACTTATTTTACCTTTAAACCCTCAAAGATTTTGGGGGTTGGACGGGGGGAGAAACGGACCCGGCTCCAGTGAAACTTTTCGGGAGTTGCGCCTCCGAAAGTGCTGACTCGGCGTGTTTGGCATCATCCCGTTGCAAGAAATTGGTTGTTCTCCCCCAAAAAACCTTTGGGGTGTGATGTTTAGAGGCCTGTTTCTGGCCTCACGTGTACGGGGAGAGGGATTTGGGTGAGTTCGTTGGATTTTGGGGCAAAAAAATAACACTGTGTTTTGGATTTAAGCCATTTGGAGCAGAAGGATGAGGGGATCAGGATTCCCCCTTATTTCCCCCCTCCCCGGCCTTCTATTTTATTTAACTCCCTGTGCTGAGATCCCTTCATTAGGGGCAAAAGTTAATTGCTTGAGGCTAATTATGGGAGAGGTTAATAAGGGTGTCAGGAAGGGAAAGAGATGCCGCCTTCCTCAGCACCCCAAAACTGGGCTTTTTAAGGCACTTTGCAGCCTTGGCCCCCCAAAACCAGCACTGGGGGGTCCTGGGACCCCCTTCCTTTTAACTTGAGGTCCGTATAATATTGTGTGTATA
This sequence comes from Lophotriccus pileatus, assembly GCA_035583135.1. Lineage (NCBI taxonomy): Eukaryota > Metazoa > Chordata > Aves > Passeriformes > Tyrannidae > Lophotriccus > Lophotriccus pileatus. The sequence continues at coordinate 1,690,957 of JAWWES010000067.1, forward strand.
TGTAAGTGAGATTAAACACCCCCTGATATCATGGGGCGAGGGGAAAAACGGGGAGAGGAGTGATGCTGAGCTTCCCCACTGGGCCTGCAGAAACATATTCTGTTCTCCCTCCATCATTTTTGGGAGGAGGAATTAAAGGAAATCTCATTTCTTAAGGAAATCTACCTTTTTTTTTTTTTTTAAGAGAAATTACCCATTTTTAAAGGAAATCTCTCTTTTAGGTAATAGTGGTGGGTTTTGAAGGAAATAGCCTTTATTTTAAGGAAGTTTTGTCTTTTTCTTAAGGATTTTGTTTTTAAGGAAATCTCCTTTTTTGGATTCAATGTGTAAAGTTGTGCTGGGAGAAGAGGGTTTTATCCCACTGGTGTATCAGGAATAACTGTTTTTCCTAACTCAGGGATAAAATGAGTCCCTCTCCAGGGCAGCTTTGGATTTCAGATAATTTTGGCTTTTCCTGGCGAACTCCTGATTTACTTCATGTCTTTTTTCCAAGTTGATCAACAGCATCTATAAATCTCTGAGCAATAATAGGGCTTTTTTTTTTGTCCTCCCAGAAAACTTAAATATTGGCCTGGCCCTGCTGGGAAGAGCATCCTTCACCCATCCATCCTCATCCCCAGGGATGCAGGGGTTGGATTGCACCTCTGGGTACCACCCTCATCCCGTCTGGGTTTGAGATGCGTGCTGGATTCCTGGGATATTTCCTGGAAGACGTGGAGAAAATGAACCCAGGATGCTGGGACACCCCAGTTTTGCATCATTTGTTTTCCTGGGAGCTGCTCTGGCTTGAAATAACCAGTAAAATGAGTGGGAGATGTGGGATGGGGCGGCTGAAAAGCCCTTCCAGAAGTCGGCAGGAAACTTCTGCCACACTTAGGGTTAAATTAAGGGAGATTTGACACCCCCAGCCTTGGTGGGAAAGCCGGACCGAGCATCAGCATCCTCTTTATTTTGGGTTGTGGGTACCCCCCGATGGATCTCAGCATCCTGTCCCCAATTAATCCCCAGCCTGATTTTACTCCAGCTGCTTTTTTGGGGTGTTAGAGGGATAATTTAGTGGATCCAGACAATCCCCAGTTGCATTTAATATCCCATGCACTGTCGAATAACTCGATTCCCAAATAATTTTCACCGCCACCGAAGAGGGTGTTAACAAATGCCCTCTAATTAGCCCAAAAATAAATTAATTCCCAGCGTCGTTAGTCGGATCGTTGAGATGCCGGCTCCAAATAATAATCTGGAGGGATGGGAATTAATCCTCGACTAAATTTAAACTGGGGTTTATCCCTGCCTCCAGCCTTGGAAGGACTGAGGTGATGCTCCACGTAATCCCCATGGGAAACCCAACCCAGGAGGGATGGGATGGAGCCGTGATCCCGGCGGGATGGAGCTGCGATCCCGGTGGGATGAGGTGGCCTTTGCCCAGCTGTGATTTGCAGCTGTATAAATAAGATGGGAATTTGGCCTTGGCTCTTCCCGACTGCTTGATTATATCCTATTTTTCTGGCTTTTCCTCTTCCAAATGGGAACACAAACCCTGGGTAGTCCCAGCTCCGGTTAATTGGTGTCTGTTAAATAGCTGGGTTGGAAAAGACCTTTAAGACCATTGAGTCCAACTGCCAAATCCACCACTGAACCACATCCCAAAGCACATTTTTATGAATTATTATTTATTTATAACTTATTTTAAATTTGTTTTAAATTTATTTTATTTTTTAATTTATTTTAATTTTATATTCTTTGTTATTTTTGCTTTATCTTTATTGTTATGCCTGGTTATGGCTTTTATTTTTTATGTTTGTTTCCTTGTTCAGTCTTTTTCTTTCACGTTTATTGTTTCTTTCATTTTCTCTGTTTTATATTTTCATTTTCCATGCCACTCTCCTCCCACCCTTCAGCATCCTGTGCCACCTGTTCCATCCCACCTTGTAACAGGTTTTTTATACCAAGTACAATCCAGGCAGAAAAACCCCAAATATCCACCCAGCCCCACCAGAAGGCCGTAAGACCTTTTAGGTTTAGGGACGTTGATGCTCCCCAAAAACCAGATTATTTCGGTGCAGGTGGAGGAGAAAGTGAAACCCAACTTGGGGAGAGGAGAAAAAACTTCCCCACTAATGTTCAATCTGGAGCTTTCGGCTTTAACAAGGTGTTACAAAAACTATGAAGAAAGTTATAACTGAACCCACAGTTTTTGGCCGGGTTTTCCTTCCCCCGCCTGGCTGGATCCCCGCCAGAAATCCCAGAAAGCCAATTAAAAATAATCCCAATTTTGGACCGGTTTGGGGAGGCTTCTGTTTTATTTCTTCCACCATCCCGTAGGTTTTTTGAAGGTGTGTTTGGGAATGGGGGTTGGAGTGCGAAAATCCCGTCACGTCCCATCAGGGATCCGGGAACTTCTTTGGGCTTCCAGTTTGGGTTAGAGCTTGACCCCCCCTGGAAATTTTTCCGTGGTGGGAAAAGCTGCTTTTGTTTTCCTTTTTCTCCCCTTTCCTCCCCTTTTCCCCCCATTTTTCTCCTGTTTTCCCCTTTTTTCCTTTTTTTTCTTCCTATTTTTTCCTTTCTTTTCCTTCTCCCTCTTCTTTTTTCTTTTTTCTTTTCCTCCCTCTTTCTCTTTTTTTTCCCCTTTATTTTCCTGGGGTTTATTTTTGTTTCTTTTTCCCTCTTTCCTTGTTTTCCTTTTTAGTTTTTTCCTTTTTTCCCCTTCCCCTGTAAAAAAGGTGAGAGCATTTTTTTCCCTTTTCTCCTCTGTCTGTTTTTCTTTCTCTCCTATTTTCTGCTTTTTCTCTTTTCCCTGCTTTTTTATTTTCTTTTTGGCTTTTTTCCCTTTCCTCTTCCCGTTCCCTTTTTCCCTTTCCCCTTTCCCTTTTTCCCTTTCCCCTTTCCCTTTTTCCCTTTCCCCTTTACTTTTTTCCTTTTTCCATTTTCCCTTTTTCCCCTTTCCCCCTTTTTCCCCTTTCCCCCTTCCCACTTTTTTCCCTTTCCTCTTTCCCCCTTCCTCTTTTCCCTTCTAGTTCTCCTTTTCCCTTCCCCTTCCACTTCTCCTTCTTCTTTCTCTTTCCCTTTCTATTTTCCTTTTCCTTTGTTTCTTTCCCTTTTTTCATCTCTTTTCCTTTTCTCTTTCTTGTTTTTTTTTTTTTTTTTTTTTTTAAATTATTTCCCTTTTATCCCTTTTTTGTTTGTTTCTTTTGTTTGTTTTGGTTTTTCTTTGTTTGGTTGGTTTTTGTTTGTTTGGGTTTGTTTGTTTGTTTTTGTTAATTACTATTTTTCCACATCATTTTTGGCAGCCCAGCCCTCTCCAGGCAACAAACCCAACCTGCCCCAGCCCGGACTCTCTGGGCTCCTTCACCAAAAGGGGGCCAAAACTTGACCAAATAATTGAAAAAAGTAGAATAATAAATTGTGGCAGTTTCCTTTCCTGTTATTGGATTCTGGATTCCTGGGATTATTTGGCAGAGGCAGGACAAGCCTCTCCTATCTCTGTCACTCCCTGGTACATCGAAGGCACTTTATGGCTTTATAAAGCCCTTAAAATGTTGTGGGGTTTTTTTTGGTTGTGGTTTTCGTTTTTTTTTGTTTTTTTTTTTTTTTTTTAAACACTACTTGAAGCTTCCAAGGCAAGTTTGAGGATAGAAATTACCAGCTCCTGCATCCCTGGGCAAATTCCCACGGCGATGGAGGATGTAAACCACTTTAGACATTTTTAATGCTCCCGAGCAATAAATTTAAAAGGGAATTTATTGTTCCAAGCTGCTGTTTTCTCCCCACGAATGCCACTGCCTGTTGCTGGTGTCGATGCTGAGGACAGCCAGGAGCCTGCCTGGACATTTTTGGTGCTATCCCAAGAAAAAAAAGTCTTTTACCTGCTTGGTTTTTCTCCTTTCCCCCCCTCTATTTTCTATTTTCTCCTTACTTCCACTGTCTTTTTGCTGCCTCTTTCCAAAGGGAAGGTCCCTGGTGAGCGAGGCCGATGAGCCGAGCCCTCTCCAGGTCTTGTATTTTATTCTCCCCTTGATCAGCTCATCATAAATAATTATAAATAATCAGCCTGGAGATGGTGGTCGGGGGTCTCCCCTCCAGAGCATCCCAGGCTCATCCTGCTGACTCACCCAATTTAGATCAAATTATTTAACACCCCCTCCCCTCTGTAGAATCTGGATTCTGAGGAGGTGAACTTTTCTGGGGGAGTTAAAAATAATAAATTATTGTTATTTATTATCTCAATCACAAGAAAATCCCATTTATATAGTCCCTGGCAAGGTCTTTTAATGCATTTATGTGCAGAAATTGGCTTCTTTATATCTCAGTGCCTGATCCAACATCCCATAACTCTGACAATTAATTAATTGTTCTAAAACAAAAATTGTGAAGTGGGGCACTTTGTCAGTGGGGTGGCAAAGAACAAACTTAACTATCCTAAAGAAAAACAATTAAAAAAAATAATAACCAGTAAAAAGTTAATAATAATTAATTAAATATAATACCATGAAATAAATACTAAATGGTTTATTTTCCTATAAGGATCCACTGTGTAATAAAATGGATAAAATAAACCAGGATTAAGAGATTTCTAGGCATGGTCTTCATTGAATTTAATCTGGTTTGAATCTTAGGCCTGGTTTTGTTTTCCAGAGTCTGGCTGGAACATTTCCCTTCCTGGAATTCAGTGGTGAACAGTGGGATGAGGATCCTGAATTACCCACACTCTGACATAACATGCATTTAAGAAAAATCCCTTTTTTATATATATATATATATATACGTATGTATTTCAGGAGATGTGTGACTTCCTTCTCCATCCATCATATTTCCCAGGATAGGGATTGGGAAATCCTTGGATGGTGGCTGCCTTCCCTTCTTGCTTTGAGGAGCTCCTGGATTTGGGGTTCAGCTCACTCTGGGGGTGCAGGGGATGCTTGGCTGCCTGAAACTCCATCTGATAACGATGCTGCTCCTAATGAGCCTGTAATTAACACTCCTCTAGGTGCCCTCAGCTGCCCCCACCGGGAATGCTGGGGCAGCTTTAGGGATGCTCCTGCAATTTTGGGGGTGGATGGTGGAATTTTTAAGGATGCTGGTGCAGTTTTAGTGATGCCAGTGAGATTTTAGTAACGTTGGTCCAGTTTTAGGGATGCTGGTGTGACTTCAGGGATGCTGGTGTGATTTTAGTGATGCTCATCCAACTGCAGGCTTGCTGGTGCAGTTTTTAGTGGTGCTGGTGCAGTTTTAGGAGTGCTGGTCCAGTTTTTAGTGGTGCTGGTCCAGTTTTGGTGAGAATCATCCAGTTCTGGGGCCACTTGTGGGATTTTGGTGAACCTGCTGCTCATCCATTCCTAGTAATGCTCCTCCAGCTCCTGGCTGCGACGCCCCCCAGATCAGTCCCCATCATGGGAAATATTCCCAGTTCCCACTGCTTTCCCCCATGCAAATCTGAGCCCTCCAATCCCTCTGTCTCCACCGTCACTTTTAGCGAGTTGCTTTTCGCTCTTTTTGAGCATTTCAGCCTTTTTACCTCCTCTCGGGAGCCACCTCTCGCTGTTGGGGAGCTTTTCCTTCTTTTCAGCCTGACCTTTGCCATCTTAATCCCATCCTACACCGTGATAAATCATTCCCCCCTTCCCTAAACAACCTGCAAACCTCAAGGTGTTGTTGTTTTTTTTTGTCCCTCTTCCTCTCCTTTTAAATGTAACACCCCAAGCAGTGGAACTGAAGGACCCAGTGAGAATATTTATGCTAAAACCACTAAATAAAGCGATTTAGTAGCATCTTTAATAGCTGAGCACCTGGCAAGTGGCCAAGGTTATCTCAAGGTAGAGACATTGTGTGAGGGGGGTGTGTGTTATTTTCCCTGCAACCATTTATGTTGGGATTTGGCTCAACGGGGGGAAAGCCAGAGAAATTCCCAGCGCTGTTATCCCTGCAGGAATTACCGGCAGCGTTTTCGCCCTGAATTAATTGCGTTGGGAGCGGAGCTGGGGGCAGCAGCGCTCTGGCCCTGCTGTGATGAGTTGGGAAGGGCTCGGGGAATCGGGAAAGGCTGGATCAGCCATCCCGGCCTCCGCTTTGGGGGTGTGATGGCATCGCTGTCACGGGCCTTTTTGGGGGGGGGACCCCCTGGCCCCGCTCCAGCGCCTGGCGGGACACGCAGCACCCTCGAGCCAAGCAGACAGAATCCCACCCTTTGTTTCCTGTTCGCCGGCTCCACTTCGGGAGGCTGGAGCAGCTCAACAAGCCCCTCTTTGTGCTAATTTAATTAATCGCCGGGGCCGAGGGCAGCGGGGATGAGACGCCGCGGTTATAAATACCTGCCTGGGGGGGGCTTTGAGCCCGGGCGGCGGCTGAACCGACATCTAATTAAACTCACTTTCATTCAAATCGACTTAGAATAAAACCCTATTGATTGATTGATTGATTGATTTATAGTAGAAAGCCGTGGGTTGATCGTGGGTTATAATAAACCATTGACTGATTTGGGCTGGAAAATCGCGGGCTGATCGATTTGTGGTGGAAAATGATTGATTGAGTCCTAATAGGAAATAATGGGTTGAAAAACTCTAGATGATTTTATACTAGAAAATTATTGATTGATGGATTTATAAAAGGAAGTCGTGGGTTGATCAGACTATAATAGAAAATTATTGATTGATCTGTAGTAGAAAAATTATTGATTGATCTATAATAGAAAAACTTAATTGATTTATAATAGGAAATTATCAATCAGTTGATTGATAATAGGGAATTATTAAGCTGGAGAGCAGCGCAAGTGCTGGGCATGTGTCACCCCCCCCACTGCAGTTTTGGGGGAGGAAAATCATGAGCAAAGCACAGCTGGTACCTGCTCAGGTTCTCCTAAAGGAAAATAACTTTACTGATGTGAATTAAACATCCCAAGGGTGTTTTCCAGGGAAAAACACCACTTGGATACACGTGCATACGCTCCTGGTGCACCTCTGGCCAGTGTTCAAGTGCATGAGTGTGGTGGATGCTCAGTTTCCTGAAAATTCCTTGTCCTGGTGCTGGGTTTTTTTTGGTTAAAACTTGAATTTCAAACTTTACATCCCGTTTGCAAGCAAGTAAAGGGAGGTGGGTTCCCTAAAGCTGCAGAAGGAGAGTCAAAAAGAACTTTGAGACTTGCTGCCAAGTGAGTTTTCACTGCCAGAAATGATGTTGATCTTCCATGAGAGCTGGAGATGATTTTTCCAGCTGATAAGTGGTAGTTTTCAATCAAGAGATTGGGATATGTTAGCAAGATTCTGTAATATAGTAAAGTATAATCTGTATAATATGTGTGGATAAATGCAAGAAGTACAATTAACACAGTATAATAAATGTGATTAATAGAAATATATATAATAATATTATACAAAGTTCTTCTTAGCTATATTAAACAGTGACATGGCTCAAAGACTGGGGATAACCCTAAATCAGAGATTTTTGGCCCCAAACAGCAGGAATCCCCACTGGACTCATTTCATAATAAAGAAAAAAAATCAGCAAACAATTATTTCCCCCCAAATTTTTGCTATTTCGGGACATGGAACATCACACCTCCACCACAGCTCTGGGTAAGGAGACCTGAGCGTGCCCCTGTTGGGCACCAAGTGGTCATTTTTATTTATTATCTTTTAATGTCCATGGGAAAACTCCCCAAATGCGATATAAACATCCACCAGATCCCAAGCTCTTGGATCTCAGCTGCATCTTTGCGTCCCCTGCACCTTCAATTAACAGGATTTCCAACGATTTGCCAAAAATACAAAGTGTTTTTTTGCCCTCGGCGTGCTTTTATTCTCCTTCCTAAAAATAACTTCCAAGTGAGACAAATCATTAACGGCAGTGTTAAACATTTCTATTTCTACTCTCTTTTTAAGACGGGGAGGGGTCCCCGTTTATTTTAGGGATGCTGGGTCGGTGTCACATGAAACGGGGGGGAACTTTGTTGGTGAAATGTTATCCCCACCTTAAAATAGCCACGTTCCAGCTCGGCCCTGCAATCCCTTGGCAAGGCCGAGGGTTGCTCCTGCAACACGAGCCCTGGATCCCCGGAGTGAGGCCGGACCAGGGCATCCCTTGGTTATATCCTGGGTTTATTTACTGGAGCTTGCTTCTCCTTTTGCTTTGGGGGGATCAGAAAAGCTTGTGCCTGCAGTCCTGGTTGAGTTTTCCATATGAATAGCCTGAATCCATGCAGGAAAAAATCTGGGAGTTGAGTATATGCATGTTTGGAGCTTAATTTTCCCCCTGTGCACCAGGGAGCTGGAGCATCCCTGCTCCAACAAGGGTGATCCCTGTATCCTTCTTGCCCCATGCACAGGGAGCTGGAGCATCCCTGAGCATCCCTGCTCCAACCAGAGTGATCCCTGTATCCTTGCTCCCTGTGAGCATGGGGAGCTGCAGCATCTCTGGTCCAGCCTGGGATGATCCATCATTCCCATCCTCAGTCCTGGGTGGCCCCTCAAAACCAGGAAGCATTTTTAAAATGCTTATTCCCCCCTTGGCATTTTTAGGGGGGAAAATTGGGATTTTTTCCCCTAGGAAAAAGCTCTCCAGCCTCACTGGAGGGACCCATCCCAAACGGGAGGTGGGAGTGGAGCCTGGCTGTGGGATGTTAAGACAAACCACTTACTGGGGTTTTACTGGGGGGTTTTTTTGGCTCTTTGACTGGAAAACACAGATCTTTCCTGTCAAATAGTTTAGATTTTTCTAAGTGCTGGTGACATCTGCTGGGTTCTCGTGTCTGTATTTACATAACTTCACAGAAATCCTCCACATCCTCTTTTAATCCTGGTTTTCCTGGAATGAAGAACTTTGCTCCTGCCCAAACTTTTCTGGGCAAAAGGTTCTCGTGTAGGGTTTTTTTTTCAATCTGAAGGGGAAGTTTGGGATGAGTCTCCTCTCCATCCCTTTCTGCCAGGAATGGGGATAATTGTACACTGAATTTTTGTCCCAGGGCAAGCAAAAATCCACAAATAATTAAATTTCTACTGGGATGAAGCAGGGCTGGGGAAAGAATTGGATGAGAGATACTGTAAACAGGGGTTAGGAATCCCTGGGTGGTGTGTTGGAGGTTTGGGTGGGGTTTTCCCTGCTATGTGGTGTGGGAATTGTTTTTATTTCTCCAGGAGAAAATCAAAAGAAAAAAGAAAAGTGGTTGAAAAAATAAAATGAGAAGAAAAGAAAGAAAAAAGGTGATAAAAATAGGAGGAGAAAGAAAAGAGGAATAAAAAGAAAAAATGAAAGGAAATACAAAGAAAAGGGAAAACGGGAAGAAAAGGAAACAGAAAAATGGTTAAAAATAAAAGATAATACAGGAAAATTGGAGTAAAGAAATAATAGATTAAAAGGAAAAGGGAAAATGGGGAAAAAAGAAAAAATAATATTAAAAAAGTCCAAAGGAAAATTGGTAAAAGAAAAATTGGAAAAAAAAATATTTAAAAAGAAAATTGGAAAAAAGAGAACAAAAAGTAAAAAAGAATATTGAAAAAAACCCCAATTTTAGGAAGGAGATAAAAAGCTGGTGCCCCCCAGTTTCAGGCAGAACCCCAGCAAGATGTTTTCCAGCGTTGTTGCCCTCCAGGTCTTCCCCCTTCTCCTTCTGCGGGAGTTATCCCTGTCTCCTGCCTCCTGCCGCATTCCCAGGCTCTGGGAAGGTGCTCCTGCTCTCTCTGCTCACCTCCCCAAATCCTCGTGGCTCCAAGGGCTGGGGTAGAGCTGCTCCCACCTCCCAGACGGCCCAGGAGCGACCCCGGGATAGAGCAGCCCCCCTTTGGTGTTCCAGGATTCTATTAGAGCTCCAGAGCTGGGATTAAGTGGACATGATTTCTTCCCACGGCCCATTAATTTTGGTTTATTGCTGGCCTGATGGCCATTACCCTTTCCCCCCCCACACACTCCCACCCCCAGCCAGCTCCTTCCCCCATTAGGTTCGTACAATTAGCGAAAGGCGAGCGGCCGGCGCGGCGCGGGGGCTGCAGATGGGATGTTGGGATGCAGCGAGGCATCCCACGAGCTGCCCGGTGCCCCCCCTGCTCCCAGGGATGTGCCTCGCGTGCTCCTCGCAGGATTTTGGGGTGCAAAGCCATCCCTGTGGGCGAGGGAAGGATGGAACCCAGGGAATGTCGCCTCCGTGGTGTCTTTTTGTGTCACCTGCCGCTCGCGACCCCCAGAGCCAAGGACCCTTCAGGGAAGCACCCAAATTGGCAGAGATCGTGGGATGGCATCCTAATTAGCAAAGGTGCTTTCAGGGCACCCAAAATAAAGACCCCAACAGGGGCACCCAAATCAGCAAAGCTCATTGCAGGGCCCCCTAATTAGCAAAGACCCTGGTGTGGCACCTGCACTGGCAGAGATCACGGGGTAGGACCCGAATTAGTGAAGATGCTCTCAGGGTGGGCAGACCAGCCAAGGTCCTTGCAGGGCACCCAAGTCAGAAAAGCTCCCTGCAGAGCACCCTAATTAGCAAAGACCCTAATGTGGCACCCAGCTTAGCCACGACCCTGGCGTGGCACGTCACTTGGCAAAGACCACAGAGTGGGACCCAAAACTACTACAGGATGCTCACAGGGCACCCAAATCTGATGCCTGAGCAGGGCACCCTAATAAGCAGATCCTTGCAGAGCACCCTAATTAGCAAAGACCTTGGCATGGCACCCTAATTACAAAGACTGTGGATTGGTGGTACCCGGATGATCAAAGATGCTCACAGAGCACCCAAATTAACGACTCCAGCTGGGCACCCTGATTAGCAAAGCTGCTTGTGGGGCACCCAAGGCAGCCAAGGTCCTGGTGGAGCATCATTAAGGGATAAACCCCTTTTGCCTGAAGTAAGTTAAGTGGGTTTTGCTCAAAACTTTTGGCAAATATGGGACAGAAATGCGACAACAGTGAGTTGAGCCCAGGAGGTGAAAAAATTGATGGATGTGGCAAAAAAATTTCAAATTATTGCATTAATTGCTGTTGCTGAGTCACTTCTAAGTTAAGGGCAGTGCAAATAATATAATATTATCCATATATATTTATATGGGAATATAAAATACATATATGGGAATATATTGAGAATATAAAATATTGGGGAACATGATATATATTGATGAATATTATATAGCATTAGACAATGTGCCCCATGTGTATTTGGGAATATAATATTTTATAAAAATGTGTGTATACAGATATGAAATATTGGGGAGTATAGCGGAACAATCTATTTGGGAATGTAATATATTGGGGAATATGTATGTTGGGGCTCTGCCAGCTTGGATTTAGTTGGGATTTCTTAATTACCTGTTGCTCTCCCTGACACCAGGTGGGTCATTCCTTCAGTATCCATTGTCACCTTGCTCCATCCTCTCTCTCCCCCTGGGACCCAGTGCATCCCTGGGTAGACTTTGCTGAGCTTGCCTTCATCCTGCATCTAAAAAAACCCCAAATTTCCCAATTTTCCAGGTGGTGATGGCGGTATTATATCTTTTCTTCAAGCATCACTTGGGAACTGAGGGGGGTGGGAAGCATCATTTTAGGAATGCTCAGACGTGGAGGATGCTGCTGGAGGGAGGTCCCCAGTGGAAGTGACATCCCCAGGGATCCCTCTAGAACAAGAGATACATAAATATAAATATAATTATAGATATAAAAGCCATGAATGTGTTCACTGGGTACTGATTTTATGAGGTTTTTGCTTCCCCCAAGTTTCTAAGGCATCTTGGAGTACCTCCTGGCAAAGGGAAGGCTTCCCTTGCCCTTAATTGATGTTTTTTTATAGGCGATAACCCTACTGAAGCGAAAGGTTAAAAGAACAGCGGGTTCCTCCCTGCTCCTCCAGCTGGTTGTTATCACCTCCAGGGTTCAATCCCAGGGAATTCTGAAGTACAGCAGCTTGTGCTCTCAGCGATTTTAGCCTTCCCTGTAGTGCCGTGCTGCCTGAACGAGCGCCCTTAGCGTTACGACACGTGGAGGCCGCGGCGCTCCCAGGCGTCGTTTCGGGGCCGGTGTGAACACACTTAGGGGTAAAAAAACCCCTTGTGTAAGAGACAGAAATAAACCCAAAATTATCTTGAAATAACTTTTAAAAAAAATGTCCCGCTTGCATCGCTTAGTGCTCAGCAGAGGACTGACCCCCCTGAGTTTTGAGGGGTTGCTGCGCCCGCACCTCCAAAACATGTGGGGTTTTTTTTTCCCTATTTCTGGGGTGAAGAAACTAAAAACTAATTGCAATTTGCATGATGCAATCAAGGTGTGCTGATGAGATGCTCAAGGGCTTTTCAGTGAGCACGGTGTGTGTGTGTCTTACCATTAACACCCCCCTCCTCCAAAGAAAGATCCCCCCCTGTCCTCCAGCCGAGCTGCCTGTTGGAGCGCCCGCTCTCGATTAATGGCTCCGGTTAATCACCCCCCCTGTCCAGAGCAGGATTGTCTTACGGATAATTTCGTTTGCCTAACGAGATTTTCGCTAATTAAATCTCCTTTCGGATGGTGTGGTTCTCCCTGCTGGATAAGGGGAAATGTTTGTGAAAGCCAGCGCCGCTCCCGGCTAAATAAACCTTTCCACTTGGCTACCGAAAAAAATCCCCACTGGGAACGCGGGATGCAAACATCGCTTTGGCAAATTAATTAGTTCTTGCAACCCTTAAAAAGCTTTTCCATCCCCCCAAAAATATCGGGGAGTTGCTGCCTACATCCCCTTTTGTGACCCGGCGCATCAAAAAATGGATGGATTTCTGGTGCAAAGTACCGAAATCGGGAGGCTTTTGGTTTAGCCGAGGTTGGTGGATTGGGAAAAATCAGAGCGGGGTTTTAAGGCTCTAAAATAGCTCCCAAATCGTCAGCAGGTTCTTGGGGTGTTGCAGCAAAAGGCGGGTTTATTGAAGAATAAATTGGTTTTTCTCCGGAGAGCCACAGTGCCAGGATAGCAGAATCCTGCAAAATCAGGAAATTCAAGCCAATGAAATCAGGAAATTCAGGAAATCCGGGAAAATCTATTCAGGAAATTAATGAAACTCAGGAAAATTAATTCAGGAAGGAAATTCTTGCGAATTCTGGAAAGTCCCCCTCACTCCCAACTATAGCGTCGCGTCGGTTTTTCTCCTAAAAATCCCTCTTTCTACCAGCCTCCCTGGGAATCTCTGAGCAAATTCACTTTGGATTAAATAGAATACCATGGAATAGAATAGATCCTTGTAAATGAGATATTCCCAAATACCTCAAATATTATTATTTCTCAATAAATGTCGCTTGAGATCCGGAATGGGGATCTGTTCCCTCTCAGATATTATTCTTCCAGATTTCTATCCAATGAGAAATGATCCCTCAGGTTTTGGGGCTTTTTTTTAATGGGTTTTTGGGTATCTTTAGGAGCTGTACTGTAGGTTGGGACTTAAAATATGTGTATTTTGTATAAAATAGGGGCTGAACCGTAGGGTTTGCATAAAATACATATCATACATGCATTTATATAATTATATGATATATGATGTAGCATATCTGTGATACATGATATAATATATGATACAGATTGTAATAGGTGATATAAAATATGTAATATGTCATAGCTATGGGATATATAATATGTGTGATGATAGATGGTGGTAACAGAGAATAGATAATATAGAATATATCTCTATTATGGATAATAGAATAGATATTATAGGATGAGATATGTTATCTCTGTGTATCTATTATATGCAATAAAAATATAGATAAAATATAGTTATATAGTGTGTATATATGAAATAAACTATTCTGTATTTATAATATATATAATATTGAGTTAAACATGTAATATAGGCAGTATATATATTATAAATACAGAATTAATTATATATATAAAAATATTTATAATTGTATATTTTAACATAATAAATTACGAAGTGAATTTTCCCAATTCCAGCAAATGTAACAGGATTTTGAGTGGGAGGGAAGGACACTCTCTGTGTTTGTCCTTGCGCACCCCATCTCCTGTTCATTCTCCCACACACATTCCCACACAGGCTCCCACCATGCTCCACAACTGCCTATCTCTTCCCTCCTCCACCAGCAGTGATGTGAAAAGCTCCAAAACAGCCCAATTTCCCCCCAGTTTTCCAGAGCTCTGCCCAACGTCTTCCCATCAGGACTCAGCCCGCTGGTCCCCAAGTGCAGCATCCCAGCATTTCCCAGCTCCTAAATATTTGGGCGTGTGGCTTCGCAGGGACACCGAGCAAGATCTAATAGTATTTTATGCTGTTCAATAATATTTAATGTATTTGAAATAATTTTGAACGGTTTATTATTATTTAGTGTTATTTAATAGCGTGTTATTGTGCGGTGGGAGCACCACCTGTGGCTTCTGGAAGGCGCCGGGGCTAAAAAAGTTACGGGGAGAATTATAACAATCCCTCCGGGAGCAAAATAAATTGGTGACGGAGGAGAAATATGGAAAAGTCAAATAAAAGTAAAATAAATTAACAAAAAGAAAAAAACCTGTGTATTAACGAAACATTAACTCCCAACATGAGGTGACTTCCATGGGAGCCGGGAGAGGTTGGGGGGGTCGCACTGCTTAAAAAAGTCACATGAGAAGGGAAAGGAAAGAAAATAAAAATGTTTTATCTCCGCTCTCATTCTGTGATAATGATCTTAGCAGAGTTGGGAACCGGCGAGGAAGGAAAAAAACGTGCGTGGTTTTTAAATGAAAGTCGCCTTCGCTCCAGAGGGCTGGGGCAGAGATTTGGGGTATTTCATCCTTTATCGGTATTTTTTATTTATTTATTATGTTTCGGGGTATTTTTATTATTGAGGAGGGGCTATTTTATGAATTTGGGGGCTGTTTCATTGTTTTGGTGGGTGTTTTATATTTGGGAGCATCCCTGTCAGGGCTTGGGGATGCTCCCAGCGTTGTTGGCTTATCCCACCTGCCCCCAGCGGGATTGCAGAGACTCTGAGTAGGAAAGGAATTTTAAAGAGAAGCAGAATTCCCTTGGTGGTATTTCACCTGTGCTGGGAAAGCATTTGCTGTGATGGGATAGGGATTTAATCCAACCCTTTGGAACGCTCCCATCAGCTGTCAGAGGTGGATTTTGAGGCAAATATTTCATGTCCAGAGAATGGGAGCAGAGGAGGAAGGTGCTGAGGGGGATTTTTGCGTGCAACCTGTGGTTTTAGGCCTTCTTTTAGGTGCAAACACCTGTTTGAAAGCCCCTTTTGGCTGTAAACCCCAGAGTTTAAAGTGTTTTTTGGTGCAAAGCGGCATGTTTGGGGGGCTTTTCTTTGGTGCAAACACCCATTTAAAGGATATTTTATGGAGCAAAACCTGTTTGAAGGGCTGTTTTTTATGCAACCCCCTTGTTTTAAGGCCTTTTTTTTTTTTTGCTGCAAACCCTTTCTTGAAAGATATTTTTTGGGGTGCAAACCTCTTTTTGAAGACCTTTAGTGCAAACCCCTAAGTGAGTGGCTTCTTTTCTGCAAAGCCCTGTTTTAAGGACTATGTTTTTTTTTGCTGAAAACCCCCATTAAAAATACTTTTTTGGGTGCAAGCCCCTGTTTTAAGGACTTTTTTGGGTGCAAAGCCCTGCTTGAAGGACCTTTTTTGCTGCAAACCCTTGCTTGAATGGGGTTTTTGGGAGCAAAACTCCAATTTAAAGGAGTTTTTTTGCTGCAGACTGTTTTGGAGAAGCTGCTAAAGCAACATTGGGGTGGGGGTGAGGATGGGGACAGAGCATGGATGTTTGTGCTGGGGACAGGGCTTCTTTGGGGGAAAACCCCAGGATTTTAGGAGCAAGGAAGGAACCCACCAAAAACTGCTTGTGTTGGGTTTTGAATGTGATTTAACCCTTTTCCCCTGGGAAATCCCCACCTGTAATGCTTTCTATTCCTAAGGATATCATACATACTACAAGTTTTGCAAAAATAATTGTTTTTTTTTCCATGTAAAAAAACCCCACCCCTCTGATGCAGAGAAATTCCTGCTACCCAATGATGCTCCTCGACGACATCCCGTGAGCAAAAAAACCGTCTCACTTTTAAGCTTTTTTTTTCTTTTGTGGCTTTAATTCCCGCCTGGACCAGGTGATGGTGGAGCATCCCAGGCATCCCTGTGGACGGCATCTCCCACTCCAACCATTTTATTTGCTCCTGATGGGTGGGAAAAGCATTTTTTCCTGCTGCTTTTTGGGCGAAAAACCCGAAGTTTCCTCCACTTTTCCCCCCTCTCCTCCGTGCCGAGCGCTTGCCACCCCGCTGTCTGTTTTTCCTCGCCGAGGTTCAGTTCTAATTATGTTGATTTTCTCCAGCCCACCCCCCTCCTGGCAAGCTTATTAGGGGGAATATTTTTATTTATTATCATTTCGCCCAACTCCCGCCAGCATTTCCAATTACTCTCGCCGCTTCCTTGTAATTGTCTTTCCGTAATGGCTGCGAAACAATTGCGCTAAATGAGGTGGCTCCGGCAAGATGAGGGTTTCACTTCATTAAAGGCTAATGGATTCCCAGCTCCAGCTCTGTGGGCAAAAAAAAAAAAAAGGGGGGGGGAAAAAAGGGGAAAAAAAAAGAAGAGAGATTTAAACAACTTCTTTTATCTTATTGGGATAACTTGTCCCAGTGTGATGGGGCTCGGAGTTGGGGGGTGTGTGTTGATGACCTGGGTGTTTGCAGCCTCGCTGGGTTTTCCTCCGAATGTTTTGGGGTTTTGTGGGATTTTTAAAAATTGTTTTTCTCTGAATTCCTTCCCCCTGCCCCCCCTTTTTTTTTTTTTTTTTGGCTGTGTATATACTGATACACTGCATTTATTGCCATAAATGTGCATTTATCTACTACAGAAATGATACATAGCAATGTAATAACGTTGATATACAGTGTATAATAAGTGACTAGAACACACATGTATATATAATATTTAAATGACTACATTATATAATCCTATATTATAGAAGTATATAATATACTGTATACTATATATGTATATAGTATATATATACATATGTATATATGTATTTACTATATAATGTATTTACATTGATATATTGATTTATAATTCTTGACATGCTGTTATAGTATATAATATAACACTTTGGTAGATAGTGATCTGTTGATTTCAGAATGTGTATTAGATTGATATATAATGCTTGATGTCTGGTATATATTGTTATTCATTATGTAGTATGGATTATTGATAAGAGTATTAATCATATTGCTATGTATATGTAGCTATATACACTAAGAGCCAGATTCACCCTCACAATCAGCAGGTGCTTGGGTAGAGGTCTAAAAATGGGTAAAATCCAGGTTGAAATGGCCAATTTGATTTCTTAAGCATCACACCGGCTGCATCTCCAGGAATAGCTAATTTTGGCAACAAGGAGCACCCCAGAATGGAGGGGAAAATGCTTAAACCTGGGAATTGCTCATCATAGGAAAATGCCAATTGTCCCCAGTGAGGGTGAGGGGGAAAAGCCAAAAATTTGAGGAAAGTTTTTGGGTTTTTTTTGAGAAAACTGTCCAAGTTTGATAAATAGATGAAAAGCAGTAGCAGAAAGGGTTAATTCTTATGAAAAGCAGGAGGTATATATATATAGGATATAATATATATATATACACATAGGATACACATTGGATATATTTAAATGTATACAATATAAATATACAATGTACACATTGAATGTTTATTACCTTTTATGGATATATTGTAGGTATGCATTGGATATATTGTATCCATATAATATAGCCATATTAATGTAACAATATTATATAGCCACTGGATATATATAATATATCCAATATACATATATTCTTTATACATATCCCCTCTCTCCTTTTCTTCCCTATATCCTATCCTTTTATACATACAGGATGGGTATATAAATGTTCTTTTAATATCAAATATATATATATGACTCCATCCACATTGTCCAATTCTATCCATGAAATATATATATATAAAATGATCCCATTATCGATATCTTGGATGGATTTAGTTGGATAATGTGGATGAAGATATGTATATATATATCTAACAGATATCTCTAATATATGTATAATACTTGAATAATCTGTTGGATTATTGGATGGATGTGATTGGATAATGTGGATGGAGACACACACATATATCTAGTAATCCAGATATCTATGTATGTAGCAATCCCATATCCAGTTATAATTGGATAATACAGATGAAAACAACTATATTTTACATACATAAGAAGTGGAAGGTGGCTGTGGCTGTTGGGGATCAGTGGCTGGGTGGGAAGGGCAGCGCTGGAGCTCCCACTGGTCCGTCCGGCACCAGAATGCTGCTCTTCGCATATTCATCGTGCCTGAGAGCTCCAGCTCTTCTGGGTGTTAAACCACAGGAATATGGATTTACCCACCAAACCAGGGGAGCCAAGCCTTGTAATATCTCAGGAAAATCCCCTTTTTTATTTAAAATGCCTCTGGACACCTCTTGGCTGGCACTGCATCCTTCACCGATCGTCACATCCCACGGTGTCATTTCCACAATCCAGTGTCTCCCTCAAAAACTGCCCGTGCCCATTTGAAAAAAAAAAAAAAGGAGATAATAATTTTGGACACAAGACCAAGGGTTTTCTTATTGTAAATATATTTCTCTTTCTGCATAAGAGTGGAAATAATGACCCATACATTCTTCTGGGAGCCGTGAGAAATTCCCGTGTGCCATCCCCACCCCAGAGCCGTTCACCCTCATTCCCCCTAAAATATAAAAGGAGGGAAAATACATTAAAAAACAATCTGCAAAATGTATCTTTTTAAGAAGCTACCTGACCTCCAAGCCTTACCTTCCAGTGCAGTGCACGTGGGGGGCTTTTTCCTAGAAAAATGGCATTTTTAGGCCCATTATGAAACCGTGTAAAGGTACCACCGGGCTTTGCAAAACTGGGGTGACTCCTGATGGGGGGACCTTAGGTTTGATTTAACCAACTGGAGCTGCCATTTTGAGGTTCAGAAAGCAGAAAAGCACCTACAGCTGGGATGGTTAAAGAATTGGGGGCAGCGGCAGCGGTGGCAGCTTGCGCCAGATGATGTGGAAGCAGCGTGTTTGAGCGTCTCATTTGGGGCAAAATCCCGGATTTTTCGCCAAGGCTGCCGCCAGCTGCTGCTGCAGAGCTCCATTAACCCAGCTCTGGATGCCACCAGGCCTCTGTGTCGGATGGCTCTTGCTAATTTTCGCCCTGTCCTTCCGGGGCTCCTCGCCATGTGGCACGTGGCCAGGATGGATGCACTCCATTGCCTTCATCCTTATTTTTCCAGCATCCTCATCCTCGTCATATTGAACATCTGAGCTCGGGGGTCGCATCCCTCCAAGCTTTTGGCCCTCGCTGTTTCCAGGGGATTTTAAGAGCGCCCACGTTTTCCCCGGGAACGCCAGCCTGGTCATTGGAATAACTCGGGATATTGTTTGGGATTGTTTCAGCGCAGGGCTCTGATGGTGCCAGGCTGGTGCAACCCGATGAGCCGAAATCCTTAATTATGGCAGGCGTGACCTTGCTGGGGATGAGCCAGACGGCCAGGGATGCTCACTTCCCAAAAAAACCTAGGGCAGACTTGATGCGGGGTCTCCTGACGAAGTCAACGCTCCCCGACTTTAATTAGGTGCCCCTCATTAAGCACAGAGCTCATATAACTATGGCCCAAACTTCCCCAGTGCTGGACTGTGACATTATGGCACTTAAATGCACGGGGGAAAAAAAGGCCAAAGTGGTTGCAGAGCATCACATCTCACCCTGCTGGAGCTGCATCCTTATTAAAGTAATTAGAAAACCATTTTGCAATTAATATTTTTTTTTAGGATGCAGCGTTGAATGGGCTTTAGTGACACTCAGGGCTTAATTTATTTTCATCCCAGGGCAGAAAAATGTTGTAATGTGGCTTCCTTGGCTTCCAAGCTCAGCAGAGGGATTATTTGCTGTCCTGTTTGGAAACTGGGTGTGATTTGGGTGGGTGGCTTGGGTCTGGGTTTTAACTCCAGCCGTTGCATTGCTGTTAGGTTTGCAGGAAAACCATGCTTTTTTGCAGCTTTCTCTGTCCTGGTGTTACTTCTGGGGATTAAATCTAGCTCAGGTGTGCTGAGAGAGGGATGAAAAATCTTATGTTTCTAGGAAAAATCACCCTTTAAAAAAAATAGGTAAAAAAAAGGCAGTGAATTGAATTTCAAAGCATGAGGATTATTTATTTATTTTTTTAAATGTTGAGGTTGGGTGAAGAATGGGATTACTCTCCACTTCAGACAGCTGATTTACCAGTGCAAACAGGTTTCAGAAAAACCCCCAACAACTCCAAGCCCCCCAAAAACTCCCTAAATCTTGAAGTTTTCTGATGAGCTCGGGAACTAAAGACGGAGTTTTGGGGAGGATTTGGTTGGTTTGGGGTTGCTGTAAACCTTAATTAAAAGCTGAATATCCATGAAAAGGAGCATCACCATTTAACAGCCGAACCCTGTGCTTGGTGCAGGAGCTATGAGCAGTGTGTTTTGCAAGAAAGACTCGGCAGAAAGCACTTTTTTGAGCAAAATGTCACAGAATTTGTGTGCTGGGGCTCTGTCATGAGTTAAACAGCAAACGTTTTCTGCAGAGAAAACACACCACGGTTCGGAACAGCCCACGGGCTTTTGGGGAGTTGAACTGACTTCCAGGCATGCCTGTACCATGCAGGCACAGGGATGCAGACAGCCCCAGGCTGCCCTTAGCTCTGGAGCCAGGAGCGGGATGGACCTTTTGGGATCCAGACTGTGCCAGAAAATGTCTCTGCTTTTCCCAGCTAGTTCAGTCAGGTTAATGAAAAAAACCATCGCCGCCTCGCCGGAGGGGCTGGGGAGCGGTGCAGAGCCTGGCTGGGCTGCTGGCAGCCTGGGAGACGTCAAAATTAGCATTTTTAAAAGGGATGGATGAAAAGGGAATGTGGCTGAGCTTTGCTTTTAGCCAATGTCTTTGCTTTGTTGGTCCTGGCCAACATCTTTGCTCTATTAGTGGCCTCGCTTCATTCCGAGCCAGTATCCCTGGATTGATTCCCAGCTGCCATCCCTGGTTTGGTCCCAGCAAGGATCTTTGGTTTGATTTTAACAATCATGGAATCCCGTAATGGTTTGGGTTGGAAGGGACCTTAAAGCTCATCTCGTTCCAACCCCCTGCCACGGGCAGGGACACCTTCCACCAGCCCAGGTTGCTCCAAGCCCCGTCCAACCTGGCCTTGGA
>JAWWES010000067.1:1712484-1763639 GCA_035583135.1 Lophotriccus pileatus
TCCTTCCTGTGCTGTTCCCCAGGGCTGGAGGCAGCTCTGCAGGTGGGGTCTCACCTGAGGGGGCAGAGGGGCAGAATTCCCCCCTTTTTCTGCTGTCCACCCTGTGGGATCAGCCCAGGACACATGGACATGCCTCTGGGGCATGTCCAACCTCTTCACCACCTTCACCCCAGTGTCCTTGTCCTCTGGTTATAGTTCCCCCCTTCTCAGATATGATGGATAATGGCTCAACCTCAGGACCAGCAGATGCATCTCACCAGGTGCCATGGACTTGTGCACCTTCAGGTTCCTTGGGTGTTCTTGAACCTGATCTTCTACACCAGGCAGTTGGATCCTTGATGTGATCCTTGCTTTGCCTCTTGTGAGCATCCTCAGTTTGTATTCAGGTAGAAGTTTTAGTTTGATAAAAGCAGCATCCCTGGCATGATTTGAATATCCTTATGCTAATCCTACCTAGCATCCTTGATTTGGTCCTTTCCAGCATCCCTGGCTGGATTCTCACCATCTCCCCACTTTGATTTCAAACCTTGCCTTGCTCCTCATCAGCATCCTCAGTTTAAATTAACGCAGTTTCCAGCTTATATATGCAAATATGTAAATAGATATATCCAGGCGTTTTTTCTGCCCATTCCCATTTTTTTCAGCAGTTTTTCACAGGAGGTCATCTCGGTGAGTGATGGGTGGCAGCTCCCCAGCTGGTGCTAGTGCAGGGGTTGATGGTGGTCACGGGTTTGGTAAGACCTGACAAGGCCAAGTCAGGAGTCCGTTTTTCCTAAAAGTCTGAGCGAAAAATTACCAGCAAGTTGCATTTTACCCAGGTGGATAAGAAATCAGGGTGAGCGTCCCCAGCCCCACAGCAGCGCTGCCACACTTCAGCACTTGAGTGAAAATTCGAGCAAATCTTTGCAAAAAGATCCTCTTTTTTTTTTTCCCCCCCCTGGCTTTTTTGGGACGCTCCAGCTTCAGCGCGGGGATGTCGGCACCTCTCCCTTCCTGCATCCCTGGAAAGCTGCGGCAGCCGGTTGCGTCCTCGGGTTGTAAAGATAATTAAGTTGCATTTCTGTGTGTTGTTTACTGTTCCTCTGATCCAACGGTTCCCCTGAGACTTCAGCTCAGGGTTCGTTTTTGTTTTGCAAAACCTCCTCGCGAGCGCGTCCTTCAATTCCGCTTCGGGAACAGTTTTAATTTTACTATTATTAAACCATCCCAGACGTTGCCTTATTATGTGCCTCGGAGCTGAAATTCCTGAAGGGGCGGGGGGAACACAACTCACATCTGGGCTTGCTCTGCAGATGTTTGCTCCGCTCTAGGAAGGAGCAGACATTAAAGCCCGACCTCGGAGTGATTTTGCCCCGGGATGGGTTTGCAAAGGTCGGCACGGGATGGGAATGGCTTTGGTACAAAGAGGAACCCCAAAAACTCAGTTCATCCTCGGCAGGAGGTGGGCGTGAGATGATCTTGTCTTGGCTTTTTTGTTTTTTGGAAAGAAATTAATGAATTTTAGCCTGGAAAAAAAAAGAAATTAATTAAAAAGACAGTAATAATTAAAACCAAAATAAAATTAATAGGAAGGTTCTGCACCGGCCAAAACCCGCAATTTTGGCACCGCTCTGCGATCAAACCCCATTTTGCACTTTTTAAACTGTGGTGTGGGAAGTTAGAACTATGATATCCCCCCAGATGTCCGTGAACTCCACTGTGGGGCCTGCACAGCTTGGAGGTGCAGGAGGGATGGGTTTTGCCGGCGGGACCGCTGTGCATGTGGTTGCTCACCCCTCACACGCGTGTTTGCACGTGTGTTTGCACGTGCAGGTTCCCACGTGGGTGGGCATTTGCCTGTGCCCCTTTGCAGGGGCATGGGCGTTTATTTTGAATGTTTACAACGTGCATTGGCCTGTTGAGATGCGGGTTTGTTGTGCTTGCACGTGCGTGTGCGCCTGTTGCCGTGTGCACGTGCCAGGCGCACATTGGCACGTCACACACACACACCCACCGCATTCCCAGCTTTTCCCCCTGCATTTCCACCTTTGCCTGCGCTCACATATTTGCATCTCTGCAAACACACGAGTTGCATGGCAAAATAACATCCCTTTTTTCTGCCCGCTTTTTGTCCAGCCAGGCAGGGCCGCGGCGCTCCGAGCGATCCGCACGCGCCGCTCTGACCCCCCGCACGCCGCTCTCCCGATTTACACACCCTCAATAACTTTGTTCCCATTATCCCTAACCCCGCAGACTCCGGGAAGTTTAATTTCTTCTCGCTAGTAATCACCATTAAATAGAAATTGTCTTTTTCTGTGTAAACACGTCATTAGCGAAGCCGCTTTCTGCAGGGTCCAGATTTCATTTTTATTAAAATGAAACATTTTTTCGGCTCCTCACTGTGTCCGGAGATGAAGAGGATAATTTTAACCCGTTGGGTTGGCCACAGATAATTGCGTCGGCGTTTGATTGGGGCGATTAGGGAAATATCCTCTTTTCATGCAGAATTTGCATTTTTCCCCCTTCCTTCTCTGGAGTGGAGTCGTGCTTTCCTACCCAGCCAGTTTTAATGAGCGTTATCAATCCTAACAAATAGCTTCTCATCTTCACTTTATTGACTTGTTTTTCAACTGGGATGGGCTGAAAAAACAGGTCCAGGTGAAAACTCAGGGTCCTTTTCGTGAGGAAGGGAAATCCTTTTTTTTTGTTGTGCCACTGGAAGCATCCCTGAAATGATGCAGAGAGGTTTTTTGGCTGGGGGAAAGAGGTGGGGTTTGTGCCGGGGATTGTAAACAACTGTCAGCATCTTCCCCTGCTGGTTGTGCAAGGGGTATGTTCACCTTAAATCTTCTTTCTGCAGCATTTTTTCGGTGGTCCTGGTGGGCTGCCTCAACCTCTTGGCAGGTCCTACTGGGAAGAGACCTTTCCCCCACTAAACATCCAAGAAAATACTGAAGCTCACAAATATATAAATCCATCTATACGATACAACACACATATAATGTAATATATGGGAATAACAGACAATATATATTAGAATAATACATAATATATGTTATTCCCATCAAATCACATATATAACCATATAAGGGTATAATAGAAAGTAAATAATTTATTGTACCCATATGTTATAATAAGTATGATATCAAATAAAATAAGATGAGATTAACACATAAGCTATTATTAGAATGATAACTAATATATATTATTATATTTTGTAAACTGTAATATATGTTACCAAATAACATCTATAACATGTAATATTAGAGAACAGCTATACCTTCTGTAAATGTAATATATAACATATATATCTCATGATATGTGGTATAAGATATATAATGGCATTAGGTGACGGGATGGCCTCCCCCCATCCCGCTGCCATAACCAGACCTCAAATTTCCAGCTGGATTACTAAAAAAAAGACAAATTAATTCTTTATATACACATATATATATCCCATATACAGTCCATTCCTTCCCTTTGCCTTTGGAAACCAAAATTCCCCTTCTTGTGCTACCTGGAAAACTGTATTTTCAGACGCCAGGAAGGAACGGATCCCCCTCAAATCTGCCTCTCAGCATCCCCAAAACGCAGATTCCCTGCCAGGACAGGGGTCCAGCCACTCCCCCTGCCCCTCGCCTGCAGCTGATTTCCCTTATTTATTTAAAATCCCAGCTCGGAGGAGCGTGGCCAGAGCCGGCCGGTGCTGTTCCGATGCTGTTTGCACAAGCCCACTGGGGGCCAGCGAGGGATTGTGGGGCGGGAAAGCTGCTCTGCCCGGCTGCTTCCAACCTCTTTTTCCCAAACTGCTCCAACAAGCTTGCTTTTTGCTTGCCCTTTTTTTTTTTTTTTGCCTTTCCTTGCTTTTCTTTGCTTTTTTTGTTTTGCTTTTCCGTGCTTTTTTTCCTTTCTTTTTTTTCCTTTTTTTTCTTTTTTTGAGAGCAGCCAGGCGTCTTCTCCCAGCTAGGAATTTGAAGTGAAAAATGCCCTTTTTGGGCACAGAGGCTTGTGTTTTTCCCCACTTTGTGGGGGCCTGGGGGGATATTGCTGCCAAAGGAAAGCGTCACCTGGGTAAGTGAATTCCCACAATTGCTTCTGTGCCTGACGGAGCGTCCCACTAACATCTACAATGCCCCAAACCAGAGATTTTTCTCCTCAAAATGCAGGAGGATTGTGGCTTGGTTTTCCAGAGAAATGAAATTGTTATGCAGAACCTATTTTGGGAAAAAGGACAGTGGGAATAGTCATTTGTGGGAACATCAGGGGTGCCACGTTGTCTCTGTCACCTGGAGTTTTGCAGCTGGGACTGAGGGGGGGGAGGTTCCAAAGCATCAGCCTGAATTGTGCAGGAAACTTAACCCCTGTTACAGAGATGGTTGAACTGATTCAGCACTTCCAAAGCTGCAAACACATTGGATGGTGTTGGAAAAGCATCAAACAAACCCATGGCATCCCATGGCAAACCCTTCCAACCCGCGCCGCTCCTCTGGTGCCGGTGTAGAGTCATTTCGTTGCTGTTGCCAACAGATTAGTTCCAGTAACTCCATGTTCTTCTGATGCCAGGAATGAATTCCCCCTTCTTTTTTTCCTTTGGAAACTCAAGTTTAATGATGGCAATCTTCCTTTGTGATGAGGATTATTCCTTCCCCCTTTTAACTCATCATCCTTTTATTACTGCCTAACTTTTCCTAAGTGACCGATCCCCTTGCTCGTGATCCCAAATTTGCTCCTTATTAATAAGTAAAACATTATTTTATTTGTGGTTTTTCCCTCATTGGGCTGAGCAGTTTCACTCAACACCAACTCCAGAAGTTGCCTGTTTGAAGCTCTCGTTCCCGCTCTGCCAGAGCATCATTAGCACTGGGGCCTGATTATTATAATTTAATATTTCTTAAGCGATTGCAGTGTATTTTAAGCAAATAAAATTAAGTCTCAGAAGCTTTTTTTTTTCAGACAAGATGCAGAAATGTATATTGTGTTTGTTAGCCCTGCTCAGCTCCTTGCCCCGATGCCAGGAAGTATTTGTGGGGCTGGTTCTGAGGCTGGATGGTGAGAGGCGGTTCTGCAATCTGGGATTAATCCTTGTTTTTAATGTAAAAGTTATCTAAATTATTAAATTACAAAATAATTTAGATTATTAAAATATAAAATTGTTATTAAATTAAAACATTTTATATATTTTAAATTTAATTCTAAATTATAATTTTACAGCTTATAAATTTGTTCCTGGTTTAGGGATTCATCCAGCTGTGGGAAAACATCCGCAAAGATGTTAAACCTTGGCAGAATTCTTGAAATTTAGGGGTTTTTGCTCCCAGACCCATCAAAAGGTGGATGCAAAACCTGGGATTTAAGGACTGAAATTAGTGTAAGGTTTAATTCTGGTATTTTCAAACTCCAGAGTTTATGTTCCCATGGCAACCGGTATTTTTATCCTCTTGGTTCAACGCCTTGGGAGATGGAGCCGTTGGGAAATATCTTCCCTCCTGGGAGCCACGAAGGTGTTGGGGTCAGGTCAGAAATAAAATAGAAATAACTCCCCAGCAGCCAGTAAAAAAAAAAATATGCAGGGATGTGAAGGTTGTCCCTCTCTCAACAAGCCAAAAAACCCCCCAATTTTGGGGATGCTTCAACCAACAGGTCACAGGTCCTTGTGCCGCTCTTCAAAACCCACCAAAAAACCCAAAACTTGTGCTGGAAAAGTCTCATTTTTCCGTCTCTGTGTAATTTTTAGATGCTCGGGTCTGGGATGAGCTTTATGGGCTGAGTTGGAACTCAAGGAACTGAAGAAAGTGAGGGAAAATAACCCAAATTTGAAATGGAGCAACATTATCTAGACTAAAAACAGTCTTTATCTGTGGAAAATTATTTATACTGAGTGGCTTTTACTCTGTCAAATCTCATCACCAGTTTATTACCCAACATCGTTTGCTTGATGCGTATTATAATAGTTCCTCAAGTTTCTCAGAGTTCAGGTCTGGTATTCACTGTCATTTTTTATTTCCCATGGGAGATGAACCAGTTGCTGGAATTCCCTTAAAAACAGTGAAAGTGGAAAAAAATCGTGATTTCCTGACTTTCCCATAATTAGATTTTTTGGTAGGAAACTCATACATGTGGGTTGTGCTGGCAGGATGAGATGGAGCAGGAGAGAGAAATGCAGGTATTAAGATGAGAAGAACCTTAAAACTGTAGGATTTTGCTCCTAAACCCCAAAATGAGGGAATTTTGCCCAAAAAAGATTTCCAGGAATTTAGGCAAAATCGAGAGTGGGTCAAGGTTACTGTGCTCTCCCCTTAATATTCAAATCCTAGCTATTAATTAATTTTAATACTAATTTTTGCCAGTGATGAGGCTGTTTCTGGCATCAACTGCCTCCTGACCACGGGTGAAAACTCCGAATTAGGGAAAAATTACAGATTATTGCGCCGTATTTTTTTTTTTCCTCTTGCCTGACTCAAACAATGCTGTTGGCATAGAAACAGCCTTTTGTGGAAAGGTCACCTGCGAGGAGGGTGGTTGAGGTGTAATTCAAGGAGATTACAGGGGATTAGGCTACACTTATATATATATATATATTTTTTATAGAGAGAGGGTGTGTGGGTATCCCAGTGTCCACATGTGTATTCATGGGCACTTGCGTGGCTACATGTGTATGTATTTATATTTATATGTTGGGTTTTTTTTTAAAAGGAAAGGTAATAAAAGAGCAATATCCGGGAGGGTTTGCTGAATTAAAAAAGTCGACAAGGAAGGGTTTATATTTTTCATATTTTGTTTCCCCCTCCCCTTTATTTCTCCCCCTCCCCACCACACCTCCCCGCCGCATGCGGCGGGGCGATATCGGAACCGAAGCGCTGCTCCTCTGTGTTTTTCACTTGGCTTTAATTAAACCTCAGGCAGAGCTGGAAAAATGTGGCGAGACGAGATAATTGCGCTTATTCCCCGCGCGGGGCTGTAGCCTGGGCTCAGGGAAAAAAAAAAAGAGAGGAAAAGAGAAATTTGGAGGAGATGCAAAGGTGATGGAGGGTGGCCGAGCCGTGCCGTCGAGGATGATGGAGCTGCGAGATTTGGGATGAGGAACTTGGCCACTAATGATTCCAAACCTACCGGTTTTCATCCCGTTTTCTAACGCTCTGCTCCTGGAACCAGAAAAATCGGTAAAATTCTGTTTTTTTTCCCTGCTGCAACTGCCCTGGATTGCTTTTTATTTGCTTTCTTTTCCCATTTTTTTTGTCTTTTTTTTTTTTTTTTCCCATTTGTTTTGTTGGCAATGCGTGACCGAGGCTGGAATTTAAAAGGTGAGATCACTGGATAATTGCATTTATATTGGATAAAAAACCTCCACACCCTGTGCCCGTGTTCCCTGCAGCCAGCATGGTAAAAAACTCACGATTCCATTTCCTGCCCAGTTCCCCCAAAACTGATGGAGGTAAGGTGTGATCCATGCAAAATACAGGGAAAATCCCCCCTCCCCCCAAATCAAATGTTGCCTCTTTTAAAGGAGAAAAACATTAATTTTTCTGAGGCTTTTTTCCCCTTACTATTAAGGACAATCAGCGCGTTGGAAACGGTTCTGGATGGTGGAAAGGGGCTTCCTGCACCTTGGAAATAACTGGCGAAAAAAAGGGTTCAGAAGGCCTACAGTATCAAAAATCTCTTCCTCTTCTCTTCCCATGGAGCTATAACAGACCATGGTAACAAATATTTGGCTCAGATTGTGGTTTGGTGATTACAGGTTGTCAGAAAACATTGTTTGCATCCTGGAGGAAATATTATATTTTAGCTTTGTTTTGATTCCAACAAGTCAAAATATTGATTTTTTTGATATTTTTATATATATATATTTAATTTTTCTTTCCATGGTGAAGTTCCAAAGGCATTTTCTGTTTGGACACATGGAAGCAAAAAACTATCGGCACCGTCTGCAGACATGAAATGTTTTGACATTTTAAAATGTTAGTTTCCAATTGACATTTCAACATAAAATAGCATTAAAATGGCACCGAGTGAAGCTGTTGATTCAAACCAAAAATTAAATTTCATTGAGGCATTTCAAAACTGAATGTTTTTTTTTCTCCGTTCTGAACTAGCACTTTGGGAAAAGGAGCATTTATTCCCGAAGAAATCAAGTATTTCCCCCCCTTTTTTGGTATTAAACCGTCCTGACCCACTTTTACTGTGGGACGGTGGTCACTGCACTGGACCACCCCCAGCTGCGCAGTGAGAGACAGCAAAGAAGGGATTTTTCCATCTAATTTTGGGTAAATCACTGCGTGTTCCTCAGCCAAAAATAAAAAAAGAATCCCCAAATAATTCACATCCACTGAAGAAAAAAAAACAAACCCCAAACTTGCCTTTATTCCTACATTGGTTGATGGCCAACGGCGTTGGAGGTGGGATGCAACCATTCAGCAGGGAGCAGCTGTGTAGGAGATCCGCCAGTAATATCTCATTGGAGAGCTGAAAAGCTACAGCGACCCTCCAAATCGCTTTTACTCTTATTTCCCTCAGTCCTTGCAGCTCCCATTTAATGGTGAATTAATGGGGGCCAACGTGGAGCACCAATAAACCAGCCGTGTCCAGCCCTACGGCCGTACGGCACGTTGACCTTGGCGGTGCGTTGACTTGCATCCACTCCCAATTTATTAATTAGCTCTGCTTCTCCTGGATTTCAGTTGCTTTTTTATTTTCAGGGAGGGATTTGCAGGTTTGTGGTGATTTGGGTGTTTTATCTGGTGCTGATGAAAGGGTTGGGGCACGGCGTTCCCTTTTCGCTTGGATGGGGTGGGGAGGAGTCTTCCTGTGGGTTGGCAGGGTTTTTGGTTGGAGAAACAGCACTTCTGAATGCCCAAAAGGTGGTGACCACCTGCAGTTGGAGAAGGTGGAAGAAGGTATTACTGTTCTCATGGTTCTTCTTCCATCACCCCAACAAAGAAAGACAAACCCCTCCTTTTTTAGGGTTTGTCTTTAGATCCTCCAGTGGTGCCAATCAGCATCTCTGGAGTGGAAATCCTCGTGGTTTTTCCCTGAGAGGTTTTTACTCTCTGACTTTGTCTCATAGGCTACTCCTCTTGGAACAGACTTCGTGGCCTCTTTCCATAAGTTAGAACTGAGAATTATTTAATAAAGAGGTGATTTAAGCTTCGGGAGAATTTCCATATTGAAAAATTGCCATTTCCACTGGGTCATACAATAGCTCTTTAGAAAGATCTTCTTGAATTTGACCGGAATTGATGACCAAGACTACGACTGCAGAGTGCTCTTTCCACCCAAATTGCCAAACGGGGCTATAATTATTCTCCTGGAGATTTCTTACAGTATCTGAAGCCACTTTATAGTGGCATTTGATTTTCATGGCATCTTTTCTTGCTTGGAATTTGACTAAAAATAGGGAAATTCTCAAATTGCTTGGAAGTGAAAGTACTGAAAGACCTGGGAACATCCTAACGTTGCATTCTTGGACTTCCACTGCCTTCCATTTATTGGCTTCCATTCCTTTTCTTTCAGTATTAATCACCATAAGTTAACGTGTCAACAGTGTGGGCTGACCCCACACCTGACACTCCACAAGGTTAATGCCACATCCACACTTGCTCTCAAACTGTCAGCTTTCAGGGAAAAATCCAGAAAACATGCATCTTTCCAATGAGAGACGTCAGATTTCGTGGACCTGCATTTTTTATGGAAGACCTCTGTGATTCTTTTCGACGTGCGTTGAGTGCGGACATTGGTAATAACACCTCGTACCGAGGGGCAGAGATCACATGCAGCTCAAATCTATCACAGCCTTACTGCAGGCTATTAATAGTTTATTAACTCCTTTTAAACTCTGCCTTAATGCTCCTGGTGTGCCAAGTGTCTCTGTGTAGAAATTATTAAGAAAAGACCTTTTTTTTAATTGAATTATGGAGTGGTGCTGGGGCACGTTTGCAACCCGCTCTGTGCCCTGCAAATATTCTGTGTACGTTTGTGTGCAGTGTAATATTGGTGAATCTGGGGGGATGTGCTCGAGCCATCACTGGGAAAAAAGTGCTTCTCAGGAGGTTGTTTCCAGCAGCATTTCTGGCTGAGCCAACCCAAAGCCTGGGGTTTTGCATGAGCAGCCCGAAGTGGGCTGAAGTTTGCAGGGGTGAATATTTGAAGCCGATCGCCTTGGAATGACTCTGGTGAGGGGAAAGCCTTAGAAATCTATTATTCCCATCACAAGAAAAGAAGAGTTTATCCAGCCTGTTCCTACCAGTGGGGAAACTCAAAGCTTGAGGAAGGGTATGTGGATGGTGGAAAATTCTGCCCCGCTGGAAGATTTTATGCCTCAGAGATGGGAACTCACGATTTATATTTGCTCTTATTGCTGATCCCCTCATTTAATCTCGAGCACTCCCTTCCTGCCCAAACACAGGAAAATACTTTTAAAATTCATTTTCTGCCCCTCTTTTCACTTTGCTGTGATGTTTCTTTGTCTCTCGTCGGTCCCCGGGTATTGAGAGTCAAGCCGGGACATTAATATTGATGCCGACCTCGGTTATTAGGGGCTGCATTTCCGAGTGTGCCAGCAGCATATAAATACTATTACCGGGTAATTAGTGAGCATCAAGCTGAGGTTGGATTGAGCAGGGCTTGGTGTCCTACTTTTGGGTGGGTTTTTTTTTAATTTTTTTTTTTTTCATTGGGTTTGTTGGGATTTTGCCCCAAGATGGAGAGAGAGAAATGGAAATCCCAGCTCGGCAGCACCTGGATGCTCAATGAAACAGAGAGAGAAGCGAAATAGAGAGGAAAAACTAGAGGAAAAAAATATCTTCCAGGGCTTTTCCTTTTTGAAAACCTCCTGTATTTGAAATGCAAAATAATTTTTGAGTTTCTTATTAATTTTTCTTTTTTTTTTTTCCCCTCTTGATTGCTTCTATCCTTTCTTACTGGGTTTCTTGGTTTGCAGTTTCTCTTCCAATGCCCCACTTTAATTTTGCTCTGCTGCTGCTATAAAAGTTTGGAAAAGCTTCAGTGGGGCAAATGCAACCAGGATACTCTGCTTGGATGCACCTGAAAAATGGGTGCTCCTTGCATTCCTCACTCTCCAGCCCTTTCTGGATGAGGGAAACCCTTTTATTTCATCCTCTCCCCTTTTGACTTCTACACAGTAAATACAGGAAGGGTTTTTCCATCCAAACAGGGGTGAGGAGACATCCCAGGGTCATCAAATCCTTCCCTTTATCCCAGAGTGGGGCTTTGATTGAAACGCCATGTGAATAATTTAGGGGCGTTTTGCATCTTTTATACCTCTGAACTTCCACTAAAAGGCGTTTTGAGTTGCTGCTCCTGGCGAAATAGTGTCTGAAGGTGAACAACCCCTCAATTTTGCATGAACTAAAAGGGGGTGGGGACGGGGAGCTGGGCTTTGCCTGCGAAGGCAGGGGGGTTTAATGCATTCATTCCTTGTATTATATATGGGAGCAAAACAGTGGCTCCCTGCTTTGGGGGGCAAATCACTGCAGCTCACTGCCCCCAGGGCTGCAAGCCCAACTCCTTGCCCCATGTTACTCTCCCCCCCTTTCTTTTTCAGTTGCAGTTCAGTTGCTGGCTTTTCCCTCAGCGTGGGGATGTTTTGGGTCAAATCTTCTCATTTTCAGAACCTCTTCAGCAGTTGAGGCTTTTAATAGGTTTGCTGGGAGAAGGTGCAGCCTCGTTAGCGGGGCACTAATGGGAACGTGCCTGCCTCCCCCACCTGTGGATGCTCACAGAGGGCTTTAATGGTGCTAAACTGAAAGAGATATTAGATATCAGGAAGAAATTCTTCCCTGTGAGAGTGGTGAGGCCCTGGCACAGGCTGCCCAGAGAACATCCCTGGAAATGTCCGAGGCCAGGCTGGGCGGGACTTGGAGAAATTTGGTTTAATGGGAGGTGTCCCTGACTGTGGCAGAGGGTTTGGAATTAAATGATCTTTAAGATCCCTTCAAACCCAAACGATTCTGGGATTCTCTGACTTTTCCTTTCGGGGCCAACTGCCTCCCAGGGCTACATGAGCAGCAGTATGTGGGTTTGACAGGGCGTCTGTGTCCAGCCGCTGGAGAAGATTTTAAATTCCCAACTAATTTCTTTCCCGTGAAACAAATGAATCTTCAGAAGGGTCTTTCCTCACAGCTGCTAAGCCATTTAATTTATCTGAAGTCATTTACAATTTGTGATGGGGCTGTTAATAGCCTGATGTGGGGATCAACACCACTTAGGCGCAGGGGTTGGTTTCTTTCTCCTTTTTTATTTTCTTTTTTTTTTCTCTTTTTTTTTTCTTTTTTTTTTTTTTTTTTGCCTTTTTGGGTTTTAATTTCTAGCTGGATTTGCCCCCAGAGGCACAAAGCTGTGTTTGGAAAACGTCAGCTCCGTCTCCCCAGCCCTTTTGTCATGCGGGGGCAGCCCGGGCTGAAAGCGCAAACCGCAGCCCACCCATGGGGACGTGCTGCCCTGCTACTACTTAACTGCTTCAAAGTACCTGTCTGTGATATGAAACATGCCATAAAATGAATATATTCCAGATGTTCCCAGCCAATTCCCCTCAGCTTCCCCAGCCACCTGAAGGCAGCCGACGCGGCGAGGTTCCTCGGTCCCCGCTGCCTCACCCGCTGCCAAAAGGAGCAGAGCGGTGGCTCGTTTGGGGTTGCAGTTTGGGAGGTGGCCAATACCAGACCACAGTAATGCTTCCACGTCCTGCCCACTGCAGGGTGGGGTGAAGAATCCAGCCACTGAAGTCCCAGGGGGTGATTGCCCTCTGTGGCATTGGGGAAGATGGGTTTTGCATCCTTGGGTTGTGGCAGGGGCGTCTTTGTCCTCATGTCCTCTGTGGAAGTTCTTTGTTCTTGGGTTGGGGTGTCCCCATACTTGGAGTCTGTGGAATCTCCATCCTCAGGGCTGTGAGAGTCCTTGGGTTTTGGGGATCTACATTCTCAGGGTTGGGGGATTCCCATCTTGAGGTTATCCTTGTCTTTTGTGGAGCTCCATTCTTGAGGCTTGGGCATCTTCACCTTCAGAGCTGTGGGCGGTATCTCCATCTGTGGGTTATGGGGATCTTCTTCCTTGGGTTTGGGTGGGGAATCGTCATCCTTGGGGTTGGCAGATCTCCATCCTTGGGGATGGGGGATTTCCATCCTTGAAGATTCTCCATCCTCAGGGTTTGGGGATCTCCACCCATCTCTATCCTCCATCCTGGATGAAGCCACAACCTCCTTCATACCACAACCTCCACCTTGTGTAGGAGCTACGGGCAGGTCCAGCCAGGCTCATACCCTTGGACAACTGCCATTTTGGGATGTTTGGAACGTCTGAGCAGGCCAGGTTCCCAACCTTCCAGCCAGCTCAGCAAATATGACCCTAATTTATTTAAAAGCTCCAGAGAGGACAGGTTGGGATATGTGTTTGCTGTGGAATTGGGTATTTCCAGGAGACACGGCCAGCAATGTCCTTGGTACGCTCTTTATTAGGTACAGGTTGGCTGGGAGGACCATGGAAAAGTGGAATAACAACCATGGAGAAGGCAATGAAGTAGGTACAGAAGCTAAAATTACTATTCATCGCTAATACGTTGCATGGCGCTAATTAATTTTTAAACAGCCTTGCTGGGGACTTCATTGCTAAAACATGATGTTTTCTCCTCCGGCACCATAACTGTTAAAGCAAAAGGAAGTCAGGAAGGACGAGGAACCCTGGATCAGTCAGACTGCATCCAAGTTGCCTGCTCTGATGGCCAAATCCTGCCACTGTGCCTGAGGGGGTTGCTCTGATGCTCTGTTACACCCCTCCACAGGGAATTTTTTTGGGGGTGGGCAGTCAAATCCAGCTTTCCTGGGAGTGCAGAAATGTTGCCTGAGTTGTGAGCACGCTGGGAGCAAGGGAAAAGTTATTTTTCACTCTGCTCTCACCTGTCTGACTTTACCCGAGCGTGGCTTTCCCTGGATGTTTTTAGCCATGTTTTATTACTGGTCTCACAA
This sequence comes from Lophotriccus pileatus, assembly GCA_035583135.1. Lineage (NCBI taxonomy): Eukaryota > Metazoa > Chordata > Aves > Passeriformes > Tyrannidae > Lophotriccus > Lophotriccus pileatus. The sequence continues at coordinate 1,726,440 of JAWWES010000067.1, forward strand.
GCCTCAAACTGGGGGATTATTGCCATTGCACTCACTCACACGTAAGTTATTTAATTCAGTCTCTGTGAGTGGTAAGAAAAGACTTTCCTCAATGTTTTCATTGCTGCTGACATCTAGATCAACACCCCAATATATTTATTTGACGTTTCCCATCACTCAGTCTGTGACATATTGCCCCTAAAATGGCCTGAGCTGGTAATACTTCATTTTCCACATCTGTTTTATTATTCTTTAATTATTTGGACACTTCTCTTGTCACCACCTTGAGTTCACCTGGTCACTCCAGCCTTTTAGAAGTCCCATCTTGTCCGAAAGAAGGGAAATTTAGCAAGCTTCTGCAAATTTTATTAAAAAAGAAAAAAAAAAAAAGAAGAAAAAAGAAGTCAAATTTGGTGGTTTTATTTCCACCTTTCTTATCTGAAAATTAGGGAATGTGGTGGCTGGGGGGCTGGAGGGGCTGATGGTACCAGGATCTAACCCAAACCAAGGCTGAGTGTAAAAAATTTACAATTGCACCATAGAAAAGGTGGGGTTTTTTTTGGTTTTTGTTTTGTTCTGGTTTTGTTTCTGCTGCTGGGGAGAGGCTTTGCCATGTGCTGGTGGCAGCCCCGGGGTCACGGAGGGCTGCGAGCGAGGGGAGCGCGCGCACCCCCAGACGGGGCCATTTCTGCTTCCATATGGGAGAGGGATGTGGCATCTGGTTTCACTCCCAGCAGCTGGCAGCTTGAAGCCTGTGTTTTGCGTGGTGTTGGAGTAAAGAGAAAATAAAGTGTCGAATTGTTTGGCATTATCAAGGATTTCTGCTCCCCAGGACTCCTGCATAAAGAGATGGAAATTTTAGCTGCTGGAGCCAAGAAACACACAGAAGTATATGAATTTATTACATTTTATCTCATTCCCCTGCAAACAGCGCTGGAAATGTCAAAAGATCATCTATTGTTTCGTCGTTTAGAAGGAATTTTTTTGTTTTCTAGTTGTAGTTTCTTTGATGCCTTGGCTGTGGGGAAGGAAGAGAAATTGGAGCAGGAGCTGGCAGGGCTGTGGCAGGTTGAACGTGAAGCTTTGCCTGGCCATGGAGCTCCGTGCATTTGAATTTCTCACATCCCGGCTTTTTAATTTAACAAATGTAATTAAGGCTGGGGTAGGTACTCGGATTATTCATTTACTCCAGATGGAAAAAAAAAATTAAATTGAATGCAAATTCCGTAATCAGACGTGAAGTTGAGGATGTCAGACGTGATGGGGAAGTGTCAGCACATTAATCGGACCGCTTTCCCTAAACAGCACCCGAATCTAAGAGCCAGGGATTATTTGAATAATTGAGGTGGCATTTGATAAGATATCTGATTGCTGATATCTCCTTAAGACGGAGCCCTAATTGTAATTCTCCATCAAGAAGGATTAATCTGCCTAACAGGGTGCCCTGGGAATAGTGTGGTGTCAGGCTCCCTCCCTGGAGTTTTGGTTTTTTTATCAAGGGCTGCCATGCCCAGGGAAGGTGCCAAAGAGATTTATTACTTCTCCTGTTACTTCATATGTGAGCCAGGAGGTCGTCAGGTAGCACAGCTTGGCACAGGGGATCCAGACATCCAGGGCTGCCTGAGTCCCATGGCCCCCAGCACTGGATCTGTATTTTGGAGGTACCTCCCATCATCGGAGAGGGATGCATTGTTGCGTCTTGATGTCACTTCTTCGTGTCTTCAGGGCGCAGTTAGACCCTTTTTCCCCCTGAAAAAGGGGGAAAAGAATGGAGACAGACTGTCCTGACTTCAGCAGAAAACCTTGTTGGAGGACCATGACTCCATCCACGACATCATCTGATGGGAACCAACCTTGGTGCTCTTGGAAAACTCTTGGGGGTTGATGGACATTGACAAACAACAAGGGAGTTGGGTGGGGTGATGTCATGGCTTAGGACTGGTACCCACCCTATTTAGTGCTTCTACTGAGACTCCCCAAACCGTGCTCCCCCTCCCCTGTGGCAGGAGGGAGAGGAGAATTGGCGACACAAAAGGCAAAGATCACAGGGTGACATGAGAAAATCTACTGGAAACACCAATGAGATAAGAAAAAGAACAGTAACAATATTAATAACAAAAGTGTACAAACAGTTGTCATCTGCTAGATTGAGTGGAAACTCTTCTTGCTACCTGTCCTGGTTCCAGGGTTAATTTTTGCAGCTGACACTTGGTTGTAATCATAGAAAGCTTTTCTTGTGGAGTCTTTTTCACTGCCAGCACCACTGGCTCCTCTTAAAACCAGAAAGGTGGGGAGATAGGGGTGGAGTTTCCTCCTTGAATTTCACAGTCTGGGTGACAGGCTGTACTTTTCCCGTCTCTAAAGTAAAGCCAAATGCAGAGATTTCTCATTTCTTCCTTTTGTCCTACCAGATGGGTGGGTGATTTTAGCCAAGCTCTGGGCAGTGCATTTGCAACCAGAAAGGTGTGATTTGCCACTGAAACCAAAATTTTAAAAACCCCAACTTAAATCACTTGGGTGTTATCTTAAGGCTGCAAATTGCTTGTTTGCTTCTCCAGCTGGAGCTGTTAATTCAGAACAATTAACACACCCTTTAAAACACAGACAACACACGCACATGGAGGTGCTGGGGAAAAGGGCCTGTTTGGGATGGAGCACCTCAGAGCTGACAAAATTTGGATGAATAACTCCAGTTTGTTTTTCTTTTGAGATCCTGGCAGGTGTTGTGGGGAATGACATGGATACTGGGGAGTTTAGCCCCCAGAACTCCTGTTGAATGCTTAAGTTGAGTCATGCTCGAAGCAAGGCCCAGCTGGGTCTCTAGACCCAAGTAGAAATAAAATGCTGGCATTTTTTGTTGGGATGAACTGAGAGAATGCTGTCACCAACCTGCCCATCCTTCAGATATTTTTCCTTGATGAAGAAATAATGAATCCCAGAGTGAATCCTAAAATAATGCCTGGATTTTTTGAGTAGCCCCTTTGCAATGCCATGAAACACCTCTCTGGCTGCATCCTTTAGGACTTTTTGCAGCGTCATTTTGGACACCTGCCATCTGTTTTCTCAGGTTTCCTTTTGAGTTTTGATGCAGGTGAAGAACAAAAGCTTAAATCTGGAAACAACCCCCAAAATACAGCAGTTCAATCTGTTTAAAATACTGAGGTGAGCACAACCTGCTTAAAATATCCCTGGGCCATGGAGCAAGGAGGACATAAAGCACTGTTAGACTTCTGTGGGATGCTGTGCAAACCTGCAGTTGTTGCATTTTTTGCAGCCCAGTGGTGGCTTTTGGGATGGTCCATCCTTATCTCCACCCTTGCCTGCATGCATCCATGTATCCTTTCACCCCTGTGTGTACCTGTTCATCCTTGTATCCATATGATCAGATGCACAGGGTGATCCTCTGCATCCATACATCTCTGCATTCATGCATCTCTAAATATGTGCATCCTCACATCTGTGCATTCTTGCATCCATCCATCCATCCATCCATCCATCCATCCATCCATCCATCCATCCATCCATCATTTCTGACCATAACTGTACACAAATTTGATAAATAGCACCCAAGAATTTGGTTTAAACATGGAAAAAACCCTCCACAAATCCAAATGTGAATCTTTACAGGAACTGGCATGGCTCAACACGCAGCAGCTTTTTGCATCCCCTGCAAATGATGGGAAAACGTGCTTTCCCACCCCAAAGTTGGCACCAGGATTTCGGGCTTGGGGAGCCCTGTAGCACAAACCCCTCAAAACCTGTGTCTGCCTGAGCTGTGAAAGCCAAGCAGGTCGTCTTTAAGAGCTTTTTCTGCGAAGCCTTTCCTGTTATTCCCCCATCCATCCGAGGATGGATGTAGGCAGCATCGGCAAATCTGAATAACTAATCAGAGTCCTCATTAACCCCCCGCCGAGATGCTCAAACATTCACTTTGCTGTTTGTGAAGCAGGAAAGAATAAAAAAAAAAAAAAAAAAAAGGAAAAAGGGGAAAAAAACCACCAACCCCACACAAGCCACCCTGCATTAAAATTGATGTGTTATTAATCCCACTGTTCCAGACCTCGTGGGTACTGAATTTCCCTCCGTCTCGCCCGGGGCCGAACAGTGTGGTGCTGCTTCTGCGGGGCACTTTGCCGTTCCATTATTTATCAGCACGGCGTGGCTTTTGTTCCCTGCATCCAGATGTGTTCACGTGTGCACATCCTGGCTGGGGGTGTCCAGTATTTCCCTGTGTGTCCCTTTGGATAATGTGAGTCGCCCCTGGGGTGGAACTCCACCGGTGGACTTGCCTCTGCCGGCCGTGTTTTGCCTCAAAGCAGCTTTGCCTTTTGCAGAAATGCAGAAATATTGCACGTGTATGGGCATGTCTCCAATCTTTCACTCTCTCTGAGGAGCAGTGAGGTTTGTGCATCACCAATTTTAACTCGTGGGAGTGGGGAGGATGAAAACTCCGTATTCCTCCTGGAGCACCCTCAACACCCGGCCCCAGCCCTTCCCCAGAAGTTGGAGGTGCTGCAGAAATTGCGCTGTGGGAGGGGGAAAAACTCAATACACCCAAGGTTTTTAACACCAAAGTCCTCATCAGAGATGGCAGCAGGTGTTGCCTAAGTATTTGGAGAGTCGTGATCATCTCTTGGAGCTCCTTAAAGGGTTAACAGAAATTTGAGCTTTGATTTCTGCATTTATACTATTTTTCTCACGTACAGGGTTTCCTCAGTTGTCCCCATGGATGTGGAGTCTGGGGCCTGTACAGCTTGTGTGGGGTATAAAAATAATCCAGCAAAACCAGGATTTTCACCGTTTATGGTCTCCACTTAAGTCAGAGGAGCTGGCATTAAATTTACGAAAAAATTGTGGTCACAATTAAACATCACTGACATGATGGGATTGGAAACATCATGATCTGTTCACGTTGGACGAAGCAAAGTGACGTGCTGGGAAAAGCTTCAAAATCCTGGACTTTTTTGACAAAATCCTGGATTTTGTTTTGCTAAATGTCAGCTTTGCCATCATTCCCTTACACTTAATTAAATCTTTATTAACAGGCCTGCCCTTGGCTTTTTGCAACCGGGGAAGGGGCTGAGGTCCCAGGGTACTGGGCTCCCATCCCTGCTGGTGGATGCTATTCAGGTCAAGTAGATCAGGATTTAGGGCATTTGAGGGGCTGGGGGAGGGCTGATGACTTGCCAGAAGTGGTGTCTCATTTGTGATCCCGGGGCAGCCGCCGAACGCAGCCACGAGCGCCCGGGACGCCGTGTATCCTGCTGCCTCGCGTCGCCTGCGGTGGAGCATCTTGGAGGAGGCATCTCCTCCGTTCCCTTTTGCAGCAGGAGGACTTCAAAGGCCTCTGCTAAACTTCAAAGGCTGCCTTTTGAAGTTGCTAAAAGTGCGCGCCAGCTCAGAAAGGCTTCTCTCCCTCTGCAAGGATGTTCGGGGAGATGTCCCTGGTGGGGCCGGCTTGTGGTGCTGTTGGTGACGGGGACAAAAATGGCATGGTTTGTGCAGAAGTTGCACAATGTTTTTGCCCTACATGCATGCAACATCCAAGATCTCAGCCCTGGTCACCTCCAAGGATGAAAATCAGTCTACTAGAGCTGTTTTAACACTGACAGAGCCTTATTTATCTGCTCTTTGTCCTCCAGTCCTCACATTTCGTTCACACAGCAAGTCCAGATGATAAAATTCTTTCCTGTGGGATGGAAAAAAACCTTTACAGGGATGAAGGATTGCTGCAAAACATGAGCTTTTTTATCATGATGTCAGGACAAATCCAGTGAAAATCAAGTCCTGGGTTCTCAACATGTATTTAGTGTCATCCCATGCATACTCCTTCAGGGCATGAGCCTTGATTCTTTGTCACAAATAACCTTAATATTTCACCTGCTGTTCTCATGGATGTCCCAGCTGGCCTCACCACACAAGGCTGGTAACATGTGTCAGAGGTGCATCCCTGAGGTGTATCCTGGGCATCCAAGGAGCTTTCTGGAGGTGCTGTGCACGTTGGTAGTGAGTTGAAGGAGCATCTGAGGAGCTCTCTAGAGGTGTATGTATCAGACACACATTCAAACCATCAGTTCAGCACATCAAGGGGTGCATACCTATATATATTAGACATATATTAACAGTCTGAGAAGCTCTGTAACGGGTTATATATTTCAGGGCAGGTATATCAGGATGCATATTGAAGATCTGAGGAGCTCTCTGGAGGGGATGTGTGCCATGCCAGATGTATCAGATGCATAATGGAGATTTGAGGAGCTCCAGCCAGGTGACATATATCAGAGATGTGTCTGTCAGAGGAGGAGGAGGTGAGGAGCTGTACTGGTGAGGAGCTGTCTCGAGCTGGTTTGTATCAGGGTAGATATATCAGCTGTAGACTGAACATCAGAGGAGCTTGGCAGAGATTATGTGTATCAAGGGACATATATCAAACATATATTGGAGATCTGAGGAGCTCTCTACCAGGTGATATATATCAGGGAGATCTCAGGTGATGTTTATCACCTGACATGGAGGTAATATCTGGAGGTGATGTATGTTGAGGGACATTTATTAGATGGGTATTGGAGATCTGGGGGTCTTGCTAGAGGTGATGTATATTGAGAGGTCTGGTGAATTTTATCTCTTATTCCTTTTTTTTTGTGCAGTCAGACACAAGCCACCCCTGTGTTGGTGGCTGTGTTGATCCTTGCTCAGTCCATCTTTGTTCTTCCACTGAAACTGCTGAGATGGGTCTAGAAATCCCCACTTCATAAAGATTCTTGGTAGTTGCAATGTCATCTCTAACATCTGTGTGGACTTTTCCTTATTAAATAGTGGCTGGGAGCGCCCCCATTTTTAAGTTAATGGCTCTGTCCCAGTTCTCTCTGTCTGAGCCCAAGTATAAAAGCACATTTACACTCAAGCAAAGATTATAATTAAGCAGGGCAATGACAACAGCCAGTGTGAAACGGAGGCAAGGCCAGCAGCAATGTTGTTTCATTGCTTTTCCCCTTTTTTTCTCCTTTTCAGACCCGGGTTGTAGCAGTGACCCTCGGTGAGATCCTGCACAGAGGAGTCACCATCCCCCAGGAGTGGAGGAGGACGGGACAGGACTGTGCTGAGCTCCATCTGCTGTGGATAGACCGTCAACGAGCACACCTTCGTTTCCTGGACACGTCTCGGTTCGACCTCTACAAATCTCACTTAGTTTTTGTCCTTTCTTGGAGATGTTCAAACCCACTGGGGCAAAACGCTGTTCTGGCTTAGACATCAGCCCTGCCTTCACCTCCTGGGGATATTCCCACCTCAGTTTTCCTTGGCTCCTCCTATTTTCCCCCTCATCCTTCAAAAAAAAAAATGCTTTAAGACTGGGCTTGCCCACCATGGCTTTGCTGCCACTGCCAAAAGTCCTCTCCTAGTACAGACCTTCTGCTTAATATTTTGCCCTCTCGTTTAACCATTTTTTCACAGTATTCAAATATTTCATCCTTTGCTTTCCCAGGTTGTGATTCCTACCCAGAAAATCCAGTTTTCGGGGAGGTGGGAGGACACTTCCAGGGCAGTGGCTCCCCGAGCACCCCACAAACAGTAAGACTTCTCTTTATATTAATTAAGCAATTATACATATTAATTGTGCAATTATATATACTAATTGAGTGGGATGTGTTGAGTCATGGCCTCAGTGTGGCTTTATTTGGGGGAATTTCTGCTGTTTTCTGGTACACTTAAATTGTAGGAACCCTTCCCTAAATGCAGTGAGGGGGGAATAACACTTCTGTCCTATTTTTTTTAACAAATCAGTCTGTGCAGGGAGTCTTGATTTAAAGCTCGAGTGTCAATAACATGTTGTTAAGAGCCCTACAAGGCATAGCCAGCCTGGAGGGAAACACAGATATATTTTTGTGAAAATACTCTGAAATACAGGCTGCTATTGCTGCAAAATTTTGGCACAGCCAGCAGTAGAATGAGGAGGAATGGTCACCAGCTAAAAATAACTGAAATGCAGAGCTTAAAATAAGATATAGACGAAACCAAGGGTCTCACAGTCCTTTGGTCAACCCCCATCACTAAAATTAGGGCTTGACAAATGTCACTGTGCCAAAACCGGAGGCGCCCGGCAGGTGACAAAGAAAATAAACCCCTGTTGGCTGCAAATTTCCTCCTTATAGGAGCAAAGAGAAAGCTTTGGTCACTGAAAACGGAGGTGCCACCTTCAATTTCTGCAAATGCCCTGCAAAAGTGCTTGGTTTCTGCTTAAACTGGTGATGTTTGGGGCGGGGGGTTCTCAGGGGAGAGCCCAAAGCTGTCAGTCAGTCCGTGGCGCAGCAGAGCATCTTTCCTTTGAGTGTTTTCTTTTGAGTCTTGTCTCCTTTGAAAGTCCCTTTTAATAAAAAGTAGCCAGTAAGGGCAAGATTAACTATCTCAGCTTTCCTCCTCCTGAAGCCCACGTGACCAGGGAGATGCACCTCAGAGGCCAGCCCATATCTTTTGTCACTGTATTGGGAAGAAATTTGGCACATCTGCCTCACACCATGAACACTTCCCAGGCCTTTTTTGACCCCAGTTTCCTCACTGTGTTGAATTCAGACCAGGCTGAGGTTTACTCCTGTTCTGAGTAAATGGAGAAGACATTATTAAGAATGGAGAATATGTTATTAAGCATCATTAAAGGAGTTTGAAACCCCTTGTAACTCCCTAGCGGGCTGGAGCTTGTATAAATCACCACGGCACATCTCAAACTGCTCTTTTGTCATCAAGGCTGGAAATGTGGCAAAAAAATGGCTTTCAAATGGGTAAATGAAAGATGTTTCAATTGAGGCCATTAATCCAGGGGCTCCCACAGCAATCCTTAGTGTCTTGGCTCGGGGTTTGGATAGGGACAACTCTCTGCTGATACCAGAAAGCCTGGCATACCTCAATAAAACCCATATTTTTTTGTCTTCTGGTTGGTAGAGCCATTTCTCTTAGGGAATTTTACATTTTAAACGGAAATTCAGGGAGGAGGAAGACCGGGAGGAGGCAGAGAACGGCGAGAGAGGGATGTGAAGCGGAAACTCAGCGAGTCAGGAGCTCTGATTTATCTGCCATATGGGAAAGAGGGAAACAGCCGGCTCCAGAGGGATTTCTTCCCCTCTCCCAAAGCGAAAATTTCCAAGTGTGATAGCAGGATATAGCGAGAAATGAGGCAGATTTAAGGGAGGAGAGGGTTTTATTAGTTGTGCTGTGGCATTGCTGGTTTTGGGGCTTTGCCATGGGGTGGGGAAATCTTTGCACACTCCCACCTGTGTTCCTGCACTTGGGTTGGCTCTGCTGCCTTTAGCCCAACTCCTGCAAGTCCACCAAAAAGCAGGTTCCTATCTGTGCTTACCTGCTGCTACTCACACAGGTGTTGGGAGATTTGCACTGAAGCCCCTGAGCTTTGATTTGCAAAATAAACACCCCAAAAGGGCGTGTTTATTTTTTAATCAACATTAAAGCTACATTTAAAACCATGAAAATGGCAGTTTTGATCACGGGGTGTTTGTGGGCTGCAGCAACAGTTGCAAAAAAGGTCCTTGCATGGTTTGTGGTGGCATCTTGAGGGTGCAGGTCTGTGCTGAGGCTGTGGGTGGGTCTTGCCCTGCTGTTGGTCTGATTGGCACTTGTAACTGCTCAAAGAGAGAGGAGCTGTTGGAACATTCACCTGCTCCTTATTTTTTATAAGCACTCTCAAGGAAAACAGAGAAATTTTTTTGGATAATTTGTGTCCAGCAAGAGGAAGCTTCTGCATTTTTGGGGTTCCTCAGCTACGCTTCACTTCAAAGCTTTTTGATTTGCCCTGTGAAAAAATTCACAATTTGCTCTTTTGGGAGCTTTTCTTGGGCCAAGGGCTGGGTTGCACAAAATGCAAGTATTTTCAGGTTACTTTGAAGAAGCTTCTTTGATGTTTCCCTGTGCCAGTTTGTTTTGGAAGGTGCTTTAATGGTCTTCCCCTATAAAAATAACAGTTTAAAATGTATGTAGGTATCTCAGCTCTCCACTTAAAAAAAGAGGGAAGTTGTTTAATGCTGCTGTTCAAGGTACATTAACCTTGTCTACTAAAGCTCTGACTGGCTCTTGCAGGTTTTATTCTCATGTTTATGTTGCAGAGATATCCCTGGAGCCTTTTAGGGATGGGTATCTTTGGAGAGGAGAGAAATATTTAGCAGTAATTGTTGTTCTCATTGGAAATTCACTGTAGCAGCTCCCTCCTTTCTATGGAGCTGGAGTTGGGAGGAGGATTGGGAAATATTAAATATATAAGTGCAAAGAGCAAATAATTACCTGTAAATATGAAATAAATAAATAAATAAATTTTAAAAATTAAATACCTAGGTGAAAATGTTAAATAAATAAATGCTCCTTTCCCCTGTGCCCAGGGTCCCATCCAGGGACATTCCAAACTGGGGCTTGGCAGGAGTTTTTTGTGTCAGACAATGGTCAAGAATGGGTTATGTCTTCGAAAAATTGGATTCTTCCCCAGTTTTGACCATTTAATAGTAGTTTATTTTTATCTTAACCACTAGCTGATAGTGGTTTGTTGTAAGTGAGCTCAGGGTGGTATAAGGGACTTCCTCAAACAGCTTGTGAAAAATGGTGTTCATCTGCCAGGGTCTTTTGGTAAAAACAAGCAAAAAGGGTGAAGGTTTGTGGATAGAAATGAGGTGTTCAAGAGCGAGGGGGTAGCTCTTAATTCACTTTATGACCAATCAAGAGTTGGCATCACCCACCGAGAGTGAACCTGTCCTGGCTGTTCTGAGTGAGATGGATCGTCCTCTGGAGGACCCTCTCCCTCCCTGCTCTGCTGTATTTCTTCATTTTAACTCAGCTGAATGCATATATATCATAAACTTCAGCCTGCTCAGGCCCTCTGTGAAGATGGTGACATAAAAAACTGTGGAGGGAGCGTGACTGACACGACAAATCCCAGAGCAGCCCCTCTTCAAAAGAATCCCCTTTGGAAGAGGCAATCTTCCCTTAATACAGAAAAATGCCTTCCATGGCCAGGAAAAAACCATCCCCAAGTGTCTCTAATAATGTTGAGGCTTCAGGTGGAGAAGAAGAAAAGCCTGAAAAGTTGTTTTTCTGATTTCTCCCAGTGAACCCCTCCGCTGTCAATTGCACATGTTGCTGCGGGGCAGAAACTGCTGAATGAGCTAGAAAAAATTATCCCCCGTTTTCCAGTTGGTTTGGAAACAAGACTTGTGTGCTTTGCAAATCGAATATTAACATTTTTTCTTTGAAAACGGTGAGGAGGAGTCCATAAATGAGATTTTTAAATTTTTTTTTTTTACATTCAGGCCTACTTCTAATATGGTTTTATGGTTGTTTGATTAATCAAGGAGATCCTATTCACCTGGGGGGTGGTGGGTGACTGACAATACTTTGATTTTTAAGATGTCTTAAGGCATCAGTGACCACATGGAAAAAAAGCCCTCGACTTCTCAACTTAGTCTTTAATTATTTCTACTCGAAAAAGGGATGTAATGTATCGCTGGCGAAAAAAAAAAGGCAGCCTATAAATCTGAGACTCTTTTAGGTGGGCACAAGCTCTTCGGGAAATATATTTCCAACGTAATGGCAGCATTTCAGCGATAGCTGAAATTATTTTATTTCATAAGGAAATTTAGGATACTTTGATCTACAAGTCATTGCCAGAATGTAAAGTACCGCCGGGTCGAGGAAATGAAAGAGCCTTTATGGGTTTTATCGCTCACCTTTCCGTTCCTCTGTGCAAATGCCCCAAGAGTTGGCTGCAATTCCTGCCCTCCTCCAGCCCCAGCCCCCCAGAATTCCCTCTTCACCCAAGATTTGAGGATTGCCTTGGGCTGAGCGGGAAGGGTTTGGCGGGGGTTTGGTGATGCTCTGCTCCTTTCGGGGTCTGGGTCAGGAATTCACACAGCTAAATTGATTTAAGAGGTGGAAGTCGGGGAAAAAAAAGAAAAGAAAAAAAAGAGTGGATTAGTGCATAAACTAAAAAATATAAAAACTAAGAACTTAATGCATTAAATAGCAGCTTTTGACCCTCCCTTGTGTTGGCTGCCGATAAATCCGTTGGGCTGACAGCTTTGCACTGTTATCCTGGCCAGGGACTCCCAGGTGAAACACCTGTCCAGCTTTTCCCTCAGGCATCAGTTGCTTCCCTGGATATTTAGGGAGCCCAAGTGCATTCCCCCCCCTTCCAACATAAATACACTGCTATTGGCAACAGCTGTCTCTCACTTTCATCCTATTTTTATTTTCCACATTTGGGGTCCTATTCTCCAGTCAGATCAACACCCATAAACATCAATGAACGGCCTGATTTCAGCAGCTTGGATGTTTTTCAGCAATTCAGCTGGGCTCTGGACTGCCACCTTCTGGGAACCTGCTCACCCAAAAACTCACACCCCACAAGGAATCGCCTGGTGCTAGTGGTGGGCTCGCTCCTGGCAGGAGCGATAGCTGCCAAGCAGGGTATTTTTCCCAAAATAGCAATGTCTTCTTTTGTTTTTTTTTTTGTTTTTTTTTTTAGCTTCCCACCCAGATGGCCAGACCATCACAACACTAAGTTCTGCTTTTCCCCAGCTGCAGCTATTTCTGGCTGGGGAGGTTTCCCCCGTGGTGTTACCCCCCCGAGAACGCAGATATTCACGTGCCTGCAGCTGCGAGCGAGTTTTGACATTGGACACCAACGATTTTAAGCAGCCAGTTCACTCAGGAGCAGATGATTTTGCCTCCTGCTATTTTGCTGCTGGGGGAAAAAAAGATGAAAAGCATCCTTTTAATCCCATAAATGCAGTATCCTCCTCGCTGCAAGAGGCCTGTGCCGTGCAAGGACCCTGATCTACCTTCACAATGCACGGGATTTTGGGTGTGATCTCTCAATTCATGGGTTATCCATATTTGTGCCAAGTAAAGAAAAGAATAACCTCATTTATTCATGCAAAATAAATATGAGTGGTTGATGCCCATCCCATGCATACAGCACTTGGCTGGTACCTGGTGGTTCCTGTAGAGTTTGAAGCCTCAAGGAGAAGACCAGAATATTGTGACTCTTTCACAAAGATTACCGAATGTGCATCAGTTTTGACTGAGCTCACCACTGTCCCTGTCCCTCTGCCTTGCCGTTTTCCAAATGTCACTGCTGACACTGTTTTTTGGTTATATCCCCTCACAGTATCAGAGGACTTTACACACCTTTTTGCATTTCTTCACGGGATGGCACCACGGCTCTTCTCCAGATGAGAAGCCAGTGGAGAAGCACTGATGGGCATCATGAAGGGGTGAACCCTTTGAGACGTGTCATCTCTTACAAAGATGAGGTGTTGCAGAAAGAAATGCACTTCTGGAGCATCTGGGAAGATTTTGCTGGGTGGTTTAGTGAAGTGACCCAAAACAGAGCTCAGAGCCGCAGAGGGGACAGGACAGGGTATTTTTCTAAAGGATTTCAGCAAGATTATTGGCTTTTCTGCTAAAGCAACCACACAGCTGCAGTGAAATAATGGGAGAGGAGCTATTTCGGGGCCAAGAGTTGCTTTTGGGTCACATCTGCCACCAGGCTTAGCCTTGGGGACTTCTTCCAGGCAAATGCTCCTCTACAAATTTGTCCCTTCTTGGTGCCCCTCTTTTTCCCCCATCTCCTTTGGACATGAAGATATGAATAAAATAGTCTGTTTTCCCCCCTGATAACTCTGCATTCTTAGAAAGCAGCAGCTTCTAGAGAGGTCGAGGGTGGCATGAGGATTGCCTCTTTGGTTTATGGGATCAATCCAGGTTTGCTTCCTGGTTCAAATCAGGCAAGTTTCCACTTTCCTGTGCATTCAGTCACTCTGGGGTTGGTCACCTCAACATAGGAGTCAACTGGGCTGGACAGCACAGCATGAGAATCAACTCCACATCAGATCCTCAATGTCCCTTCTGGAGTGAGCAGGCAGTGCTTGAGGATGCGACTCTGTGGTGGCCAAAGGCAAAGAGGCACATAATTTTGGGGGGATTTAGCGTCTAATTTCAGAAAATGGCAAGCTTTGCATTTATGATTCATCTTCCTACTTCCAGAAAGGGGGAATAACTGGAAAAGGGATGGAAATCTCTCTTTGGGCGCTGTGGTTAGGCATGAAGGGTGGAAAAAAGGCTCCCTGAGTGCACCTGGGCTCACAGGGGGGAAATATAATGAGGTTCACCACTGGCAGCCATCATCTCCTCTTTGCCTGGCTGCTGTCCCGGGAAGATCTCCCTGCCAGTGACCTGTTGCACTTTGGCCCTGATGCATTCCTTATCCCAAATCTCAAATAATCACCAAAGCATGATGGGGGTCATCAAGTGACCTTGGGTTTCTCCCAGGGACCGTGTGGTGGAGCGCTGGGCCGGGGTGCTCGTGTGAGGAATGTCACCTCTCCATGCTGTCTTTTTTTTTTCCCCCTTTATGTGATTTCTTTTCTGGGAGGGGGAGAGATCCCTCTCAGTGCAGCAGCTCCTCTCCTGCCCGCAGGTTCTCGATGTGAGTCCCACCCAGGATGCACCATGTCTCCCCAGCACCGGCTTTGACGATGATGGCCACCCAGACAGTGCCTCCTCCTCCTTACCAAGACACCCCACAGGTGAGTGTCCTCCAGCACCCATGGGCTCCTCCAGACCCCTGGGGACCCCCAGCTCCTGCACTGATTACCCTGCCTTCCTAAATAATGGCCATTACAAAGTGTTTCTCCCCAGAACGTTCATGCCATAGACTGGCAAAATGAAACCCCCTCTTGGCACAGTCTCCGAGGTTGAAAGGTTTTGGGTCAAACCGTGTTTTTTCCCCTTTCAATCTTATTTTGGAGTGACTGGGTCTTCCTAGAAAGCTAGCACAGTCCATGTTTGCAACCAGCAGGTTAATCAGCTGGAAAGACGAAACATTTGACTAAACCAGGATGGGTTTAGCCATGGAAATGGCTCTTTGATTTATTTCAATGGCATTTTTTAATAACCTGTGGCAGGGGAGAAAAAAGATTTCATCTCCAGTGGTGCTCTAAGGGGTCGAATAACTTCTGCAAGCATCGTTATGGAGTTATTATAAGAAGAGGAGTTTGTCCAAGAGAAACTCTGCTGGAGCACCCCATTGGGCTGGACTTGGGAGGTCGAGGTTGGATTTCAGAGATGGTGCTGCACCTTGCAGCCCCTCCTGAGATGTTTTTTAGGGGCAAATTTATGTCACATTTCTGCTTTCCCAGCTACGGTGACCTAACAGGGATGATCCACTGAGCACTGAGCCAGCAGCTCCATTTTCAAAGCAGCTTTTTTTTTTTTTCCTTGTTGTTCATACAGAAGATTTTGAGTTTCTCCCTGTTTGCTGCTCCTTCCCGTTGCAAAAGCAGAAAAATCTCCCCTCCCAGGGAAAAAACCCCACAACAACAACAACAACAACACCCCTTCCCCCCCAAACCCTGAGCCTGTTCTCTGCAAGCTAAAATAAATAAATTGACTTTTACAGCCTCCTCCCCACCCCTGAAGCCACCCGGGTCTCCTTCCCGCTCGTTTCCTTCGGTGGGAAAAGGTCACTTCTCGCAAACGACAGCTCGGTGGGGTTTTTATGGCTCCTCCAACTTCTGTGTCATCATTTACTCGCTTCGCTGCTTCGCTCCGAGGAGGGATTTTTTTATTCCCAATTTTTTTTTTCCCCCTTTCTCGCTTACGCAGCGGGAGCTGCGGCGCCGTTTTAGTCCTAATGGGCAATTTAAGGGATTTTTAAAATAGCCGACATTTTCCGGAGCATCCCGTGGTGACATCCCCGTCCACCTTCTCCCTCCCTGCCCCTCAGCTGCCCCCTGGTTTAATACATTGAATTTTGGAGCATCGTTGACCAAATCCTTCCTTTTTTTTCCAGTGGGTTTGGAGGAAAAGCTGCGGCCGAGAGTTGGTTTCCTTGACTCGTCTGTGGCTGCTGTGAACTTGGCCAAATAAAAAATTTGGGATTTCCAGGGGCTGGAAAAGCAAATTGCACGAGTTTCTTCTCCCCAGAGGCGGGGAGGACTGGTGATAAATAAAAAAGATGATCAATTATTAGAGCTATGACGAGATCCTCATCAAGGGAACCGTTTTGGGGAGAGGAGTGCTAAAAAATGGGATTTGGGGAGCTTTGCATTCATGTTTTACATTAGAACCTATGCAAGCTGTTACCCTCACTGTCAAAAATGTGCAGAAATGGAGCAGAAATTAGGGGAAAAGCTGCCTTTTGGAGGAAAAAAATTGTGCTTTATTAATCACCTGAATCTATTAAAGGGGTGTAACATGGAGCATCTTTCATACTGAGCACGGGCACGCTCCTTGAGCACTCTACCTGTTGAAAATTAAGGAATCTGCCTAAAAATCCAGGTGTTTTCCATAATAAATCAAAACTAAAAAGCTAAAGAAGGGTCTTCAGCCATTGGCAAAGGCAACAAAAGGATGTTGTTTTAAAAATAGGTATTTTCAGCAGTGAAAGCGATAAAAGAAGCTTTGCCCTACCAAAAAAGTGCTTCTTAGGTGGTTAAAAAAGGGAGATAGAAAGGGGAGGGGAGAAGAACTTAATTTTTTAGGTATTAAAAAAATCTATTTAAGAAAAAAGGTTATTAAAAATCGGGTGGAGGTGTTAATTTCTCATAAATTTCAGCAGAGAAAGGGGTAAAATGCATCTTCTCCCCCCCCATTGTGGTTACAATAGGGACAAAAGTGACAGATAAATAAATAAATAAATAAATGTATTTTAAAAAAATAATTAAAAATTGGGTGGGGAAGTTGATTTTTCATAATTTTCAGCCCAGAAAGTGATAAAACCAGCTTTGCCTTCCACCCCCCAAGTGCTTTTTAGGTGGTTTTAACCTCGACAAAAATGGAAAATGGTGAAATTTGTTCTACTTTTTTGAATCATAAAAATAGTTTTGAAGAAGCCACGGAGTAAAAACCGGGTGGGGGCCAAGATTTTTCCAGTAGGAGCCACAAAACCCTTCCAATTCCTGGTGTCCTCAGCCGGTTTTTGGGCTCAGAACCGCTGTTTTCAGTGAGTGTGACGGCAGAGGAGGGATTTCCCAGCGAAATGCTAAGAAATAGGGTAAATATTGCTGATTTAGGGGATTTGCTCCCTGAACTTGATGTCTTTGGGCATCCTCTTCACAAAGAAAAAAAAAGAATGCCTAAAGAAGAGGGATTATGGCATTTAAACCTGCAGGAAGCCCTCCCAGCGCTAAAGCTGGTAGAGGATTTCCTTCCCTAAAAAAGCAAAAAAACCCAGAAATATTATACCTGAGCCCCAACATCATACCCAAACCCCAGAAATGTAATACCTGGAAATATTGTACCCAAACCCCAGAAATGTAATACCCAAACCCCAAAATATCATGCCCAGCTCGAGCTCCATCTTTGAATGGATTTTTTACATTTGAAAACGTTACTTCTGCCAACGTGTTTGTAAACATATTTTGAACATGTTTTTTTACATTTTTCATATATTTTTACATGTTTTAACATATTTTTAAGTTTACGTAATTGTTTTTATTATTATGTGTATTATTTTTTGCCTTTCTTTTACTTTTTTTTCTACATTTTTAGCCATGTATTTTGTACTTTTTTCCCCACCTTTTGTGTTTACCTTTTTTTCCCTCCTGCAACTCTTTTTGAACATTTTCCAGGAGGAAAAAAAAACACCCCAAAACCTGCATTTTTTTTCAATGCCTACAACTTTCATACCCAAATATCTCCCCTTATTTCCCCATTTTCTCACTGCTGCCTTTTCCCTCCTTTCCCATCCCCACCTGCTCCCCCTAAAGCCATTTTTGGCTCCATGTTTGCCTTCCTCCCTCTCCACCTGCAAATCCCTCCATCCCAGCATCATCTCACCTCTTTCTTTTCCAGGGACTTGGAATTATTTTTGCTTATTTTTTATTCTTTTCTTTAGTCCAAGGTGAGGTAATGGCTTCGAGGTAAAAGCCCCAGAGGAAGCCTATTTTTTTTAGGGTAAGAGCTCAATTAGTTGCAGACTTGGCTGGAAATATTCAGCTTGGCAGGATTTCGGGGCAGGATGCAAAAAGGGCTTTGGAATCCTGGTAAATGAGTGTGATGAAGGGGGAAAAAAAAGGGAAAGATTGAGGAAAAAGCCATTTTTTCCCTTCACAGAACTGTAATTTTCAAGGGAGATAATAGGGGAAAAAAAAGGGGGAAAGAGGAGGAGGTTGGGCAGATATTCAGTGGCTGGAGCATCCCAAAATCTGCTGGCATTTTGGTTTTTGGTAGAAGATGAGGGAGGGGAAAAAAGGAAAATCCAAACTGCTGGGGTTGGAAGGGGAAGCAAAGCCCAAATTTCACTCATTTCTTTAGCACCAGGGAAGGGGAGAAGGCCAGAAATCAAACCAGCTGCTCAGTTGGGAGAGTTGGAGATTAAATAGTGCTGGGTGAATTTGCAGGTGCTGGAGCCAAACTTTGGAGTTATGAACAATAAAGGAGATTGGAGAGGGGAAAAAAAAAAAGGGAGGAAAAAACCGACAGCGAAAGGTCAGGCAGGAGATATTAAAGGCAAATATTTTAAAAGGAAAAGGTGTCATGGTTTTGGTCCAGCTTGGGTTTACAAAGCTTTATATATATAAATATATGCAATAATGAGTAACATAATGGTTTATGCATATGAGCATTTTGATATGATCACAAATCTCGAGATGTATCAGACAAATAAATAAATAATACCTATAAGCACGTTTCTAGATAAATAGAAATAAATATGTGAGTGTATCAGATAAATAATATATATTATTTATATGGAAATCTACATAGAAATGAAGAAACATTCTACAAATATGGATAATATATAATTACATATAGACAGAGAAATAAGTACATATAAGTCTATTAGACAATAAATAAATGATAAATCTAATATTTAGCAAGAGCCAGAGCTTCCTTTTGCTCCCCACCTCCAGGGAGGATTGAGCATTTACTGGTGAAAATAAGCAAATATTATGTTATTTTTACAAATTTTGACAGCAAAGCAGGTGAAACAACCACTTTGCATTAATTTTCTGCTGAGATTTTTTTGGTTAAAACCACTGGATTTGGGGCACTGCTGATGCATTTGAACCTCTGTCACTTCACATTCCCCCTGGATTTTTTTTTAATGGAATCTCGTGACGATAACGCAGAGCTTGGACCTGTCTGAAGCCTGGCAGCAGATCATTCAGATTTTTTTTTAATGATATTGTTAGCTTTCAGGGAAAATTTCCCCTAAGTAGGTGTCATCCTGTACCAGAGGGTGGCGGTTTTGGGGGGACGCTGGAAGCACGTGCAGGGATTTGCAGCTCTCACATCTTACAGGCCCCCAAAAATTGCAGATTTTAAAATAGGCACAAAGTTTGTTGTCAGGATCGTTTATTACATGGCAGATTCCCGTGATGTCAGCAATCCTGGGCAGCACTGGGGCTAAAAATGGGTGATTTGGGCACCAAAAAAATAAAGGTTGATTTTTTTTTGGCCGTCTTCTCTCAGCACCGAGATGACTCATTGCTGGGCTTGGCGAGTTGGAAGAGGCTTGCCTAATTTTGGGCTAAAGTCGAAAATGAGTGTGTCTAGACAGTAATACCTGCTTTGAAAAAACTCCTGGCAAGCTGCAGCGCTGCAGCTGATTTAATCTGGGACTTGTGGGAAACATCCCTTCCGAAATTACCCCGCGCGCAGGAAGGATGGCGGCACTTTTTTCCCTGTGTTTTCCCCGAGTGAAAAGTGGGGAAAAAAAAAAAGGTGGTAAAAACCCTAAAGCTGCTCTTTCCAGGCTAAAATGAAATGCAAATATATCCATGTTTTACCTCCCCCACACCGTCCCGCTCAGACCCCCCTTTGCAGCGCTGCCTTCCTCCCGAATTTCCGAAATTCCACGCGGAGGGAGTCGCGAAACTCAGCGGAAAAGCTCAACAAACTCTATTTTTGTTTCATTTTCTTCTTTTTTTTTTCTTTTTCTTTTTTTTTCATCCCCTCCCCTTTCCCAGATGACAGCCACAGCCCAGCAGCCCACCAAGGCACAGCCTGTGCATCTCGCCACGCCGGCGGCGGCCGCCAACACTCCGGTGCCGGCCACGGGCGGCGACCCCCAGGCGCAGCTGGAGGCCGACAAGAGGGCTGTCTACAGGTGATGCAAGCTAATTGCAACGTGCATTCATTAATTAATGCACTAATTAATGCAGTCTGATGGTTGGCTCGCCATTGTAATGCGTGGTTGTTGCACCGAATCAGCGATGCATTAATTAATGTGGGGGTCGCTGCATCGATCCTTTGATGCATTCGTTGTTATGATGCTGTATTAATCTGGTCTTCTAATGCATTAATGAGCACACAGGAAGGGGGGAATTAGCAACTGGCTCCTTTTTAGCAATAATAACTGTTGATCGTAACTCCTGGTGATGGAGCTCCTTCGTGTACTTCGTTTTGCAGCATCTCCCCCTCCCCTCAAATATTCACCCTCAAAAATAAACCCTCTCTGATTTGGGGTTGAATAAGTAGTAAAGTCACATATTAACTTGAAATGTGCAGTTTGGGCATCCATACAGGATGGGCAAGGGGTGGATGACTCCTTCAGTCCCCTTTTCACGTCACTTTGGGGATAATAATATATAATATTGTAATATGTGCGGTAATGTTATCGTATAATTGCTGTAAGTAATATTCTAATTATGTAAATAGTGTAATTATATAAGTAATATGTAATTATATAAGGGATATGTAATTATTTACAATACTAGAACATACAGTAATGATGTAACTAACAATATTTTAATATAATTAGGATTAAGGTTTAGGGTTAAAGATTAACCCCCTGCCAATGACCAGGGCTGTGATGGCTTGTGAACAAAAAAAAATTGCAGCTTGGAGTTGAAGGAATTAAAATATTTGTGGTCCAAATATTCAAATACTACGAGGCTGAAAGGTCTGAAAAGGCAGACGAAAGTGTGGAATAAACTCACTCTTTCCCAGGAAAATGCAAAAGATTATTCATCACGGGTCTTCCAGTGTTGAAAATGATTTTCTCAAAGCAAAAGGAGCCATTTGAGGGCAGAACCACCTTCTCTGTGCCCTTCCAGGAGGAGTTTTGCTGAAGCATTCATGGGATAAAGAAAACAAAAAAAACAAAGCACCTTTGGAGTTTTCACAGCCAAAATTTGAACATCAAAAACGTGCAAAAAAATACCTTGTGGGAGGTATTTCCCACCTAGAAAGGTCGGGGAAAATTTGTTACCTGGTCCCATGTGTGGACTTGTTGCCCAAACCTGGATGCTTACTTTTGGCTAGCAGCCAAATAACTCCCCAGATAAAATTTTTATCCCTAAAATGAGCCTTTTTTTGATGACTATTCCCCTATGCAGCGGTTTGTGTGGATGGTGTGTATGCCATTAGCTATCAAACGCACACAAGGATTTTCTCAGCCCTCCTAGGTCCATTCCCCTCCCCCAAACCAGTGGATTTTTGTTACTTTTCCATAATTTGCACCAAGGCAGAAAGCATCAGCTGTAAGTGTCTGTTGATCAACCTGGAGGGAAATTGCTGGCGAAATGTGATGGGAAATATAAAAAACAACGGACAAGTCACCCCACTGGGTTTTATGCTCTAGCAGGAGGTTTATCACCCATTAAAAAAATAGAAAAAAGGGGGAAAAAAAAAGAATCCTCCCCCTCCCTGCTTGGTGTGGGAGCAGCTTGGCCAAGACTGGTCCAGCAGCGTCACTTCTCAGCTGCAGTTTTTTTCCCAGCAAAAACATTTTCTTGACTTTATGCAACAGTGGGGCTGGGACTTCCCAGTGGATTTTGGACCTGACAAAAATGATGCTTCTGAAGGGAAATGATGCTTAAACCACCCGAGCACCGCAAATTGGATTTTTCCAAGTGGCAAATGGCTGGGCTCCTTTGCATTAAGTTTCCTTTTATTTTTTTTTCCTTTTTTGAGGGGGAAAGGGGTGGAAAAAAAAAATAAGATTCCCGTTGTGATGTGCCCACAGTGCCACTGGCTCAAGCCTGGCTGAAGGTGGGAAATTAGGCCATTAGAGGAATTCATTCCTCTTTATTAGCCCGTGTCGAATCCTTTTTATTAGTGGCTGCAAACGACCTCTCTCCTGCAGGAAAATGTCAGGGCTGGTTCAGCCCTTTCATTTGGAGGATTCCCTGGAAAAAAAATAACAACACAGGTGTTTTGGTGGGTTTTTTTGTTTTTTGTTTTTTTTTTTGGCTAGACCATATTTTGCAAGAGCAGATTTTTCCATCCCAAAACTCTCCTTGATGCTATAGGGATGGTTTTCCACCTGTGTAACACCCACAGTGAGGAAAATCCTCCTGTTTCCCCTGTGCGTCCTGGATATCCATCGATTCCCCTCACTGCAAATTTCAGACCAAGAAAGGGCTCCAGATCTCAATTTTTATGCCCCAACCTCCACCTGCAAACCCCCGTGGTGGGAGTTCCTTTCCTCTGCCTGCTGTGGCCACAGAAAGGCTGGAAATGGAGAAAATGGTGGTTGGGATTGGGGTTTCTTCCATGCAAAAATGAAAGAAACCCTCACAAAAATGCAACAATTCAGCATTTAGCTCATGGCAAACCCCCAAATTCCAGCAGTCCTTGCCACTGTGCTCAGAGTGCCCTCAGTGCTCTTCCTTAACCCATCCCTGGGGGTTTTGCCCCCCTGGTTTCCTGTTAATGTATTTTATTATTTTGTTTAATGTTATTTTATGTTAATTTGTTTAGTGGTTTTGTTCATTATTTTGTGTCGTTTAATTTTAGTTATTGATGGATTTGGCTGGGTTGAATTCTACTTTGTTTCCCTTCATTTTGCCTTAAATTTTCATTTTAGTTCAGTTTAGTTCCAACTGAAAAGCGAACCGTTCTCCCCTCAGCCGTGTGCCTCCTCCTCCTGCTCCTCTCCAGCTCCAAAACATTCCTGAGGGTCCACAGCAGTGCTGCCCCCATTATTAATATTGAAGAGCATGGGGTGAGGCCGGTCTTAATCCCCCCTTGATCGATGCAACCTCTCAAAGCAAAGGGGGTGCAAATCACTCAGGGGCTGCAACCCCCTTCCCAAACCCCCACTCTTGGGGTAATTCCGTGCCTTTGCTCCTAATTGATGGAGTGGCTCTGGAAATGGGAACAGGCATCTGCTGCGGTGCCACCGGCTCGTAAGTCCCAATAATTCGAGCCGCCGCCTGGAATTTGCCTTTCATATCCCCCGGCTCAGCCCCGGCGGGGCTGCTGAAATTATGAAATGATCCCTCCCCCCCCCTCCAACCTCGCCGTTCCCCGCTCCAGCCTCAGTGAATCTTGCATTAAACCAGGATCAGGACAGATTAAACTATAATATGCTGTGGTATTAACGGCTGCAAATGAAGACTTAGCCAAGGGGTTTAACCCCTTCGCCTGACTCCGGCTCAAAAAGGCTGTCGAGAAGGGATTCGTAACCATCTTTCGGGACATCTTTTGGAGATAGAGTGGTGGAGCCGACCCCGTTGTGCTGGGATAACTGGAGTGCTGCAGCAGACCATTTCTGCAGCATTTCTGTCCCGGAGGACTCCGTGAAACTTTTTGATTTTAATTTGCACAACTGGAGCTTGGATTAACCCAAAATCTGCGCCCCAGTACCCTCCACATCCTTTGGTGCTCTGTGTGTGTGTTTGCATTTTATATTGCATTGATTTAGCATCATTACTGGGGAGAATCATGGATTTCAAGAAGAATTATAGGTGTTTGTTTTCAAGAGTCCTCTCATGGTAAGAAAGAAGTGGGATTTGACCCACCTGTGTGGATTGACAGAAGTGCAGAGACCTCTTGGAGGAGGAGCACAGAGCAGGGTTGGTCCATAGGATGCTGCAGGCACATAGGAGTCCCCATCCATCATCTCCAACAAACAGAGGTGATTTGAGGTAAAATATTACCATCCATCCTTGAAGTGCAAAGGCACCAGGATGACATATGGCTCCCAGACATCCACCTTCTTGTCTATGGTAAAATATGTAGGAAATGCTGACTTTGGTGCAGCGATGGCAAACAGCAAGACACTGGGAGGAGCCATTGCTCGATGGAGGAGATGGTGAATTTTGCAATTTTTAAGCTTTTTTTTTTGTTTTTCTGTTGTTGGGAAAGGTCTGGAGGGAGCAATTCTAGCGTGGTTTGGTGTAGTGAGGTTTGCATCACCAGGTTGTTACGAGCTGGGAGGGGAAGGACGGATGGATGGATGGATGATATGGGGTAAAGGTGGACATGTGACCTAAAACAGTGGTCCTTAAGGGGGGTTCTCCTTTGTGCTCTGCAGGCACCCGCTGTTCCCGCTGCTGACGCTGCTCTTCGAGAAGTGCGAGCAGGCGACGCAGGGCTCTGAGTGCATCACCTCGGCCAGCTTCGACGTTGACATCGAGAACTTCGTCCACCAGCAGGAGCAGGAGCACAAGCCCTTCTTCAGTGATGACCCCGAGCTGGACAACCTGGTAGAGGCAACTGGGGCTTGGCGGATGGTTTTCTGGGGGGGAGGCAATAAGGTGGAGAGTGAGGAACAAATTAAGATCTACCACCATGTCTTTGGGCTCTGTAGCGTTGGTTTTCTTGGCAGTGTTCTCCCTAGACCTTGTGAGACCTTCTCCAGTACCTTCTGCGAGACCTCTTCCAGAAGATCCCCTGTGAGAACAAACCCCCAGCCCATTTTTGGCAAGTTTTCCCGCTCAAACTCCATGGGGTCAACGAGGTTGCTGGAAACAGCCAAGATCACTGGATGGTTTGTGCCCCAAAACCTGCAATCTCTGTAGGAATTACTGCTCTTCAGTGCAACAGCATCCTTGTCTGGCACCACCTTGTTCACAGTGTGATGGCCAGCTCTTGTCCTAGAAGCAGGGCAAAAGGAGAGCTTTTTCTATAAGGGATCGATGGTTTGGGGCACACTGGCCCAGTTTTGGTGGCTTCCCTGTCACAGCAACCCCAATTTCCTGCTGTACCCATTGCTGCTGGAGGGTGCCTTGGAAGACTCTGCTTGGGGTAGAGCTTTTGTCTTGTGCAGACCTCAGGAAGCATCCCTGGATCCCATTATTTTGTCCAGAAGGCATCCCACATGTGGTCTCCATGGCAAGTAGACCGGTGCATGGCAGCATCCTGATGCTCTGCAAGCGAACTGTCAGGGTCTTAAGGGGCAATTTTGCCCACCTCTGATGATGCAAAGAGCAAAACACCTTGCCTGGGTGTTGGTGTGTCCTCTGGGATATGCAGAAGAGGGATTTCCATCCTGGAAAAGAAGCAAAATCACGCAACTCAAAGGCAGCTTTTTCCAAGTGTTATCAAGAAGGTGACTTTGGATGATGACCTGTCACAAAGGGAAGAAGAAAGGGCAAAGCTCATCTGGGTGCAAGTGCTACTTGCACTTCTAAAAAAAAAAAGCAAGGGGTGGTTTCAAGATGGAGTAAAATCCCACACCTTTTGTGCCCCATTTCAGCTTGTGGAGGAGAGTTTTGCAACATCCCTAAACTAAGAGTCCATGGAATTCCTTCCAGAAAATCTGCAGGCCATTCAAAGCCCTTTTTGCAGATTACTAAACCCATTTTGCAATAACCTGTAGTCAAGAACAGAAATCACTCTGGGACAAGCAATCAGAAAAACCCCAAACCAACCGATGTTCTGGATTATTTCAGTTTTGTGACTAAGCACACATCTGATGCTGTGGTGCAAAAACCAACTCCCATTGCATTAAACTGTATAAAAATGGGTGTAATGATCTAGCAGGAGGAGAGAAATGGAGCCAGGTGAAGCAAAAGTCTAAAATTTTAAGGAAGGAAAACCTATTTCTACACACATAGAGGTGAAACACTTTCAGCAAATAGTGCAGCAAATCTGTCCACACTGGTTGTTTTCACTGGGGGTTTTTTGTGGTTTCTTAAATAAAAACCCCACAGTAATCATGTTCTTCGGGCATATTTGGAGCAGCTCTTGCTGCCAAGGTGGAATTTGGCCATGGGCAGTTGCACTCATCCCACCTATAACCTTTCTGCACTCGATATGTTCACATTCATATTTATCTACAGCTATATCTTTCTGTATTTATATCTGCAGCTATATCTGTGTCTTCTCTATATGTGGGTTTGCCCTATTTCTAGTACATATCTGTATGTATATGTTCTATCCAATACCCAGAACTCCTCCAAAAGCCATCCAAGATTGCTCGGTGTGGAACACCTGCATCAAGACCTTTAATACGCTGCTGAAGAAGCACCATCCCTGTTGGTGGGAGGCACTTGCCAAAGGGAATTTTGGGTGAAAAATCCTTGCAGTGCCCAAAAAACAACATTTCCACCTGTTTACATTGTCCTTTTTCTCTTTGCTATTT
Organism: Lophotriccus pileatus; assembly: GCA_035583135.1. Lineage (NCBI taxonomy): Eukaryota > Metazoa > Chordata > Aves > Passeriformes > Tyrannidae > Lophotriccus > Lophotriccus pileatus. The sequence goes on from JAWWES010000067.1 coordinate 1,752,730, forward strand.
TTTTTCAGCGTTGGGTGGTTTGTTGTTTGTTTTTTTTTTTTTAAGGCCACCGGAAACCGGCGATGGCAAAGCAGGGATGAAAAAGGCCAGTGGCATTAGCTATCATTAGAATAAGAGTCATGTATTCCTCACTGCCAAGATGCACATAATTAGAAATTAGAAAAAGGTCAGATCTCACCATTATCAACTCAATCAGCTGCCGAGTGCCACACAGTCAATTAATTCAGCATCTGTATTTTTTACAACCCCGCGCACGTACGCCGTTGGACTGTAACTCTTTATCCGGACAGATATACGACGCAGCGGAGCAGGGACATAAAATGAGACCCTAAGCAAATGAGCTGAGATAATTGAGAGATTTATTTTTTATACATGTATGTGTCAGGTCTTCCTGCCTTTGCCCTTGAATATTGACTTTCATGGCCGTTGAGCCCTGGGAGGATGCGGAAGAGCCGGGGCACGGCACCTCCGCCTCGCGCTCTGCCTGCGCCAACTGCGGAGGAGAGGGGGGAAAAAGGAGAATAAAACAGCAAACCCCCCCCCCAAAAAGCAAAAAAAAAAGATCTTTCCATCCACAACCCATCATCCCAACCAAAAATTCACTTTCTCCAAATGCCTGGAGTTTGGCCGCGGATTTTTGTTCAGGATGTTTCCCAACCCGTGGCGACTTGCAGTTTGTAAAGATGACCACTAAAATTTGCAAGTTAAAAAACACCCTTTGAAATGCAAAGACGCTTTGTTACATAAAACAGGATTTATTGCCCCGGAGTGAATAGCTGAAATTTTATATATTATGCAAGATTTCAAACGGCAGCTATAAAACTTAAGGTTTCAGCTCGGGCGAGAGGAATGTTTTATGTGTAAATTTTTTAAGGTTTATGGGGTACGTTTTAATGAGGCCCAGGCTTTGCACCAGCAACAGCTCACGGCTGAGTTGCAGCCCCGTAATCTTGTTAGAAGAAGTGGCCTCTGGAGAATAACCAAACACTTTTCAACATCCAGGGTTTTGGCTTGGACTGTTTTTTTTTTGGGGGGTGGGGGGTGGCCACGGGAAGCAATTCCCATGAAGTGAATTTAGTGATTTGTTTGGGTTTTTTTTTAACTCTTTGGAATTTCAGATTGGTGGGGAAGGAAAAGAAATGCAGATGTGTAGACGGACAGGGTGGGGTTTGGGCAAGAATATTGATTTTTTTTTTGGTGTGTCGAGAAAGGAAATTAATTTATTTCTACCACAGGGAGCAGTTCCATGATTTTGGGTGAGAATATCGATTTTTTTGGTGTTTTTTTTTTCCCCCAGGGGGAAAACACTATTTTACCTTTGCTGTTGTGTGCCCTTGCTTAGATGGTGAAGGCAATCCAGGTGCTGCGCATCCACCTCCTGGAGTTAGAGAAGGTCAATGAGTTGTGCAAGGACTTTTGCAACCGCTACATCACCTGCCTCAAAACCAAGATGCACAGTGACAACCTACTCAGGAATGACCTGGGGGGGCCCTACTCCCCCAACCCCTCCTCCATCAGCCTCCACCCCCAGGTAACTCCTTCAAACTCATCTCTCTTCTCCTCTGTTGCACGTTGGCCAACGGGCAAGTTGGGCCAACAAGGCTTCAGAGCTGCTCTACAACACTTGTGGCCTCCTCAAAATCCATCCCCATTAATGAGAAAAAACCCCACCCTTTATCTTGCCCATTTATCAAGTGATGCTGTGGGGATTTTTTTCTTTGTTTTAAATTTTTTTTTATGGCCTTTTTTTTTTGCATGGTCTTGGTAGAGCTGCAACCCACAATGGCTGTGGCTCTGCAGACTTCTCTGATGTTGCAGCAATGAAATGTGAGGGGAAGGAAGCCATGTGTGGGAATATCAACAAGAAATCAGGATTTTTTTTCGTGACAAAATAGTATTTATTGGCAGGAGGGGCAGAAACATCATAATTTTCTTCGCTGCTTCTCTCTGACTGTTTGTTTGAGGGCAGCTCAACAGATTTTTGGGTCTCAGATAAGCCTTTTTGGCTTCACTGCTCTTTTTTTGGGCCTCAGCACATCTTACAGTTCTCTCCCAGCGTGATCAACATTCCCTTCACTTCTTTTTTGCATAATTTGGATTTTAGCTGGGAGAAGAAAACATTTGGTGCCTCAAGCATAGTGGAAGAGTACAAGGAAATGTTCTATTTCTGAGAATTGCAGAAATATCAAATGAAGTGGCCAAACCAAGCTGCACCTTGGTGGCTTTTGGGGCAAAATAAGGGGTCTGTAACTTAATATTTGGGAAAGAACTTGCCCATGGGTTGGGGTTTTCAAGTGCATTTGCAGGGCAGGGAATATATCTTGGCTGGTTGCATCCCAAATAAGTTGGTGCTATACTGTGTGTCCCTAGGGGATTAGTCTCTCTCAGACACTCAGTTTTGGGGGGAGAAAAATGAAATTTAGGGTTCTACAATCCCACCAGAAATAACTGCAGCCAACCCAGAATAACCCAGGCAGCTCCTGGGGTTCTCTCTAAAAAGGAGGCAGGTGGTGGGGTTTTTTGGGGGCTTTTTAGAACATTTTAAGGTGGTAGAAAGAAAAAAAAAATAGCTTTTTTAGTAACTCAGCTCCAGGTGCTGCAGAGTTTGAAGCTCCCAGCACTAGGAAGGAAAAAGCCCCTCAGAAAAGTTCCATTTCTTATTTGGGTTCCCTGAGAGCACCAAACCACTTAATCATTGATCTAAAAAACCCCATCCTCACTCTATTTTCTCCTAATCTCCAGAAATGGACTTATTATCCCTCGGCTTGCTTTATGGTAGCATTCCTTATGATCAAAATTAGCAAGACACTTGCATAAAAGAGAACAATAATTGCTCAACGAGCATCTCGTTTGTAATTTATTAGTTTCTATTATTGTGCATTGCCATGGCAACAGGCTCACATCCCGGGTGATGAGAGAGATGTTAGATATGAGCCGACGAAGCTCCCGGTCCCAGCAAATGGAGATGCACGTTTTTTATCAGTAATTTTCATGAAAATAATAAGTGAGGGAGTTAATGAGATGGAAAGCCGTCCTGTGGCTATTGTGGTTTTTTTTTTCCCCCCTCCTCTCTCTCTCTCTCTCCTTTCCTCCTTTTTTTTTTTTCCGAAGTGTTGATCTAATTAGAATGCATCGGTCAGGAAAAGTAATGAGGATTTAGTGCTTCACAAAGAGGTGGGGATCATATCAGAAAATTAGCACAAGTCTTTGGAAAATAATCAGGCCCGTGGAGAGGTACCAAGCTGTCTCTGATTCCTGCAAACCCGGAGCCGCTGACGGTTTCCCTTCCGGGCAAGAATGGAAAGTTGAGGAATTCAAGTGAGGATTTGCAAGCAGTTGCTAAATAAGTGGGAACACACCCAGGAAAGGCCCAGCTGGAGGGGAAATGTTCACTCAACAACGAAGGGATTTTCAGCAGGCAACAGGAGCTGAAATATTCACAGGGATGGACCAGAAGGAGCCACTGTCTCATCTGGTCATTGGATGACGAGATACTTTTGACAATACAATGGCAAATGTTTTCTAAATGTCCAATTAAGCAACATCAACTCATTGAGTTTGCGTGGATAAGGCTTAAAAAAACAGGGTGGAAATACTCTATATCCCTCAGTTGAGTTTTAAGGGCTGAGGGTGCTCCAGAGAGCTGAAAATTCATGGGATGGGTGCTTAAAAAATGGCAAGTGGGATGATTTCTCTAATTATCCACCTATTTGTCTCATGCTGAGGGCAGGTGCAAGATCAAATGGGCCATTAATTTAGGATTTAAAAAAAATATATAAATAACAAAGTACAACTAATATCAATGAAAGAGGTTTTTCAGCAAATAGGTTTTGTTTTGGGGTTTGGGAGGAGTGACAATCATTTTGTGAGGAGATACCCCAAGTTTGTCATGAAAGTGAAATATTTTGGGGTTTTTCAAAGTTTTTTACCACAGGACAGCATGCTTAAAAAAATGTGGATACACAATAACAACCATGCTAAATAAAAATGGGAAAACAACGTGTGGAGCTGTCAAAATGTCATCACGGGACCATCACTGTTGGATTTCCCTGGTGTATCCAAACAGGCCCTTGGCCTGGTGTTGTTTGTGCTTTCTAAGATGGAAAAGAGATGCAAGAATTTCTGGAATTTCTTGGAGATGATGGAATATGAGAGAACACTCAAACAGGTGTTTTGACTCTTGCTTAGATCTTCTTATATCACCAAGTCTGGAGAGGACTCCTGGTGCTGGCCAAGTCTGGGTGACAAGTTAGGGCTCTTCCCATGTGATGCACCTTCCCTGAACCTTTACCACCTTACAGATGTTTTTCTACTCTGTTTTCTCCCTTGTTTTCTCATTTGGCACTTTGCTTTGCTTTGTGGAGGAGCTGTAGCCTCTGTGTCCTGCAAGTCCACCAAGCAATTCCCCTTCTTCCATTTTTGATGGTTGTTTTTCACTTGGCTTCATTTCTCTCCCTTGAGTCAGTATCAGGCTGTTTTTAATTCCTTCCCTTAATTTAGTAAATATTTTTTGAGTTTTTCAGATAGGGATGGGAGAGGGGAGGTGCTTCTTTCATGGTGGAGTCCTCCCTTAACCAATTTAACCCAATGATTAAAGTAAGTCCAACTTCCCTTCGACATCAAAGGGGTCCTCATTGCTCTCCACTTGTAAGAAAAATCCCACCACAAAGCCAATGCCACCAGGAATGCCAGCACCGCCGGGGACATTTAAATTGGATCAAATTTTACCTTTTTCAGCTCTTGTTTCAGATTGGCAGTGCTTAAATGGGCATTTTCAGGACAGCATTTCTTCTTCTCCAATTCCTCTGCCATAGAATCACGGAATGGTTGGGGTTGGAAGGGACCTTAAAGTTCATCTCGTTCCAACCCCCTGCCATGGGTGGAGACACCTTTCACTAGCCCAGGTTGCTGGTGGTTGGAGGCTGATGGATTGGTAAAACTCAATGCAGTGCTTCTCTACATAGATCCTGATTTATCCAGGTTTTCTCTGGGGACAAGCCTGGATTTCTCTGTTATTTAAAGCCAACTCTTTTCCCATCTCCATCCACTCTTCCATTCACAAAGGAGCCTTATGAATCATCTTACTTGAGTTTGAGTGTGTGGCCAGGTCTTTCTCAGCAAACCCATGGGTTTCTTTTCTCTCCAGCTGATCCCAGTTTCCCCCAGCACAAATAATTTTCCAAAAGTTAGGATGAGGCAGAAATTTTTAGGCATCGTGTGCGACATGAAAATAAATGTCTGTGTTGTAAAGCGCAAGGGGAAGAGCAGCAGCTCAACAGCACTGAATTTTAGCACTTACTTACACTTGGGCACTTGGATATTTGCCTTATTGAAAGAAATGGTATGTTTTTGTGCAATGCAATGCATGTCCCAGGTCTTTTTTCTTCACCAAAGTGACTTTTGGTTCGGAGGAATCGCATTTTGCCATTGGTCAGTGCCGAGATGTGGATCTGCAGAGACCCCTAGTGATGCATTTTTTTCTACACTCAGGTTTCAAAATTGCCAAAAATGTTTCAACTTGAGGGTGGGGAGGCCCTGGCACAGTTGCCCAGAGAAGCTGTGGCTGCCCCATCCCTGGAAGTGTCCAAGGCCAGGCTGGACAAGGCTTGGAGCAACCTGGGAATAGTGGAAGGTGTCCCTGTCCATGGCAGAGAATTGGAATAAGCTGATCTTTAAGGTCCCTTCCCACCCAACCCATTCTAGAATTCCATGAACTTCTTTGAGTCTCAAAATATAAAATATTTTCCACTGCAGCAAAACTAGCAAGTGTAATAGAATTTGGCTGACATTTGCAATCTGAGGCAATTAGTATGCAAAATATATTTTTTAAATCTTCCTGGAGATATCTATCTGTATTTATTTTAAGGCAGAGCCTCCACTTCCATTGGGTCCCCTTGGTTTCACAGTTCTGTTGCAGAAGCACCATGAATTTCTTTAATGCCTTTTTCTGATAATTACCAATATTCTGCCTTTTTGGACACCACTGAGATGGTGTTTTGGGACAATTTTCCTCTACCACACAAAAAAAGTGCAATTTTTGTCATCATAAAATCCTGTTGAAAATGGCTTTGACCACTGTACCTGGGAACAGCAGTTTCAATTTTGTGACATTCCAAGTGATTTCTTACCCATGCACTTCCAGAAATAGTCTTGCAGATGCCCTTCTTTAGGAAGAGTCGTGGAAAAACAAGGCAGAAGAGGGAAGCTGGAGGTCTTCAGGCTGCTCCAAATCTCTGGCTGACCTTGGCTCTATCTGGCTGCTTTTTGAGGTTCTCCTGGACCACGCTTGGTTTTCTATGAGTTTTTCCACCGTGTTTGTTCGCCAGATGCTGAGCAAGAGCCAAGTCCAAGTGTGTGCAAAAGAGATGGATTGTTGCTCTCTGGATGCTCAGAAACCCTCAGTTTTCAAGCTGAAAACCATGTCCCCCCAGAGGACTGGAGGTGGGGAAGGGACAGTAAAAAAAAATACAAGTATTTTGTGGTCATATTTCCTTTTTTTTTTTAAAATTAACTCAGCTCTGAAAAGGATTGTCTGGGAGGGGAATGAAAAACTCACGGCAAGTGCAGGAAAATTTCCAGATAAATAATATTCAGATCATCAATGGGGAGGACAAAAGTAACGTGTAGCAGAGGTGTTGGATCCAAAGTTTTGGGCTTGGCATGGCAGGGAAAATGCAGTAAGGGCGTTTTAATAGCAAAAACATGAAGTTTATTGAGAACATTGACTGATAGGGAAAAAGCTGCATGAATGTGATGGGGAAAAAGGAGGAAAAAGGAACAGACCTCACGTTTCCCCCCTGCCCCCCAGCAATGGGAAATGCATCAGCGTGGACACAGAGTGCCCCAGCTCCCTGTGGAATGATGCACCCAGGGCTTGATGTAAAATTAATTGGTTTTGGTGCATCCAGAACTCATCCCTGTAGCTCTGCTGAGTGGAGAAAAGGAGCTGCAGCTTCTGGTCTATCCTGATCTTTTTTTTCTTTTTTCCTCTCTTTCATTTTTCCTCATGGGAAATAGTGGCTGCACAAAGAAGGTGAGTGTGGGGAAGATGCTGAGTGGGAGCTTATTTTTCCATCCATTCCTTGCAGTCGCAGCAAACTGAAAACCCCCCCTTTTCTTTCCGCGCTTTCGCCTGTTAAGACCACGGGAACTGAAAAAGAGCGACGGGGCCAAGTTACTGCAAGGGCAGAAATATATAAAATCATGGGTTTAACGTTTCTTTTCTCCTGCAGGAGATGCTGCAGAGCTCTCCGGCGGCCCTGCCACCCGCGTCCAACCCTCCGCCGGGCATCGTGGTGCCGGCGCCCGCGCTGCCGCCGGGAAACCTGGCCATGAGCGCCGGCAGCGGCTCGCCTTCCGTGCCAGGTAGGGCCCACGGGGAAGGCTGGGAGGGCAGGTGGAAATTTAGGAGGGGTTCAGCACCCTGACAAGTGTTTCTTTCCGCAGGTGGAGCCTTGTACCAGCCCGTGACGATGGTGACGTCGCAGGGCCAGGTCCTCGCCCAAGCCATCGCCCCCGGTGCCCTGCAGATCCCCAACGCCCAGGTAGCACCTTCCCACCCCAAAGCCCCCTTTCACCCAGTGCTTGGCACTGCAGCGAGCAGAGCCCCCCCCGTTTCCTCCGTGGAGTCAGGGAATATGCTGAGTTGGAGTTCAACCCTTGGAGCATCCTACATTTTTAATTAGCAAGAAACGTTGATTAAATCCATCTGCCAGGTGCCCTTGGGGTACCTAACGAATTATAGCAATGATTTAAGTTGTTACAGCAATACTTATATTATTGTTATAAAATATTACAATATATGATAGGTAACAATGCATACAAGATTATATAGTGCACTATAATAATAATAATAATAGTATACAACAGCATCTGATATAATATATAAAAGGACATATTCCATTCTACTCTATATGCTGTATTATATATTTTAAATTATGTGTTCTATATTAATTGTATACTATATATTACAGAATAGGATGGGATGGAAAAGGATAGGATGGGATGGGATAGGATAGGAAAGATGTTATTGCTGATATATTATATCAGCTGTACTGATATTTATAGTGATCTGGAATCACTGGCATTGACTGTCCAGTACAGCAATCACAGCTTGTGAGAAAGGCTCATTTTTTTCCCTTGCTGTCTGGATTTGGGGATATTTTTTAGCCATTTGCTCTGGTTTCATTCCAGTTTTGGTTTTGGTTTTGGTTTTGGGGTGGGTTTTTTTGGCATTGCAGAGTTTCCCTGCATTCTTGCAGTAAGATGAGTTCTTCCTAACTTCCAATCCCTAGAAATTTTGGAGAAAAAACACCCATCCATTTCTGCTGTGCTGCTTCCCAGGGGCAGAGCAGCAAAAAATCCCCCCCCCCCATTTTTATTGAAATGCTCCATTTTTGTTTCAGGAGCCTCAGAACAATCAATAAACAGCACTTTGGAAAGGGCTGGCACCTCCCTGGCAGGTTTTATTGGCCTGTGCAACGCTTTAAAAAAACTTCTCCCTTTCATATCCCTCCATCACAGGTTTAAATCTTGCAGCAAAACCCTCTGTGGTGGGAAAAACATGCGCACAGGGAATATTGGGGCAGGGAGAGAGCCCCGGACAAGCACCTCCGGATGCTCTTCCTGTGCTGCCAGCATGATTTATTCAGTTGGAGCCCAGGGGAATCACAGGGACCTGCTGGCCTGATGTTTAATTCATCCAGGAGAAGTGTTTTGATGAAGAGGTGGAAAAAAAAAAATCCCTTTTTAACTCAAGTGCTTAGATTTTCAGTTCGGTTCCTGCATCCTCATTAAAACTTCTCTTGCAGCAAGATGTTTGGTTTTAATTTTGGGGGAGGAAAAGAGCAAATTTTGGCTCAATGGACATATTCCTTCTTGTGGTGGGAATCAGCTGGGTGAGAACCCTGGATTTGCAAGGGGTTAGTGAGTGGCAGGGTTTTAACTTTCAGTTGAGAAAGTCATCTTTTTAGGAGATTTGAGTTTATTTTTTGTTGCTTTTTTAAGGTGAAAGTGTTTTTCTCTTAAATCACACATTGAAATTGCTTGTGGCTTCATCACCACGGTCCCCAACTATGCCATTGTGCCTTGCAAAGCATTAACAAAAAAGTGGGGATAAAAAATAAAGGTCCTGGGAAAAAAAAAGTGCATTTAATGCAAATTTAGTGGAGGGCGAAGTGGGTTTTAGATGCTCCCTGTAAGTGCACTCATCCCACCTGCAATTTGAGTTGGCTTTGCTCATTTCTTTGCTGGTTTTGCTTTGTTTTTTGCCTTGGCTTTGCTCATTTTTTGATTGCCAGTCACCATTTTCGACCAGTTCTCTCCACATTCCTCTCCCCTGACAGGTGAACCTGGACCTCACCTCCCTCCTTGACGGTGAGGACAAGAAGTCCAAGAACAAACGGGGCGTCCTGCCCAAACATGCCACCAACATCATGCGCTCATGGCTCTTCCAGCATCTCATGGTGAGCACCACAGTCGCCAAAACACCCTGCAAGCTGGGGCAAAAAAAAGGAAAAAAAGCCCCAAAATGTTCAATTCCGGGTGGTGGTTTGTGGGAATCTGTATTTGGAGTCACAAAGTGGCTGTGGTTGTATTTTTGTAGTGTTTTGGGCATGGCCATTTTCACTGCAGGTGAGAAAAATATTCCCTTAAGGCATGAAGAAGCGAACAGTACTAGAAAGGGGCTTCCCTGAACTTTTGCAGATGGATAATAGAGCATTTTTTTGCAGTTAGCAGTTCCAGAATACCCTTTCCTAGCAGGCTGAGATGTGAAAGCTGCCTCACAGGTGGCACATCAGCCATCAGTCAAAATGCAGAATTGCAAAGTCTGGGGGATTGTAGATGGAGATAGGCTTAGATGCAACCTGGATATTTTCATGCAAGAAGACTTCTCTCCCATCAGCAGGGCTGGCAGAAAGGCAAAACACAAAAAAACCCACCACTTTTTCCTGCATAATTCAGCCAAGAAACCTCTTGGAAACTGGTTGACACCAGGAAGGTGGGAGATCCCCAAGGCATCAGCATCTGAAGGGCAGAGCTGCAGGTTTGCAAACACAAAAAAGGCTTTAGAAGACCAGAAATTTGAGAAGCTGTTTTCTACCAGGTGCCAGGAGAACCCCAGGATCTGAGATTTCCAAAGCAGGAGTGAAAAATCTAAAAGAAATTCTCCTACTGGGGGGGGTTGGATCTTCGCTCTCTGCTTGGTCAGAAGAAACTTGGGCTTCTCCTTGGGATTTCTCCATCTGGCATCATGGATAATGTGGTTTTTAAGCAAACAGCATCTATGCTCATCATCTTCTTGGAAGTTTTGGAGCACCAGCAGGAAGAAAGAATGGTGGGAATAATATACCAAAAATGGGGATACTTCTGCCAAAAATGGAGCCTTTTTTAACCACTGACGTGAGTCTCCAGCGTGCACTGACTCTGGGTGGATTTGTCAAGGAAATCACACCAAATTTAGGGTGGGAAAATAAAAAAAAGGCAGGTTTTCATTATTTTTTTCACTCAGGCCCACTGGTTTGCATGCAGGGATGTCACTTTGCTGCCCCATCCCTCTTCTTTTTCCAGCACCCCTACCCCACAGAGGACGAGAAGAGGCAAATTGCTGCCCAAACCAACCTGACCCTCTTGCAAGTCAATAACTGGTGAGTGCATTGGTGGCCTGCTTGTTGGCTTTTTTTCGTGTTTTTTGGTGCTGTGTACTACTTTTTTTGGGGGTAACTTGGATGGTTAGGGCCAGTTTTTGGGGTGTCCTGCGTAGAGCCAAGAGTTGGGCTCAATGTTCCTGATAAGTCCTTTCCAACTCAGCATAATCTATAATTCTGTGATTTTTGGGAGACAAGAAATATTGTGTTCAGTGCAGCATTGCTTTGTGAGGTCTCAGTGCCCTCTCCTGGCAAATCCAGTGT
>JAWWES010000067.1:1780104-1856354 GCA_035583135.1 Lophotriccus pileatus
AGGCACAGCACCCAGCAGGTTAGGCACAGCACCCGGCAGGTGAGGCACAGCACCCAGCAGGGCAGGCACAGCACCCGGCAGGTGAGGCACAGCACCCGGCAGGTGAGGCACAGCACCCGGCAGGGCAGGCACAGCACCCGGCAGGGCAGGTACAGCACCCGGCAGGTGAGGCACAGCACCCGGCAGGGCAGGTACAGCACCCGGCAGGGGAGGTACAGCACCCGGCAGGGCAGGTACAGCACCCGGCAGGTGAGGCACAGCACCCGGCAGGTGAGGCACAGCACCCAGCAGGTGAACTACCAACAGCACCCAGCAGGTGAGGCACAGCGGGCTGGGGGCTCCCCGCAGCCTCCAGCCTTTCCCGGCCCGTTGGAGCGGCGCCGGTCAGGGCTGACCGGGACGGCTCTGCATCCCTCGGGAAGGGGGGGGCGATTCCAGCTCCCAGGAGAAGCTGTTTGGGGAACGGTGCTGAGCTCAGCGGGGCAGGGAAAGGAAAAACAGCTTTGGGAAAGTGGAAATCCCCACCCGTCTGTGGTGGTGTTGGATCTCCATGGTGTCGGCGCTGCTGTTGCTCCCCAGGTTTTGATTTCAGTTTAAACTGGGCTCTGGGGTTAGGACTAAAGGTAAACTCGGTGCAGGCGAACTGTTTGCGAGCGTGGGGGCCGGGTTGTTTAGCAACAGATCAACTGAACCTGTTCTAGCCTTGGAAGCGCTGATTTTAACCGAGGGTTGTGGGGCTTTGCTAATTAACCGCTGCCTTAGCGGTGTGTTTGGGGACCTGAGCGAGCTTAAACCACAGTCCTGGCTTTTTTATGTAGGTCTTCCTGTAGGTTGCACCTCCAGAGCCTGTTCTGTGCCACAGAGCTGTTTCAAACCAGTTTTAGGTTAAAGCAGGGCAGCAGTGCTTCCCAGCTCACCTGCAGGCTCTGGGTGTCTCCAGGGTCTGGTTTAGTGGTTGTTATCAGGTAGCAACCAAAGAGCTGCCATTCTAGCACTGATCAGAAAGCTGGCTTACAGCAAGAGACATTTCCCTTGCCTCCAGCTCCACTGGCCAGTGTGTGCCGGGGCCGTGGGCACTGCCAGGAGTGGGAAGGAGATGCTCTCGCTGATACGGTTCAGCTGGAGCTCCTTGTTCCCAACTGGGTCGGGGTGACACAGTTGTGTGACATGGTCTTCCCTGCCCGCCTTGTTCTCCTGGCAGGGGGTAGGCTTGTGCTCTGGTGTGTCTTTGTGCGGGGCTGAGGGCTCGAGTGAGTCCCTTCCCTGGTCCTGGATCAGTTTTCCCCCTGCATCAGTGCAAGAGGGGCTGATCTGATCTGGGAGGACTTCCCTGAAAGGTGGTATCTGCCCTCCTGCTAGGAAAACAGCCTGAGGAATTTGTCCTTGTGCACTGACTGTTGTTGGACTTGGCCCCCTATAAACATGACAGTGGAGGAAATGTGAGTGGTTTTGCCATGTCTGTCTCCTCCTGCACTGGGGAAGGAGCTTGACAGTTCTTGGGCTGAGGAGAAGCTTCCTTGGGAAGGTGCAGCGTGTCTCTGGAGTAGTGGCTGGTGGGTGAGCTGCTGCTCAGGCCAGTTTGGCTGCTGTTTGTGCCAAAGGCAAACAGGGATAAGGAAGAGAGGATGAGAAAAGGGCTGAGGCGACTGAGAGTTTGTCAGACCTTTGCTCAGCAAACAAAAGATCACTTTGTAAAACCCTTGAGGGAGCAGCGAGAGTGTTTTGAGGGCCTGGCTGTGGGGAAGGTATTGGAGCAAAGGTTCTCCCCTTGCCCAGGGTAGAATGTGCCTTTTCCATCCAAAGGCCACAAAACAGACAGGCAAATAACACCCTGTGATATCTGGGCCATGGGCTGGGGTGGAGAGGGAGCAGCCTACAGGGATGGGTTTGCCAGGCAGAGGCTTTGCCCTGTCAGAGGTGCTGGTGTTTTCCTTGCTCTTGGCTCCAAACGCTGAAAACTCAAGGGCCAGATCCACCTCAGAACTGTAGGGGCTGGTGAGGAGCAAATGTCAAGAGGAGTGTTTGATCCAGGTCTGGGGTGCAGCTGCTTTAGTTCAGTTGCTGGAGGCAGTTTTGTTTTCCAGACAGTGCTGTCTGTACCAGGAAAGACATCTGAGTGATTTAAATAAGCTATTTGCATCTGTGGCATGTTTCTTTCTGCTCTTGGGACATCAGTGTGTTGTAAGGAGGAATTTCATGGCTCATAGCTACACGGATCAGGGCTGTAATGTAGCTTTATTCCCTGCTTCTTCCCAAGAATTGCCAAGACTTAAGTGTAAAGTTCTTCGCTCCCACAGACGCACGACAGTGTGGTGGCTCTTCCAGAGCTGCTGAGATGCAGGACACAGCTGCAGTGATAAGCCTGGAGCAGGGCTCAAGCCAAGCCTCTGCTGTCTCTGCAAAGATTAACTTGAGTTTATTCTGTAATAAACCCGAAGGAATTTGGTTTCTCGTATGACTCAGGGTGGTCACAAGACAATCGAATGCTGTAGAGGGTTGAGCTCAAAATTGGTGTGTGAAGTAGGTGTGTGTGACACATCTTTCACTATTGCACCTGCCCTCTCTGCTGGGAAGATAGTCTGGAGGACTCTGGCCTTGGCTTCTTGCCCCATATTCCCTGTTTATTCTGATGTCATCATTTTATAGCTCCATTGCCTGTAATACAGAACTGGAGATGAAAAAGAACACGTTGGCAAAGTTTCTTCAGTGCTTTACTGCCCGTGGTGGGGCAGCACTGCATGAATGCACCTCGGGGCAGCTTTGCTCTCATGTGCTGCTTCCATGTATTCCTTTGTCAAGAGTAAGAGGAGTGAAGAGATGATTCTTACCAGATCTTTTTCTGCAGCAAGAATTGGTTCAGGAGTTGATTCAAGAGTGGTGTAGTTGTACTTGAGCTCCTTGGGTGAAGTGAGTTGCTGCTTTAAACACTGTGTGTCAGCAGCTTTTAGATGTTTCAGTATTTCTTGTGGGAAATAGGCTGTTTCCCCTCATGCTTTGGCGTTCAGTGCGATCCAGGAAACCTCAGGTTCTGAAAATCTTTCTTGGCTCTTTTTGCCACACAAGCCCACCCTGTTGGTCTCAAGGCTGGGGTGTCCCAGGCTCTGAGCCGGTGTCCTGAGCTGCTCCGTCAGTCGACATTTCATTCCTCCCGTTTCTCATGTGGTATTTGTTTTAGTGTTTTTTGAACAGCACCTGAGGTGGGTGTGGCTGGAAAGGGGGAGGTGGGAATTGCCTCTTGGACACATGGGCTGGGATCTGCAGGGTGTAATTACCCTCAAGAGCCTAACAGAGTCTGGTGACTCTCCTTCATCTCAGATCTCCCCAGGCCACCTCCAACCTGGCATTTTATGGGTTTCTTTTCTGGCTGTCAGACAGTGGGTTTTTTGCTGTGGGACTTGCTTTGGTTGCACACCTGCTCCTGCCTTCTGTGATCTGTGCAGCTTTGGCCCTGAGCAGTCCTGTGGCAGACCAGCCGAGTCTGGAGATGGGAAAGGTCAAGGGAAGAAGCTGAAACTCACAGTCTGGTTCTGTCCAAACAAATTATCTGGTGGTGATATGGGACAGATGAAACTAATGGCCAGGAGCCCAGTCCTTCTGTGGGTCGGGGTCCTGTGAGCAGATGCAGACACTGAGGGAGAGATGGAGCAGCTGTTTTGGAGGAGAGGGGAGCAGTGAGGGTTTGGGTGCCCAGGACACGTCATATTATCTTGCTGGAACTGCCAAACAAGCCAGAAAGCAGCCTCTTTGGGGATGCTCATTGCAGATGGCCCCCTGCTTTGGATACATCCCAGGAATCTTCTTACTCCGTGGCATGTCACAGTGTTTCCCTGATCCCCCTTTGCAGGAGGATCTCTCTGCTTTCTGGGAAGATCTCCAGCCTAGAACTGACTGTGTGGCAGTTCCCACCATCCCTGTGTGCCTGCTGGATTTCCTGCTGACAGAATTAGTCACTTCTGCATCTGGTTTGTCCAGTCTGGCAGAGCACAGTTAAAAATACACTGTATGGCTTATGGAGGAGGAGTGGGAGCTCTGCTTTTCACAGGACTGAGCTGGGACTCTGCATGGAGGAACTGTGTGCAGGAGCCCTCTGAGAGCTCTATAAACCTGTGAGTGCTCCTTTCCCAGCTTTCCTTATGAAGTCAGTATTCCAGGGGAAACTGAGGTGTGGAAGAACTGGGGCAGTGTCTGCCTGACCCTTTCACTGGATTGGCATGTGGCTTTCCTGCCACTGTGACCAGAACCCTCCAACCCTGCCGTGGCAGTGCCAGTGCCAGTGAGGGTTGAGCGAGGAGGAGCAGGAGGAAGTAACTGCTCCAGTGACTAAGACAGAGAGAATATCAAGGGAGGTTTTCTGTTAATGATGTTTATTGGAGCAGTTTCCTCGAGAAGGGCAAGAGAGTCAGACCTTGAGTCACTTCGGGCTAGAGACGGTTTCTGGAGGAATCATGGACAAGGTGAGAACTCCTCTCTGGTTTAGAGCTGTTCAGAACTCATGAGGGAAATGCGCAGCAACGATTAACTGAAGGGCATTAGCATTGTAGTCGTTATTTTCTTGGTTTAACTATGTTCTTTGAGCCTGTCTTGCCTGTGATTCCATCTGGTCTCCACTCAGCTCAGAGGGTGGTGACCAGGAATTTTCCCCAAAGCAGGAGTGGTGGCAGGGAAGGGGATGTGGAGCACAGGGGTTGAGCAGGGCAGAGGCTGAGCCGCTCGCTTTGGGCTCAGACAAGTCTGGTCCTCAGGTCAAACGAGTGTTTTTCGTGCTGAGTGTGGGCAGGGAGGATTCAGCCTCTTACTCAGAGGTTGGGAGACATCTGAGACCTTCCTGCAGGGCCTGATTCAGCATTCCAGTAGTGCTTGGGAGATGCTTCAGATCCTCGGGGTAGTGGGGAGAGAGTGTGCAGGAATAGTTCTTGCTTACCCAGGCTGTGGGTGAGAGCTCCTCAAAGCAGCTTCACACAAGTGTCAGCACTGGCTGAGGAATATGATGGCCTCCAGAAGGTTTGAGGTGGGACAGGATGAGAGCTGGAATACAAAACAGAGGGGAGGGAGGGAAACCTCTTTGGATCCAGTCTCGTATCTGGCTCCAATCGCTGGGTAATTTCTGGCAGGTAGCGGTGTCAGTGGCTGCTTGCGCACCTTGTACAGGAGGAGGGAGGAAAATAAGCTCCCCAGGAGTCCCCACACTCCTGTCATTTCCCTTGTGCTGTGGGTGTTGCTGTCTCAGCTTTGGAGCACGAGCAAACTGACAAAGGTGTGCTGTAAATTCACAGGTTTAACATCTTTCATCCTTTTTTTTTTTCCCAAGAAAAGTAGAGGAATTGTCTAAAGAAAGATCAGGTGGTGAGTTTTCCTGCCTAATTCCTTGGTCATGCCTCAGCCACTGGAGTAGTGCATGTGTTTTGCGTGTGTTTGCTCGTGCTGGAGGCAGAGGGAACCTCTTTGCCTTCTAATTTAATCACACTGATGAGTTTCTGCCTCAAAGAGTTTTTTTCTCTGCAAAGACACAACCTTCGCTTGAAGAGGATGTTAAAATGCATCAGCCACAGTGTTGTGCAGCCTGGCCATGTACAGCAGCGACTCCTGCTTGCCACTGAGCCCTGATTTTTCTGGTAGTTTGGTGAAACTCAAGTTTGGGAATTCTGCAGAGGGTCCCCTCAGCAGAAGGGTTTTCTATTGGAAAGCAGGGTTTTCTTTGTAGTTCTCCCTCACTGCCCCCAGCAAGTCTGGGGAAGTTGCTGCTGTGTGAACAGATACATCATTTAAGCCCCTGAGGTGGTTTTCTTGCCACAGGCTCCTGTAGTTGTTAACAGGGAATTAAATACTTTGCTTTCTGCTACTGGCAGCAATGTCTTGGAAGTCCTGGGAAGGCTCAGCACTGGGAGCAGCCCCAGGGCGGGAGAGGGGAGGTGCTTGCAAGATTTGTGGCCAGTTTCTTCTCTTTACCTGGTTGGGAGGAATTTATTGCATGTTTGGAAACCTGAGGGGAGCCAGGTGGCTGTTTGGAAGACAGTGTGTCAGACTCCAGGTAGTCTTGACTTTGATCAAAGAGTTTCTTTATTTAGGATGTCTGTCTGTATTTAAGCTTTATTTTGTGTCTTGTCTGTTTTAGAGTTTCCTTGGGTTATGTTGTCAAGGTTTTCCTGTATGATCACAGAGGCCAGACAGCATTCAGAGCACTCCCCATGGGATTGTCCTCTGTGGCCCTGCTAAGTCTGTTTATTTTGGGGATGGAAACGGTTCTTTCAGCCCAGCTTGAGGCAGTAAATCCTGCAAATGAATGAAGGTTCCTTCTCTGTGTTGCCAAATGATAAACTCAGAGGATTTTGAGAGCAGGTAGTGTGAAAACTGGTTTGTTGCTCTGGTCGTGGTGGCCTTCTGGTGTTTGCAGAGGATTAAACTTGTAGTCCTTGACAAAACCTCGGGGTAAGGTGCCTGTAACTTCAATTTCTGTTGAGAAGAGCCCCGGGCAAATACCACAGGGAGGAGGGGTTGTGGTGGGGTGTGGAAGGTGGGAGGAGAGGACAAGGGTTGGGTGAAGAAAAGGGCCAAAGGAGTGGGGGAATGGTGCAAGTGGGAGCTGGGCTTTCCTGCCAGGTGAGGCTTAGGAAAGATAGGATGGTGAAGCATGTAAGGGAGATGCAGTGAGGTTGCTTGGGTTTGGATGGGCAGCAGGCTTTGTCAACAGCATCCCCTTTGCTGGTTGTTCTTCATAGAATCACAGGCTGGTTTGGGTTGGAAGGGACCTTAAAACTCACCTTGTTCCACCCCCCACCCCTGCCCCACCTTCAACTGGATGAGGTTGCTCCAACCTGGCCTTGGACACTTCCAGGGAACCAGGGGCAGCCACAGCTTCTGTGGGCAACCTGTGCCAGGGCCTGCCCACCCTCACAGCCAAGAATTCCTTCCCAGTATCCCATCCAACCCTGTCCTCTGCCAGTGTAAAGCCATTCCCCCTTGTCCTATGAAGGCATATCCCCCTTGTCCCTATTTTTTCTGACCATTAGGGGCTTGTGAACTTGCACCAAATGAACACAGGCCATTAGAGGAGGTTTGTGTCAGCCCTGGGCTGGGAGAGGACAGGCAGTGTTTGAGCTGGGGTCATGTCTGTGGGACAGCACAAGGACGTGTGATTGCCTTGGATTTGGGTGAGTCAGCACTTTGTGTCCTGCTGTCATCAGAGCCCAGGGAGCTGCTGGATGCCTGTAGGGAAAATGGGAGGGTCATGAGCAGAAAGGTGAGGGATCCCTATGGTTTGGGCCATTTGCAGCAGGCACAGAGCCCTTCCTACCTGAGAGAGGCACAGAATGAAAGCACAAGATGTGGTCAGCTCTGCCCACGAGGGTTTTCCAGCTCCGGGAGGACAGGACGTGCCAGTGTGGGTGTGGATCTGGGCCTCTGACATCAGTCTGTGCCGAGGATGCTGTGTGGCATCCTCTGAAAACATCTGGATCTGCAGCTCTTCTGACTCCCCCTGGGCTGGAGAGGCAGGTACCTGAGCAGGGCAGGGATGGAGGGAGGGAACCGAAGGCTGGAGAAAGTGAAAGCGCAGGGCACGGAGGGTCTTGCAGCTGACGCCTCACAGGCCTTCCTCTTTTTCACCCAGCCCAGAGAGGGGGAAGTGGAAGCAAGAGCTGGGTGATGTGGGTGTCATTCCTCCTTCTTTTGGGATCTGCTCTTCCACACCTTGTCCTGAGAGTCTGGCTGCCTGTGGGCTGTGGGGGTGTTTTTTGTGTCCGTGTTAGTTTTTTTGGTTTATTTATTTCATGGGTGTTTCTGCTGGGTGGGAGATTCCAAGCAGAAACACAGGCAGGCTGTTGGCCCAGGAGACGTCACAGAGCACTGTGAAAATGTAAAGGGAGGAAGTGGCTTGATTTCTTCTTTTAGAGAAGTGCTATTTATAGTGTGCTGTGCCCCACAGGCTGCAGTGACACACCTGCCACCAGCAAAGGGATGGATTTTTCTCTGCCATTTCATCTGCTGGCAGGCACATCTCACAGGCTGTGGGCTTGTGACCTGCCGTGGTCACGGGAGGGGGTGTGGACGTGCCCCTTGAGCTCGTGACCTTGTGTTAGGCCCAGAAAGGAATTAGGTGTGTGCAGAAAAGCAAAGGGGAAGCCTTCAGGGTGCTGTGGGGTGGCCGTGGAGCTGTGAGGCCGAGGTTTGCCTGTGCCCTCAGTGCTGGGGAGTTGCCGCGTTCCCTGTCCACAAACCTGCTCCAGGCTGCTCTGTGGTTCCAAGCCAGGCTTTGGGAACAGCCATCCCACCGTCCTGCCTTCTTTCCTCTGCCAGGACATGAACCACCTGGACGAAGGGGTGGAGTTCCTCCCTGCCATGAACTCCAAGAAGGTGGAGAAGCGTGGCCCGAAGCGGCGCGTGGTCGTCACCGTCCTGGTCGTGGTTTTCCTGCTCGTCTCCCTCACCACTGGCCTCCTGATTTGGCACTTCAAATGTGAGTGTGACATCAGGAGGGTGGTGGCATCGAGGGTGATACCCTGGGAACGTGTCCATCCACCTAGAAAAGCTTTGTTACCTGGTGCTGATCACATGTGCCCTCCCTAGCTCTGGGAAAGCTCCAGGAGGTGGGAGGGCACCACTTCCATGCCCCTGCCCCGACTGCTGTCACTGGGGAGCTGCTGTGCCGGAGTCCCAGCCCTCTGCCCTCCCTGACCCCGACCTCTTCCCTTGCAGACAGGAACGCACCCGTCCGGAAGGTTTTCAATGGCCACTTGCGGGTTCTGAACTGGGAGTTCCTGGATGCCTATGAGGACTCCAGCTCTCCAGAGTTCAGCATGTTGGCCCAGAAGGTGAAGAGCACGGTAAGAGGCTTCTTGCATCCCTCCTCCTGCAAGCAGGAATTTTCCTCTTTCCCTGTGCCCATGGGGATATTTCGAGTGAGATTCCTTGGAGCTTCCTGGCTCCTCTCAGCTCCCCTCGCTCCCTGTGATACACTGGTTGGGAGCAGGGACATGCCTTGGAGCTGGGGCTTGGCATCCCAGCCCCATCCCGCTGCCATAGGAGCTGCCAGGGCACATCCCAGGGTCGCTGGATGAATCAGGGCTGGGAGCTGAGGCAGGAGGGTGTCTTCCCTCCCTGCTGAGGCTGTGGCTGGTCTTGCCTCTCCTCTCAGAGTTAGGGATTTGTGCTTCCCCCAGGAAGAGCGGGGAGAGCTGAGTCAGAGAAGGCTGTGCTGGGCAGGTCTGGGCTCTTCTGGGACTCTCAGCTCTCCTTCTTCCTCTCTGTGGCTCTGCAGGTTCCTGCAGCCAGGGATGCCGGGTATGTGCTCTGATTTTCCACAGTGGGCTTGAAGCTCTGTTTGTTTGTAACCTTTCTCCCTTGCTCACCTCTAGACATGCTGAACCCCCCTTTTAACCCTTTCAGGTGGAGGAGATATACAGGAATCATGCAGATATTGGCCCTTACCACAAAGAGACAGTGATCACTGCCTTCAGGTGAGTGTTAGGTGCTGCAGTGCTGGGATATCACACAGACGTTTACCCTCATTTCTGGGGTGCTGTGGGTGGAGGCGCCCCAGTAGTCACTGTGAGTGACACAGGAAAGGACGGGCAGTGAAAAGCGACCCGAAAGTGTGTGTTGTGTTCTGCCAGATGTCCTGGGAAAATTGAGGTGTGGTGAAGTGAACTGCAGTGGGTGGTACCAGGCAGCTTTGAGAGGGACTCCCCGGGGCGGCAGGAGCCTTTACTGGGCACAGTTTGCTTAACTTACCCTGAGACTCTCCCTTCCCCATGGCTAGAATCCAAAAATGTCTCCTCAAGTAGCCTGGCCCCTTCTTCTAGTGGTACTTGAGTCTTCCCATGTCTGTCCTTGCCCTCAACCCAACAACCGCCCTTCCCACAGCGAAGGCAGCGTCATTGCCTACTACTGGTCCGAATTCCTTGTCCCCAAGTACCGGGAGCAGAGCCTGGACAGGGCGATGGCCGACAAGCAGAGCCTGGAGCAGAGGTGGAACCCCCGCCTGCGGAACCCGCTGCTGAAGGTGGAGTCGGTCATCGCTTTCCGTGAGTGTCGGCTCCGCCGGCCCGGGGGGACATGTCACTGCAGGGGGAAGGTGCTGGCACAGCCCTCCTCGGGGGGCCTTCAGACAACCCTCAGGGTGGGGGTAAGGGCCTGCATTTCACAGCGTGGCTTCATGGGACGTACAGACTGGGGGAGGCTGCACAGACATGCTGTCTGTGGGACAGGGGTGAATGCTCTGTCTGCCGAGGAAAAGTTTGGTCCCTCCTCTCCCCAGAGCCTGGGCAGGAGCAGCCTGCCCTGGCCAGCCTGCAGAAAGAGACCCCACAAGCAAGGCCACATCTGTGCAGGTCCTGGGGACAGCCTCAGCTTTGTGCTCAGGGGTCTTCCATAGCCCAAAGGATGACACCAGCTCTGTTTTCTCCTGCAGCTGTGGACCCCAGCATAGCTCACTCGGCCCGAGACAGTAAGTACAGTTCTTCAGTCTCAGTGACCTCTTCAGGGTGGTGATTTCCCTTGCAGGATAGGGAAGGGTCTGGAGAGGGGTGCTCTCCTTGGAGCTGGTGTGGGGTCAGACAGAGTGTGGCACAACTGTTACCCAGTAAACATGTTCCCTGCAGAGCCTCTGCCCAGGGACAGCCTGCAGGCAGAGGAGGAATTAGTCTCTGCAGCAGAACCTCCTCGTTTGCCTTGTGTCCTGGTTTTAAGCCGAGCTGGAGCCACTGTTCTCATTGCCAATCCAAAACAGCATTGTAACAGCTACAGAGAAGACATGAACTGTACCCTGGCTGGAACCAGGACATGTTCTAACTGTTCCCTGCTCTCTGGGCAGACAGCTGCATGTTCTCCCTGCACGCCAAGGAAGGGCAGGTCACCAGTTTCACCACGCCTGGCTTCCCCAACAGCCCCTACCCCAACAATGCCCTCTGCTACTGGGCACTGAGGGCAGATGCCAGCTCCAGGATCAGCCTCACCTTCAAGACCCTGGAGCTGGAGCCCTGCAGAGATGACAGTGACTACATCAAGGTCTATGACTCCCTGAGCCCCGTGGAGCCCCACACTTTGGTCAGGTCGGTGTCCCTGTGATGTTCCTGTACAGCACTGAGATTCCTGCTGCTCCTGTCCCTGCTCAGAGCTGACCTGTGCAGCTGTGCCTCATGGATTCTGTCCTTTGCTTTCTAGGCTTTGTGGGAATTACGCCCCATCCTACAACCTGACCTTCCTGTCCTCCCAGAACGTCATGCTCATCACTTTGGTTACCAACAAGGAGGGGCGATTCCCTGGCTTTAAGGCTGAGTTCTTCCAGCTCCCAAAGATGAAAGGTGAGCAGAGTCCTTGGCCTATTCCCCCACCTCTCCCTGCCAGGGGCAGCTGAACAGGGAGGTGGGTGTGGCTGTGGTCAGTTTGTCAGGGATGTTTCCAGGGCACATCTTGGCCCTGCCCACAGTGCTCTTGGCTGCTGTAATGATGTCCCCTGAGGAGGCCAAAATAGGTGTTGTGTTGGATTAGACATGCAGATTGATGTATGCAGGAAGGACCTAATTGATCTCCTGGGTTCTCTCCAGCCTTGGAGCAGAGCTGGTCTCTCCAGAGTGTGACTTAACCTTGTTAGACACTGTTGCCTCTGCCTCCCTTCCCGTCTTGGGTGACAGCCAGCTGAGGCTTGGGCAGGCATCTCTGAATCTCTAACCTTTTTTCATCTTCTGTTTATCTTCAGCCTGTGGTGGGACCCTGAAGGGAGAGAGCGGCACCTTCACAACTCCCTATTACCCAGCACACTACCCCCCAGCCACAGACTGTGTGTGGAACATTGAGGTGAGCTGGGCCCTCTCTGTCCCTTCCTTAGGCTGTCAAATGACTGGTCATGCAGACACAGTCCAGGGGGGCTCACAGCAGCTGCTGCCCAGAACCTCTGAGTCTGGCGTGGCTGAGGGAGGTGTTTGGAGCTTGGGGACAAAGGCTGAAAAGGCAGTGACACTTACAGCAGCCCCCCAAAAAACTGTAGCTTCACACAAAAAGCATGAGAGTGGGGGCTTTGGTGACTGGCTGGTGACCAGAGGTCTGGCTTCCACTCCCTCTGTGTGCCTGTTCCATCAGAGATCCTGTGACTGGGGTGGCTTGTAGTGACTTTTATGAAGGTGTTTCTTTTCCTTCTGAAAAACTGACTTCTTCCCATTTTCAGTTATATTCTATCCTCTTCCCATGAAGCTTATTCCCTTGTCCTTGCTCCAGAGAACAACATCCCCACTGACTCTGCTCCCTTGTGCAGGTTCCCTCTGTAAAGAATGTGAAGGTGCGTTTCAACATGTTCTTTGTGCTGGAGCCCGGGATCCCCGTCAGCTCCTGCACCAAGGACTATGTGCAGATCAACAGCACCAGGTGGGTGTGGGTGCTCTCAGACCCCATGGAGGGGCTTTGTTTAGTGACACAGAACCTTGTGCTTTCCTTAAACCTGCTGTGGGAACAAGTGTGCTGGTGCTCCTTAGGTTGGGATGAGGCAGGAGGGTGCTGGGGTCTGCCCTGTGGTGAGAGGGGAACCCCAAGCTTGGGGATGAGACCCTGGGTTTGCTGTGTGCTGCAGCTGAATGCCCCCACATCCTGTTGTGACACATGGCTCATGTGGGGGAAGGCAGAAACATCTGGGGTGGGTTTGCGTGAACGAGCAAATCTCTGTTGTCAGGGCAGTTCCACGGTGTTCTGAGGTGTGTTTCCTGATGTGCCTGTGCCATGTGCTGTTACACAGCCTGATGGAACCTGGGCTGGACAACTTGGCACTGCACAGGGACGTGGTTACTCTTGTTTTGCAATGTTTTGAGCAAGGAAGCTGACCCTGACTCGGAGAGAGGCTTCTAAGTCAGCACTTGCCTCTACAGCTCTGAGTTCCTGCAGTGCTGCTTGTGTACATGATCACACCTGCCCATGGTGGGACGGGGTCCTGCACAAATGCAGCATATCTGAGATCAGACACATCACTGGGGCAGGCAGGGACGTGTGTGACTTGTTCACGGTCATTCTCAAGGTCACAAGCTGGTGTTTGCAACTGGCTCAAACCTACTGAGTGGCAGCAGAATTTGGAGCCTGAGGCCTAGCAGTTTGTGCTGGGATCAGACCTGCTCCCTGCTCTCCTGCCCTCTCAGCTCTGTGCTGAGGAGAGGTCGGGGATGGAAGGAAGTTTGCTGCAGCCCTTGACTCCTCTTTGCCCTGCAGGTACTGCGGGGAGCGCTCCCAGTTTGTGGTGGCCAGCACCACCAACAAAATCCAGGTCCAGTTCCACTCAGACCAGTCCTACACGGACACGGGCTTCTCTGCAGAGTACCTGTCCTATGACTCCAGTGACCGTGAGTTGAACCCTGAGGCGGGGGAGAAACTGATTTCCCTGAGGTCCAGAGCTGCTCCTCCTCCGTGCTTCCATGGCCTTTTCCAGGGGCAGAGCAGCTTGTCTTATTTTACTGCAGACCTCCTCGTGTCCCTGCTGTGTTCTGCTGGAGGCAGGCACAGGGAGCACTGTGTGCTTTGGGGAAGGGAGGGAGAGGGGACACCTGGAGGGCTCAGTGTGGTTTTACTCCTTTCCCCCTGTCAGCCTGCCCTGGCAAGTTCACCTGCAACACGGGGCGCTGCATCGACCGGAGCATGCGCTGTGATGGGTGGCTGGACTGCGTGGATGGCAGCGACGAGAGATCCTGCAGTGAGTCCGTCCTTGGTTTCCCTCTGTCATGGCATGGGAAGGGTCGTGATGCCCTGGGGTGGCTGTTCTGGAGGGATTTGTTCTGGGCAATGTGCCTCGGTGCTGCCTGGAGCCAGCTCTGCCGCCTTTCTCCAGACTGCAGTGAGAGGCACTCGATCTGTTTGGGATCCTTTTCCAGCCGAGGAGCTGTGAATTCCTGCTCATCCAGCCCTCTCCCAGTGGCATCTCTTGTCATTTCCAGTCCCGCTCAGCTGGGAATGTGTCTTTCTGTGTCATCCTCCTGGTTGTGCGTTTGGCTGAGCTGGATGGTGTGAAGGGACCCGTTTTGTTGCCCAACAGGGCAGGCTTTGCAGAGCACATCTGGAAAAGCTGTGCGATACATAGAGTTGTTTCTTTGTGCAACAAGTTTTCCTCCTGGATTAGCAGAGCTGTCCTGTAGTTAATGTTACTGTCCAGGGTCTGCAGTTCATTAAAGATGGAATCCTCTAGACTGGGATCGGGGTCCCAGGGGAGAGGCAGTTTTCTGGGGAAGAGTGGCCCATGAACAGGGTTTCTCAGCTGCTTTCCTGCCGCTCGTAGCAAGTGCTTTGCTTCAGTTGTTGCCTGAGGCTGTCCTGCAGTGATGTCAGCTCCAACCTCTGCTGCCTGAGACAGGACAGTTCTAAATGGTTCTGTTCTCTGGAAAAATGGAAATGCTGTGCTGTAGCCTGAGTGTGTTGTGGATGTATGTGCATGTGAGTGGTCTGGAGCTGTCCGGTGGGTTCCCAAGTGTCTGCACACCCACTGGGAGAGCTGCCAGGGTGGATGGGTCACTGGTGGCTCCACAGGTTCCTTCGCAGGTCTCTCCCTGATTTCTGGCATTGGAAGGGAGTGCCCAGGGAGGTGGTGGAGTCCCCATTCCGGGAGGTGTTTAAGACATGGCTGAACATGGCACTCAGTGCTCTGGTCTGGGTGATGAGATGGGGAGTGGTCACAGGCTGCACTCGATGGTCTTGAAGGTCTTTTCCAGCCCTAATGATTCTGTGATTCTCACTGCCCTTTTCCAGCCTGTACTGAGCAGCAGTTCAGGTGCCAGAATGGTTGGTGCAAGCCCAAGTTCTGGGTCTGTGACAACGTGAACGACTGTGGTGACAACAGTGACGAGCTGCAATGCAGTGAGTGACTCTCTGAGGGCTGGTGTAAGGGGGACTGGGGCTGTGGAGGCTTGTGGGATGGAGGGGAGCAAGTGCTGTGCTGGAAGTGAGTGGGTAAGAAACCCAAAATAGCAGCCAGGCATGGGGCATAGCAAGGACTCATCTGATGCAGCCTCCTTGAGCCCTGAGTGAGAGCTTGGAGGAAAGAAGGATGTGCAGAGGGGTAGGAAACGAGGGTTTTGGGGAAAGAAAGGGCTGAGTAACTGGGGTGTGGTGTGCAGTTTGGAGAAGAAGAGATTGGAGACGCGGAATCCTGGAGCTGCAGAGGCTTTCCCTGGGGAAGGCAGTGGGCACAGCTGTGTGTTGGGGTGCTGCAGGATTCCTGCCCTGCCCTCAGGAGCTGCCCTCTGTCCCCAGGCTGTGCAGCCGACAGCTTCAAGTGCGACAACGGGAAGTGTGTCCCCAACACACAGAAGTGTGACGGGAAGGACGACTGTGGGGACGGGAGTGACGAGGGCAGCTGCAGCACAGGTGAGGGGGGATGGGGGGGGGGCCTCCCTGGGAGCAGCCTCTGGATTTCTTGGTGCTTGGGCATCCTGGCGTGTGTTTTCTCATGGGGTCAGCATGTCCTGGGGATGAGGGGAAGAGGTGATGGGCTCCTGGGCGGTGTGACCTCCCCAGAACTGGGGCTGACCCTGTCTCTGTCCTGCCTGTAGCAGGTCAGACAACAGTGCCCTGCAAGGAGTACACCTACAAGTGCCGCAGCGGGCGCTGCATCAGCAAACAGAACCCTGAGTGTGACGGGGAGCAGGACTGCGAGGACAACTCCGACGAGGACAACTGCAGTGAGTGCCCTGGGAGTGGAGGGAACACAGGATTCTAGGCTGGCCTCTTAGAGAAACACCCCAGTGTGGCACAGAGAGCCCCTGGGTATTTCTGTGCAGTGGCTTGGTCTGGAGATACCAAGATGTGTTCTGTATCTGCCTGGGGAGTGTTGGACAAGATGGGAATACAGGGCTTTATCTACACAGTTACGTACTTAGGAAGTAAATGTTGTAGCTAATTGAGCCCTCCCTGACAAGGGTAACGAGGTACTTGTGCTGTCTGTCAGATATCCCCAAGGAACAGAGGGGAGGTATGGAATGGGAACAGGAGTAACCAAGCACCCCTTTGCTTCCCCACTCCAGACTGCGGGACCCGCTCCTACGTCAGGAAGTCGCGGATCGTTGGCGGGCAGAACTCGGACGTGGGAGAGTGGCCGTGGCAGGTCAGCCTGCACGTCAAGGGCCAGGGCCACATCTGTGGGGCCTCGCTGGTCTCGGAGAGCTGGCTCGTGTCAGCAGCTCACTGCTTCCTGCCCCTGCAGGGCATCAGGTACAGGAGAGCCTGGTCCTTCCCTTTTCAGGCATTTCAGTAGGGAAACACCAATTCTGAGAGGCATTTCTGGAAGAAACTGTTTAAGGTAGCGAGATGGGACCTCACCCCCTGTCTCGTGCCCTGTGCAGGTACTCAGACCCCAGCCTGTGGACAGCCTACCTGGGCCTGACTGACCAAGGCGACCGCAGTGGCCCCAACGTGCAGGCGCGGAAGATCAAGCGCATCATCTCCCACCCCTTCTTCAACGACTACACCTACGACTACGACATCGCCGTGCTGGAGCTGCAGAGCCCCGCCACCTTCTCGGCCGTCGTCCAGCCCATCTGCCTGCCCGATGCCACCCACAACTTCCCCGTGGGCAAGGACCTGTGGGTGACCGGCTGGGGAGCGACCGCGGAAGGGGGTGAGCGCTGGGGTGGGAATTTGGGGCTGTGCTGATGTATTTTATATGGTTTTCACAGAGAAACTGTGCCTGCCCCCTCCCTGCAAGTGTCCAAGGCCAGGGGGTGGAACAAGATGAGCTTTAATCGCTTCCAGACCATTCTGTGATTCTATGATTTTTGTGTCTCTTAAGGGGAAAAAAGTGGGAGCTGATTCAAAATGTGTATTTTACTTATCCTCGCAGGCACTGGAGCCTCCATCCTGCAGAAGGCAGAGATCAGGCTCATCAACCAGACTGTGTGTAACCAGCTCCTGACGGACCAGCTGACGCCACGTATGATGTGTGTGGGGATCCTGACTGGGGGTGTGGACGCCTGCCAGGTAGGGCAGCACCTGGAGTTAGTGCTCTTTGCTGTTCACTCGTGAGGGAGGCAGGCCATTTGCACTTCTATTTACACTGTTAACCTACAATAAATCTATGTGAATCCTCCTGGATTCAGACAACGAACAGATTGGAATGGGTGCCAGCAGCAATTTGTGTTGACACATGGCTTAGTCTCAAAAGGTGCAGGACTTACACTCAAAACCATCTGACCAGGCAGGAGATACAACCCCATGCAGCTTCTTGCTGTTTGCTCTTCTTAGTTAGCAAGACAGGCTGCTTGATTTTATAGCTGTGTTCTGACCCTGTGACTCTTACTGCCAGACTTCAATATTTGTTTCAGGGAACGGCCAAAAACCTGTGCTGACTTAGAATCGTGTTTGAGATGTGGAGTTACTGACTGATTATTTTTTGCTCAGTTTTGGCTTTAACACTTTGCATTGGGAGGCTGTTGGGGGTTGGTGCTCATGCTCCTGTGTGTTTGTGTGCAGGGAGACTCGGGGGGCCCCCTGGTCAGTGTGGAGCCCAGCAGTCGGATGTTCCTGGCCGGGGTGGTGAGCTGGGGGGATGGCTGTGCCCAGAGGAACAAGCCTGGCGTGTACAGCCGGCTCACCAGCCTGCGAGACTGGATCCAGCAGCACACAGGCCTCTAGGGATGGATGGATTCCTGCCTGGACACCTCTTGGACAGTGCTGGCACTGCCAGCTATGCACAGCCTCTACTGTGAACTTCAACCCTCCCTCTACCTCGCTGCGAGCGCCTGGGACTCCCTGTGCAACCAGAGCTGATGGTTTGGTTCAGTCCTTAGTCTTCCCAGCTTAGAAATCCATGTTTGGAGAAGTTTTTCCCTCGGTGGGTAAGCTAGTGCAGTTTCCATGAACAACCTGAATGAGCCATCATTCAAGATTACATAGAAAAATAAACTTAAGAAATAAAAAAGATAATTAATTAAAAAAAAAAAAAAGAAAGAGACAAACACTTTTTGTTTAGAGACAAACTTTATTGGACAGTTTCAAAAACATGCTTTCAGAATATATTCTAAGTCCTGCATTTGTTTTCAAATGGCCATCCACACTGTGGTGTGAATGGGGGTGGGGAAGGGAGGTCTTACCATGGTTTTTGGGGGGTCCCCTTCTTGTCCCATGCTGTGGTCTCCTCCACCTGTCCAGCTCAGCTTCTGGCCTGCTGAGCCCAGGGCTGGAGGCCTGAAAGAGAGAACCCATCACTCACCCCGAGGGAAGCCAAAGGAAGAGCTGCTTGGAAGCCCCAGGGCCATTGGCATCACCACACTGTGCCTTAACTCCACTCTGGGCTGAGCTGATGCAGCTTCTGGTGAGCTCCAGGTGCCAGAAGTCACGGTGGAGAGCACAAGGGCTGCACTGAATCCTTCCTGGAGTGCTCCCTGCAAGGACAACACGGGTCAGCTGTGCCCACACCAGCCTTACCCCCATCCCAATTTTGTAAAGAAAAATGTGACTTGTGAATGTGCTGATTTCCTTCCTCTCTCCTGCGTAGCCTGTTCCTGGCCCCAGCAGAGTACACTCCAGTTGAGTTGAGTTAGTCCCTTCCTCACCTGTAAATATATTGTTTTGTAAAGCTCTCTGAAGTGAGATGCTCCAATAAACTGGGATATTTTCTAGTACTGTGCCTGTGTGATTCTTCCTGATCTTCTGTGCAAATGTTCCTGAGTCAGAAACCAGCAGCACAGACCCCCCAGTGCTAGGAGCGAGCGGAGCTGCTCCATGTAAAACACTTGAATCCTGCACCCCTGTTGCACAGCAGCTCCACTGTGGTGAAGAAACAGTCTAGGGGGAAATCCTCACAAAAACCAGCTGTAAGGGCTCACAGGAGAATGGCCTGTGCCCCAGCCCTCTGCAGAGAAGCACGGGTAAGGAGCAGTTTTGTATCTGTGCTTACACGATGCTGCAGCGATGTAAAAGAAGCATTTGCTGTGGTCACTGTTCCAGGGAGCAGCTGTTTGCAGCACTGAGCTATCCCAGCCAGGAAGGCACAGAGGGTTTGATTCCAGTGTCCCAGTTTGTAGGTAGGTCTACCAGACATGCCCCAGAAACAGCTTCCCTAAATTTGAGGTATGGATGATGATCCCCAGAAGTGGCCTGGGATAACAGGGTGCCAAAGGAGTAAAGAGCCCTGGCACCTGCACCCAGGGGAACTGCAGTGGGATGTTCCACAACCTGCTAAGCACAAGATCCAGTGTCTACTCACTCTCTGTTGTGCCCACATGTGGTTTGGGGATCCTGCCACATCCAGAAGGATTGCTGAGGCAAGCAAGGTGGAGGAGATGCTTTTCCAGACAGAAGCATGAATCCTGTGCAACCAAATCTGGAAGAGAAGTGTGTTCAGACAGGTTTTGCTTTACTAAGCGCAGTGTCACTCACCACAGCTCCTCTTTCCTCCCCAGCAGCCCCATTCCAGGCTGGCACTGAGCACATCGGGGCTCTGAGGGGCTGGCTCAGCCCTTGCCCTGTGTGTGCTGGAGTGCACAGACCAGCAGAGCTCCCAGGATCTCACTGCCACCTGTCCTGAATTACTGGGTTCAGGGGGAGATTTCCTAGTGTTCCAGTTTCCAACTTGAGGGGCCAATTTCAAGCCTTGTGTCAGATCACCTGGTGCAGAGGGAAGCAGAGAGAGTAAACTCACTGTGTTTGGTCATCACAATATTTCTACTGTGCAGAGGAAGAGCCATCCTCGGTCCTACACCTGCAGGGAAGGGCTCAGGCTTCCACAGCCTCTCCCTCTGTCCAAGCACAAAGGTAGAACGTGACCATCCCCCCTTCACAGCTCCTTGTGCTCACAGAAAAGGGCAACACGAACGGACATGGGTAAAATATTCTGGCAACCAAAGCACAAATAAAGCAGCAAGGGCCTGGCTCTTCTGTGTTTGATTTCAGAGCAGCAGCTGCCCCTCACTCACCCCACGTTTCTCCCTCCATCCTCAGACTCCGTGGTGCTGGAATGGCTGCACCAGTACAGCATCACACTGGGAAGGAAGAGGTAACCATAAAACCTCACTGTTTCCTTCTGGGAGGCACCTTACAGAGACAGAGATGCCTGCAGGCTCTGGGGGAGAGGCTGACCTGACTACTCCCTGCACAGACCCTGCTGCTCCCCAGCCTGGTAGGGCAACAGCCAACTTCCCCTCCCACATCCCAGGAAAGAGAGAAACATCCCACCAGCTGGCCACCAAAGGTCCACCTTGCCCCCAGGCCGGCAGGACTGTGTGAAAGCTCAGTTCCTGCTCCAACAAGGACCGGTCCTTCATAAGGATTACAAATAAATAAACAAATAATGCAAGAAGTACAGAAAACCCCCAGGTCCCTGAGCTCCAATCCCACTAGATGTCCCTCTAGGCCCAAGGAAGGGCTCCTGAAGCAGCATCAGCAGGAAGGAGATCCAGGGAAGCGGGAAGGAACAGGCTGCATGTCCCAGATCCCTCTCTCGAAGTCCAGAGAGGAGGCAGCCAGGAGGAGAAAGAAAGGATGAGTGGGCAGGAAAGGGAAACAAGCGTAGGCAGGACAGAGAACTGAGCCAGGCAGCTCAGAGCAGCTGGCCTTGCCTGCAAGGTGCCCAAGTGAGGGCTTTGGGGGGAACAGCAGCTCTGAATCAGCTTGGAAAGTCCCATTCCTCAGTTAAAGGTCCAAGAATTCACTGGGAGTCACCAGCTCATTGAGTGTTGTTCTCGCCAGCAGCAGCTCCAGGCTCTTCCCCCTCTGTCTCAGCACTCAGAGGCATCAGAGGAAAATCTTTCACTTGTTTCATGTCAGATCCCAAACCCTGCGTTTCAGATTAATGCAGCACACTTCTGACACCACAGGATCTCAGGAACACAAACCAGTGCCAGTTTGTGCTCGAAGCTGGCAGGGGCAAAACACCTCTGAACTGGGGATAGGAAACTCGAGAGTCACATCGGATGGTGGCAATGACCAGGGGTTTGTGGAATCCAGCAGCAGCTCAGGCTTGTCCCCAGGCACACAAAATACACATTTGTGTCTCACTGCAGCGGTCGTCTTAGAAACTGTGAGAAAAGTAAAGAGATCAGAGAGCCCAACACACACACTGGGGGCAAGCTCTCACCCTGGGAAGCCAACACAGTCAGCAGGGTCAGGAAACAGGGAGCAGAGAGGGCTTTGTGCTGCTGGGAGTTATTGGGACACTGGGGCAGGAGCGGGGGGAGGAAGGAAAAGGTGGATTCCCTGGAAATGAACCCAGGCAAGGCTGCCCAGAGGTCAGCTTACAGGAGACAAGCCCCCAGCAAGGCATGCCAGGTCTCCAGGAGGAATTTACTGCTGATGAACCAAAGGAAGACATCCCACACATTGCTTGGAGAACCTTTCACACCCCCTGGCTGTTCCCATGGAATGGGCAGCAAAAGGATCAAGCTGGGGCTCTGCCTTTGCACCCTGAGCCCCACAGACCATCCTGCTCCACATTCCTTCTCTTTTGGTTGCCACAGGCTCCTCCAGACACCTTCACACCCTCAGCAGTCTTGGGTGCTTAAAAAGTCCTTTTGGCATCAAGAAGGATTGTCTCCCCTTCTGCCAGTCCCCACTTCTCTGCCCTCTGCCCTTCTTGGCTGGCCCCAGTGAGCGCCTGGCTCCTGCACTCACTCTTGGCCCTTCCACCAGCAGATCTTTGTGCTCACAAAACCAGCCCCCACCACCATCCTGAATCACATCTGTCCCCACATCCATTACACCAGGGCTTGCTCACTCCTGCAGCTGAGCACAGCAAGGTTTAGACCTCACTTCTTTATCCAACACATGCCCAGCCAAGGCAGGGGGGCTGGAGAGCCTGAATGTTGCCTGAGAAGTGCTAAAGGGGGCGGGGGGGAAACCTCTACAGTCATTTTGGGACTCGTCTTATCTGGGAGACAAGAGCCTTTCACACAGACACCTGTGCCTGTTGACCAGCTCAGCACCAGCTCCTGCCAGTAACAGCCTGGCCCCCACTGCTGAAGAAATCAAGGACATAAACCCCCATCTGTACAGCATCCAACATCCCTCAGAAACCAGCAGGCTCAGGTTCTCTCCTCCTTCCTCCAAACCATTTTAGGCCTTGCAAGTGAGAAGGCAGCAAGTTATCTTTGCCCTTTAAATCCTCAGGA
Source organism: Lophotriccus pileatus (assembly GCA_035583135.1). Taxonomy (NCBI): domain Eukaryota; kingdom Metazoa; phylum Chordata; class Aves; order Passeriformes; family Tyrannidae; genus Lophotriccus; species Lophotriccus pileatus. Next base: position 1,802,163 of record JAWWES010000067.1, read on the forward strand.
GTGTTTCTGCTCTCCAGCCCCATCTGTGCCAGCAGGAGAATCATTCACAGGCCACTCTCTGCTGCTGATTTGTTTCCCACACGTGTTCCCCAACTTGCTGCTGGGGAGATGAACAGGGGGAAAAAAGGAAAAGTTAAACCCAGCACAGCAGCCAGGCCTTGTAAGTGGATTGTCTCCATCACACAGCAATGATCTCAACCCACCGGGCAGATTCTTGTCAGGGCTGAAGGCTCACTAAACGCTGAATGCCTCAGCCTTGTTTGGTTTCCCCAGCCCTGCCCCAGGTCCTGGAGTCACTAGGTGAAGCAGCTCCTGTGTCCTGAGTGCTGCAGAATCACCGGGAGAGCCAGAGGGAAACACCTTTTCTCCCCTCCAGCCCTCGGGGGCCACCAAGGGACACTGTTGACAGGCTGCCAGAGTTCCTGGAAAGCGCCTGATCCAACACATGCCAGCAACTCTGTGGTGCAGCTGAGAGACATCTCAGGAGAAATCCAGGGCTGAGAGAGCCAAGGGGGGGCTGAGGGTGCTGGGTGGTGACTCTGGCCAGGTTTGGGAGCACAGACTTTGACAGAAAGGCTGTAGTAGAAGTGCTCCAGGGGAGCAGGTTCCCAGCAGCTTCTACTTGACATGGAGCAGAAAAATAAACCTCTTGCCTGCTGAAGCAGAGCTTGCACCTAATCCAGCACTTTCCCAGGGCTCACAGTGAGGGACAAAAGGGACAGCAGCTTCTATAAATCAGCAGCACTGTCACCCTCAGGGAACATGAGATGCTTGGGCTGAGCCAGCTCTTCCCATCACCTCCCTTCTCTCCAGCTGTCAGATGGTTCAGCTGAGCCAGGAGAGCAGCTCTGGCTTTCTCCTGAGAGATGGGAGTCCCTCACTGCACACCAGTGACCCCAAGATCAGGAATGTTCAGAAAATGCCCATTTTTAACTAGACAAAGCTGGTCTCACATCCATGCACAACCTAACAGGGGGGTTCTTCCACACAAACAGCATAAGGAGTTTTCCCCTGACCTTCCTCACCCCTTCAAAAGAAAACAACAACTGCTGAAGAGAAGCCCAGGGAAGACACTTTGGGACATGAGGGTGAACTGTAGGTGAGTTGTTTCCTTACCAGGAGTATTTTCCTGCTGTTAACAACTGCAGAGCTGGCAGTTTGGGATCCTCCTCCAAAATTCTTTTCCCAGCACATGCCAACGATGCAAGGTCTCACCTCAGCAGAGATCTCCAGTGATCCTCATGGCAGCCCAGACTTTGTGCAAACACAGCTGGGAACTCACACAGCACACAGAGAAGGGAAATAGCAGGAGAGAAAGACTGTGTGACATGAAGGGTGGACAGGCAGCACCTTCCAGCAAGAACTACCCAAGGCAGCAACAGCCACCTGGTCTAGAGCTCGTGAGCACAGGTAAGGCCTCTCACACCTCCTGCACTTGCAGCTTCTTCAGGAATACTTGGAGCTTCCAGAGGGGAACAACAGGGAGGGTTGCCTTGGAGGCTGCAGTAGCACCGTGCTGCCAGAGGATGGGCTGGTACCACAGCAGGCACTTGCCAGAAGGGTGATCTCAGCCCTCTGTGCTGCATTATCAGCCATTCCTGGAGGGAAGAGCGAAGCTGTGCAGGGATGGGGTGAACCAGGGTGCAGAGCCTGGTTCTGTGTCTTATCTTAGTCATGCTCTTTGCCCCCCCAGCACGGCCAGTGCTGGCAGAGCACAGAAACCCTTCTCCCCAAGGAAGCAGCAGGTCCTCCCTTGGCACACAGAGGCTGGCAGCACTGATGTGTGGCACAGGGCTGTGGGAAGCATTAACTAACCCCTCTCCATCTCCCTGGCAGAGGTGCAAGTGCAGCATCACCCCCTGTTCCTGCTCAATCCTTGTTCCCTGCCCTGGTTTGAAGAGCCCACTGCTCATTTCAGACAAACCACAAACCAGCTTCCCAAGCAATCCAACCAGAAGACAGAGCTTCCCATCCCATGATGTATCATCCTACCACAGACATCTTAACCACTACCAGCTTTCCATCCTGCCCTAAATATTTCTGGAATTCTCAGTGGTGGACATTGGGTTTGCTTCCACTTTTGTCCCTTGCATGGCCATGCTTTAGAACTTGCTTCTCCCTTCTTGTGCAGGCCCCCCTTGATTCCAGGGCTGGTCCCACTCACCTTGCATGGAAAAGGGCTTTATCCCATCATGACTGATCCGTTTCACAGATGATATTTTAAGAATTACTTCAGCATTACAGTCAAGCCACTGTTGCACAGCATTGGCAGCACAGGCAGGATAACAGAGAGCAATCCATGGGAAAACCCTCAGCTTGTTAAGAAAAAAAATCAAGTTTCTTGACTAAGTACGAGGCACAAGCAAAGCCTAAGACAAAACCAGCAGTTGCCACGTGTGCAGTTGGCCATGTAGTTCAATATTTCTAGGGTAATCTTTCCAGTTTCCACCAGTTGCAGGTACATTTATATTCTATAGACTAAAACCTTCCACTAACCTGTAACTCCTAGAAGGACCTCACTACCTGCACTGTCTGTGCTTGTCAGTGCTTGTCAGCCTTCAAGTGACACCATGACAGCTTCCTTTCGAGCCTTTTTATTCAGGACCTGCATCAAAGTGACCCAGAAAGAGCTGCTGGTGCTCAAACACTTCCTTTGATGAGCATTCACTCACTGTAGCTTTTGCTGACCACTCTTTCAATTCCAGGCTGGAATCCAGGAGGGGAACGCATCAGGTGGAGGCTTAGGAAAACATCTCTCATGGTGAGCAATCTGCCAGGCTCCCGAGGGAAACGATGAAAACCCTGGCCTTGAGTCACTGAAAACTGGAGCCAGTACAGGAAAATCCAGTGGAGGGAACAAGCCTTCCCCCACAGGGGGAAAATGGAGAGTTGGAAAGATCTGAGGTCATCCCATCTCCAGTTTTTGCTGTTCCAGAAGCTTGCAGAGGTGATGGCTTACACAGCACAGGTCAGGTAAGGCAGATAATTAACAGTTGCTACCAAACCTGCCAGAGTGAGTCAACCCCACCAACACACCTCACACAACAGCATTTGGGCTGCTGGGGCTGCACTCAGGTGAGGAGCAGCTTCTGAGAGAGGAGAAACGTGAGCTTCTGCAGGAAAACCCCAGCCTGTGCAATGGCCAGGACAACAACGGGCACCTGGGTGGCCTTTACCCCCGGCTGGTTAAATCTCCAAGCTCAAAGGACTTAAGACAGAAATTATTTGACAAGGAATTCACACTTCACACGGTGAAAGTGTGAGGTTTATGTGTTTCCAGGCAAGTTCTTACAGTTATTCATTAAGTCTGAAACCTCGGGAAAACTAATAGTCAAGAAAATAGCCCCAGTAGCTCTGCACTGCTGGTCTGGATGTTGTTTGAGAGTCACGTGCTTGAGAAACAGCCTTACCTGAGCTGGGGTAAGGAAGAAGAGCCAGGAAAGGCTCATTCCTTGATTAATATCAGCCTCTGGTGCTTCCCTTAGGAGACAACCGCTGTTATTGCCTGTAAGACTGGAGCAGGCAGATCATTAGTTCCCTCACAAATCCCAGCATGCACGAGGTAACTGGAACACACAGTTCATCCATCAGAGACCTGCCCTGGCTGCTGCTGCCTCCAGCACAGAGAGAAACCAACCCTCTGAGCCAGCCTGGATCTCTGGAAGGCAGCAAGTGCCCTCAACACCTGCCCTTCACAGAGACCAAAAGGTGAGCTGGGAGGTCTGTTACTGTTGTCATTGCAGCAGAGAACCAGCCTGGCTGTTAAAACAAGGTGTTTGCACCACAAAGAATTCTGATTTCGAGATCATGCTCAGGCTCAGTAAATAAACAGGCTTAGGGCTGTTTGAACAGTCACACACAGCAGCCCTGGGCAAGCACAAGGAGGAGGAGGAGTGGTCTGAGCTGGGAACGGGTAGAGGACATCAAGTGAAACTCAAAACACTTCCCATTAGAAATTAAGTTTTTTCCTTCTCAAACATAACACCTCACCCCAATCCCTCAAACACAACTCTCATTCACCCTTCTACCCACATCTCTGAGCCAGAAATCCAAGACTTTAACATGACTTTTACACCACACAATCCAACTTGCTGCGCACAAGTTCCCTCCAATTCCACCCCACCTGTTAAAAGAACAGTACACGGTAAAATTATAGTTATGACACCTGCTATTGTTAAGATTTCGTGCACTTCTGTGATTTTTGTTGTTTTTTTTTTCCTTTTTAATGGGCTTGATAGGGCTGGAGAGCCTGCAGCCTGCTTTAGCACCAAATTAATTCACTTCTGAAACCAGAGTCGTTTGGATCCACTTCAGTTTTTTCTGTTACCAGAGGTGTTTTAGAGGGGCTGCATCTTCCAGAGCACAACTACAGTGAGGGAGCAGAGATGTTGGTTCATTTTAGATTCATTCCTTCGGCCAAACTGCATCACCTGCTGTACCAAAACCGGGGGAAATTAAGGGTTGAAGGCACCAACCTGGGAGAAAGCAGCTAAAACGTTGCAATAAAGGAAAGAACCAGCTGAGAGATCCTGAAACACCTCTGGACAGTGGAAATGTGGACAATGCAAGGGGATGGATATTCTCTAGCAGTCATGGGATGAGAGGAAAAGGAAAGTTTCAGCTGCCTACCAAGGACTGCTCCCAGGAGAAAGGTTTGGAGGAAACTCTTCTTCCAGGGAAGGGACGGAGCGTTCTCCCTGCAGCCAGCTTATCAGCCCAGCACGGCAGGAATGTAGGAACAGCTCTGCCATGGCCAAGAGCATGGAGGAGATGAATTCATTCCCTCCCCCTGTGCTTGTTCCTATAGATCAGCCCCTGGGAACATTGATCCCATGCTTCAGCCGTGCCTATGGGGCTGCTGGGCTCGCTGCCCTGAAAAGATGACAAGCAAGGAAAGGTTAATTTACAGCCAAGAGTGGCAAGGTTTCCAACCCCACACAGCAGCTGGGATGTGTCCAGAAAGACTCCCACTCCGAGGAAAGCTGGGACAGAGCAGTGTGACCTGCCGGCACAGCAGGCAGCAACGAGGGCTCAGCAGGCTGGAAAAGCTCTTCCAACCAGCCCTTACACCAAAAAACATGAGTTAGATGCAGTGGGGGAGAAGTCTATACAGGATCCAAACAGACAAGAGGCAGTTTCCATGCCAGCCTGATGCTGCCTTGTGGAACATCCTCAGGTGATCCTCTCAGCCTTCTCCAAGGTAGAACAATCCTCCAGGACCACCTTTGTAATGAGAAAGCACACAAGACAGGCTGCTACAGCAGGTGACCTCATCCAGACACACAGAAGGCTTCACCCCAGCAAGAATGTTCCCCAGGGATGCTGGTCCTCACCTGAGGACCCAGCACAGGGCTGGGAGGAGCTCCCAGGAGCCTGAGGAGTTGGTCCCTCTCCAGTTTCTGCATTTCACCCAAAGCAAGCACAGTTCACACTGGGAAGGGCTGCCCATCCTTCCCTCACCCAGAAGGGGTTCAGGGATTGGTGACAGGAAAGCTGAGCACATGTCCTGCTCTAGAGGGAGTTCACGTTTGGATTGGGGCCGGATTGCCACAAACCTCAGGGAGGATGCAGCCTGTGCCACGTTTGAACACGTGCTGTGCCTGTGGCTGAGCCAACTCCAAGTCTTGGGGCTGCACCATCCCAGAGCCAAGGCAGCACTCAAGCTCCCACCTCTTGGCTGAGTTCAGAACCACCTGAGTAATGAGAAAACACACGAGACATGACTGCTATAGCAGGTGACCTCATGCAAACATGGAGAAGGCTTCACCCCAGCAAGAATGTTCCACAGAGATGGTGTTCCTCACCTGAGGACACAGCAGAGTCAGATCACAGCTGGTTCACACCCAAATGTCCCTCAACACAGGCAAAATGAACATGCAAAATACCTTATAGATGCACTCAGAAAGAAACAGGCTGGGTTCAGGATAGAGTAAGGCTCTCCAGGGACATCATCCCAGTCTCCCAGAGATTAATTCCACAATATCCTGGGGTGCCCAGTCCAGAGCACAACGAGCCTTGGTGCCTGAAGTCATAGGACACACGAAAGACAAACTCAGGTTGGCCAAGACTTCATCTCACGTCTCACCCACCAGGATGGTCAGGGTGTCCAATGCAAGGATTAGTTTGGGCCACAACAAACACCCAGAAACACCCCTAACTGATTTACTATCTCTTCTTTCTCAGACTTAGAGAGGTTTAGGACGCTCCCAACCCTTCCCACCAGCTCAGTCCTGCTCGCAGGCGTAGGTGTTGCTGAGAATCGCCGCTGCTGGGAAGGATTGTTCAGCAAACACTCTTTGAACAGGATCCACCTCAAAGAGGTTTCTATTTCCTGAATGGAAACGAAACTCCTTTATATAGGCTGGATTGGAGAGTCAATGGCCAAACTGTTCCCTTCAGACCTTATTTTCTTTGGACCCTGAGCATACCCCACATGAGACATCTGGCACAGAGCTTCCAGGACGCAGTTTGCTTTGGCACTGGCCTGGTTTTGGAGCTCACAGTGTTTAAATAGGATTTTATGAATTGAACAGTCTCACTCTCTTCTGTAATGCTTCAAATTAAGGTTTCCACATATGCCTTTAATAGAGATTCACTAAGACACTTATTGCATGTTAAATAAACATCACTCAGTGAAATAGAACACCCTCACTGAGGATTAACAAACATACAATTCAGTCATGCTGCTGCAGCTGTTAAACCTCAAATACAACTTCAATGTCATAATCAGTCATTTTATTAAGATAATAATTGCCCTATTAATGCTAATTAAATGAGTAATGCCTTCAGAGTCCTGTGACTGTTCTCACCAGTAACTCCTAAACCACACACAGCACTGATTCCCTCCGTTTCCAGAGAGGTCCAGGACAGTTCACAGGACATGAGTTGCTCACTGTCCACTGCCCCAAACAAGCTCCCAGACAGATGTTAAAGCGTGATGTGGTTTGGGGAAGAGTGAAGGGGGGTGCAATAAAATGGATGCCTTCCTGAAAAATGATGGGCAGGTGCAGTTAATCCAGAGGAAGAGAGCCTGGCCAGCAGGAGAGTAGGGCAGACCAGCAGCCACTGCTGGCTCTGTAGCTGGGGAGCGGCCAAAGGACGAAGGGATCCCTGCCCAAGCCACAGCACCTCCTTACAAGCACTTGTCATGCCAAAAACACCTCAGCAGGACCCTGCTGGGGGGGCTGGGGAAGCCCAGAACTCTGCTGGGAGGCACTGAATCCATCCAGGAGGCAGAGGATGGTGGATCATGGCCTGCACGACCTCACAAGCTGAGCTGTTTCCCCAAGAGCATCTCCAGCAACGCAAATTCGAGCTCTGGGCCTCGGAGCCCAGACACAGCTGGCCAGACACAGCTGTCCAGCCCCCAAATCCAGCCCCTCACGCAGCAGTTGGGACCAGACTGGGCTGTCCAGGCTGACCTTCCATCCTGAGATGGACCAGATGCTCCAGCAGGGGCTACGAGGGGCTCAGCAGCAGCCTGAGGCCAGAGCTGTGTTGTAACACTTGGCTGTCCACACACAGAGATTCCCCTGCCCCTCATTACCAGATTTTTGGTGAAGATTATTGCTATAAAAGCTGAAAATAAACAACATCAAAGTGGATTCCTTGTACCCTCATCACTTTAATTGGAGGGATATCTTCCTTAAATGGTAAATATCATTGACCTCATCTCAAAAGAGGCCAGGAGGAGCAAGGTTATCCCTCTCCATGTAATAGCCACCTTCCCTGGAGCTCAGGGATTCAGCCCTCTTAGCACAGGCAGACTCCCAGTTGTTAGACTATAAAACAACCCACTGCCAAACCCTATAATGGACTGCACATTTAGATATTGATTAATTGTTAAAGTATCTCTGAAATGTACTATGTTAAAAGGGAAATGACCTCATGTTTCCTTTGAGACTCTTCACCTTCCTCCTGCTCCAAGAATTCCTACAGCATGGCTTGCTGAAATCCCTGCCATCCCCTTGCTGCTTCAGACACCAGCATGACTTGCATGAGCCATTCTTCAGAGCTCAGTTCACTCTCTAGGGCAATGCTAATCAAACCCAGCTCAAAAAACCCCAAAGACACAATTTGTGAACCTGCTCCCCTATCACTCAGTCTTCTTCTGTCATTGAAGGAAAAAAAGGTATGAAAAGGGGGCTAAAAAGTCAGATTCAAGACAGAAGGTTTGTGGAGACTGACTTCCATGGTCCAGGTCACTTCATAACTAGACACACTGTGGTTTGATAATAGAAAACAAAAAGAGAGAAGATAGAGCTTGGCTGATCCCTTAGAGAGTTTCCACAGGAGGCAGGGCTTGTTCTGAGCCCACGGATGGTACAATGAACTGAGACCCCCACCCAGAGACCCCACTGCGTGCCCAGGAGCTGCAGCCCCAAATAAATCCATGGATGACTTCATTTCAGTCACTTCTTCCCTGTTCTGAAGGCTCAGTAAGAAGACAGGAGTTCCAAAGGCTCCTCAGATACCCAGGCACATAAAAGTTACACCAGTGTGACAAAGCAGCACATTTGAAATGCAAGGTGCTTGGATTAGAGTGTGATCTCAACAGGAGAGAAACTCTGAATCCTGCTCCAAGCCCGAGGCTCCAGAGAAGACATTTGGCAAGACCAGGAAAGGGAGGCAGGTAACCATGACAACCACTCAGTTCTTAGTGGCAGACAACAAAAATGACTCCTGAAGACACAGGTCCCACAACCACCGCCTGTTCCCACCTCTCCTTGAGGGCTCTGCATTGTTTATGCCACGCACAGAATGACACCTGGGAACGTAATTCCAACTCACCCTTAATTCAGAGCCCCCCAGTACTGCACCTCTGCTCAGCACATGCAGGGGAACCTGCCCAATTTCATGCCCCTGGCTCACAGTTTGGGTCACAACCTTCCTTATTTCCCTGACAGAGGTGCCAGGCAGCGCCTCCGAGCACTTGGTTCCCAAAAACCTGAGAAAAACAAATGGAGAGGCCACATGAAAATTAACACAGGTGCTAAGAAAGAGCCAAAGCTTAAGGAAACCCACCATTTCATGGCAGAGCTTCATCTGTCTGGAACAGCAGGAACAGCTCCAAAATGTGCAGCTTAAGTCTCATTGTTATTCACTGTGCTCGTCAGGTGAGCAGCTTCCATCTCCACTGGGCTCCCACATCGCTGGTTTAATGAGCTGTGCACACACTTAATAAAATTAAAACTCTTCAGACTTCAGTGCTGCAGGCAAAAGGCACTGAACTGAGAGCCCCCTCACCCTCCCAGCCCTGGCGTCTGAGACACTCACACGGGTAAGTTCTCACTCCCACCCTCACTGCCTTCCTGCTGCTTCTCCCCAGCACTCCCCTTGTGCTCTCAACGTGCTTTATCCAGACACGAACAGAGCTGCTTCCAGAAAAGCTCCAGTTCATCAGGACACACATTTTTTTGTTGTTTTCTACCCCTGCTTTAGGGGAGAAAAAGGTTTCGAGATCCCTGGCCACCCAAGGAAGGGCTCGAACAGCTGGATGAAGTGGGAACAGAAACTAAGGAGAGAGGGGAAGCCCTGCATTACTTTTACAAGTCTTTTAGAGCTTGGCCTCAGCTCAGTTTTTTTCCTAGATGATATTTGCTGTCTCCAAAAGAGGGCTTTTTCAAAAACACACATAACCTTGCCTCCTCTACCAGCAACATCCCCAACTCTCCACTACCCAGAGAGTGATTAAGTAGAAATAAAGACACTGCACAGTTTCACCCCCTCACCCCAATTCCAGCAGCATTTGTACCCGAGCATTGTGCTGTACTTCTCACACCCCACCTTGTTTTTCCTGCATGTTGCATCCTGAAAGCAGCACAGTTGGGTCTCCTGGATCTGATAAGATGGATTTTCAGCCTGGCTCTCCAACATCGATGTCCTGCAAAACCATATTCTCATTTAGAGCTCCTCACCTTCTCCTTCAAGCTTCCAGCTCTGCAGGAAGGGCTGGAGAAGCTCCCCAAGCAGAAGGCAAGGCAAGGCAAGGCAAGGCAAGGCAAGGCAAGGCAAGGCAAGGCAAGGCAAGGCCACTCTCCTCCCCCAGGAGCATCATTTTAGCCCAGCCAGGCACTCCTGTTCAGCCTAACTGTCAGATTATGTCGAGCTGCACCTCGACCCCAAGCCAAGCCTGGCCTTCAGTGAACCCCCCTGGTCCCCACTGCAGACAAACCATCCCATCAACACCCACCCAGTGGAGCTCCCTGAGGCTTCCTCCAACCAAATAAACCACCCCTGGAGTGTGACCCAGTCAGCCAGCCAAACTGGGACTTACAAAACCAGCCTGAGAACCACTGTTTTCCTAGCTAAGGATTATTTTTTTCCTAGCTAAGGATTTATCATCCTGGAGCACCTGCTTTTCTGGCCTGTGTCCACTGCAAGACAATCCCAGCGAGGAGCTCTGTGCCATCAAGACAGCCAGGAGTGTTTCAGATGTCAGAGTCTCCAGCTGCTGTGTTGATTTTGAGGGAACAAATGTGCCCAGGGAAGCAGAGAGGTTGACATAACCCTGTCACTGCTCAGTGCTACACAAAGCATTGAGGTTCAAGGAGAGAGCACAGTGAGCACACAGAAACCTTATTTGGAAATGTACTGACTTAAACACACAAAAGGAGAATGGAAACAAAATGCACAGAATTTCAAAGCTGACTTCAAATGAGCTTTTAATTAAACAATATTAAAGGCCCCCTTTTCAGGAAAAAAAAAAAAAAGAAGGGCTTAAAGCTGTCATTTTCTTGATTAGATTTTGTAATATATTAGACATATCTATCTATATAGATATAAATATTTCTATTATATAAGGGGGTTCTCATCAGATTGAAGTTGCTGGGGGATGAGTTTTGAGTTGGGGAACACAGCTGCCGGGCTGTCTTTGGCAAGAACAGCAGAAAGGAGAGGAAGAAGATGCCTCTGGCTGGGATAACACCTGGGTGGTGCAGTTCAACCACGTTCTTTCACACCAAGTACCGAACACACAAAAACCAGTGACTGGGAGAGCTCAGGGCAGTGTTTGGGACAGAAGAGTCAAAGATAAGCAACTGGTTTGCTTTAACCACAGCACTGGGGTCTTGTAGAGGCTTCTGTCTGGAGAGCAGATGCACATGTGTGGGTTGGGAATGAGGAGGGAGAAGATGTGGCAGGGACAGGAAAGGGGAAAGGCAATTCTGCTGTATTTTGAGCAAGTGGCTGCAAGTTTCTCTTCCTTGGCTTCCAAAATGCTTCTTGCCCAGGTGCTTTGCAACAGAGAGGAAGGTGCTACATGAACACAGGGTCTTAATATTGCCAACAACCCTTCAGTTGTTAAAAAAATGTAGAAAATAAAATTTGAGTGGGTTCTAAAAAGAAAAAAAAAAAAAAAGAACAAAACAATCAGAAGAAAACCACTGCTGGACTAAATAATGAAATGAATTCCCCTAATTACCACAAGAGGCTCCCCATGTCTGACAGTATCTCTTGCAGCAGATGTGTTCAAATCATAATTCCTCAGCCTCCAGCCTGCGTGGGCAGATTCCAGCCCAGCCACTGATGTTAAAAAGTGCCTAATGAGCATCGACATTTAAGAGCCTGCCTTGGCTTTTGGTTCCTGCATTTTTCCCCTCCTCCAGGCCAAGTCACAAATGTTTTGCTGGTATTGTTCACATCAGAAAGTGCTCGATTTAAATAAAACCCAAACCACCAAAATCTGGATCCATGAGAGCAATTGCTAGAAAGGAAGGACTGGAGTCGTTGAAGATTTTCTGTAGGAAAAGTGCAAAGGAGCAGCTCAGCTTTTTCTGGCTGTACCAGCAAGCTCTGCCTGCACCAGCAAGCTCTGCCTGCCTTGCCCAGAAGCCCCTGCAGATGTTATTTAGGTATGAAGGTTTAGACACACTCACACACATCCCAAGCAGCTTTCTGCCATGAATTTCCTCTGTGGTCAGCTCTGCTCAGCCTGCTCATGGAGGTTCTTGGAGTGGTATCTTCACTGAACAACTGGCAAGGTGGCAGCTGCAGAAATGCAGAAGATAAAATGATACCAACTTTTTCTTCACCATCCTTCCCTTGCAGCTTGGGAAGGGACTGTCCAAAGAGCTCAGGGGTTTTGCAGCATCCCAAGAACAAATGTTCTGAGTTCTGCCATCCTTTGCCTCCCCTCTATCACTGGCGTTCCATAGCTGCTCTACAAATGTTTAAGTGGAGGTCATTATAACAGCTTGTAAAAAATGACTTCACAGAGTCTCTTTTCCATTTCCTGCTCTCTTTTACCCATTTCCATGCTCAAAGCAAGCCGTCCCTCTCCCTCTCATTTACACTCAGAAAGCAACTGTTTTAATTAGCAATGATTGCCTTAAACAGAAAAGGCCAGTGTGGAATGGGAGGATTCAGGGATAATTCCCCTCGGGCCGTGGTAACCCCTGAGCTGTGACCAGAGCGCTGCCGTGCGTGTCCCTCGCAGGGCTCTGTGAGGACAGAGGTGGGAGAGCTGCTTGGAAGAGCTGGAAATTAAGAAATGCTACTTGAAACCTCGCCAGTTAATCCTTCAAAGGGTGGGGGAGGGGTCCCTGCAGCACTCCACTGACAGCAGGTCCCTTCCCTGCTTGTTCCGAGCTCGGGTACAGAATCCAAGCTCTTCTCCTCCTCAGGACCCCCTTCTCTACCCCCTCTCTCCATCCTCATTTCTGAACAAGCTCCAACGTTGATTTCCTGCGTGTTTGAATAGGACCAGCTTGACACAGCCTGCCTTGGGATGAAATCACCAACTTGGCTTGCCTTCTGTCTGAAAAACAAATCCTTCTGCAGGGCTTTCATCTAGAAAAAGGACAAGGATTCTGAAATGCAGGCAGGCCCCTGCCAAGTTCCTGTGAACTGCTGCCTGAGGAAAGCTTATGTTTGCTGTGGACTTAGCTTAGCTTTAATAAAGGTATCCCTAGCTGAGATTTTACTCTAAAAATCATCAATGAACCTCCTCCTGTTCACTGCCTGAGTGGCTCAAAATACAGAAGCAGCATGGAAAAGTGAGATACGGAAATCTTGCAGGGACTAGGCATTTCCAAAGGGGAATAGGCAGCCACAGGGAAATCTCACACCCTGTGTGAGCAAAGGCCAGCTCAGAGAAAGTGAAAGGAAGACACCCACCTCAAAGTGAGAGGACTTTCCTCCATGACCCAATCTTCCCAGGTATTTAGGTTGTTATAGGAATAACATCCTCTGGGATACCTGGGCTTTGGCTTTTCCATTACTCTGCAGGAAATGGTGGTAATGATGCAAACTGTGAGGCAGCTGAGAGTTCTGCATGTGTGGTATGAAAGCAGCGTTATGCAAGGCTTTGGGGACAGAGTGAGATGCCAAAGTAATAAGGTACCTGTTGCATTTGGTTTGCCCCCAAACCTTGAAACCAACCCAAAGCCTGCCTCTGCCCTTCCCCAGCCCTTCTAATTTCCTTTCCCAGACAGAAAATACAGTTTCTGTGCTCCCAAAGAAAGCAGTGGAGGTGGGCAGCACACTTCCCTCTCCCAGCAAAGTGCTGGAGATGAGAAATGCAATTGGAGCTGTGGCATCAGTGATGACAGTTTGTTACACAAGGGTTCTGCTCTCCAGGAGTTTCTCAGCCCAGCTCCTCAGCCCAATCCTCCTCAGCTGAGGTGATGCTGAACTGTAACACAAGGTACCATAGCCCTATCATGTTGGGAAGGAGTTTGCTGGGCACTCCCTGGGCTGGGTTATGTTTCTGCCTTGCACTGACTCCTGCTAACAGTTCTTCTTGCTGGAGAAGTCACCATATGGTTATCATTGGTACCAGAGCAGCATGTGGCCAGGACACGTGGAACTCACATTTTCCTCTGGACCACACTCAGCCTGCACTTGTTTATTGTGGGGGAGGGACTGGAAAAATCCTTGACTCACTGGCAGGAACAAAACACTGAGAATCTTGAAAACTACTCTCTTTAACAAAGCTTTTCTGCTGTGCAGGGGAAAGGGAACAAGTGGCGAGTCGGAAAGTTGGGGGGCTGCACAGTTTTCCTTCAGTGGGAGGGATACACCAAAGGGGCAGTTCTTTCTGCTCTAGTTGGTGTCAGGTTTGTACTCAGGCCCTGCTCTATTTGTGACTGGTTGAACCCACACAGGACAATCATCATACAACCTCTGTTCCTCAAGTTCTGCCTGGTTTAGGTATTTCTGCTCTTAGAAATGTCTCCATCAGAAATGAAAATCATTTGGGAACCCCAAATCTCAAACCATCCACCCACCAGCCAGGACAGCGACACAGACAGATCATAATGACACTCTGCAAATGGTTAAAATTCAGTGTGCAGGAAGAGGAGGAGATTAAGTAACCTGGAATTCAGGGACAATACACAGCTCTGCCAAACACTTACTGGCACCTTTGCACATTATTTTGAAGTTTTGTGCCTCAGATTTCCTATGCCAGTGGGTCAAAGCCTGCAATGATCCGTAGTTCCAACAGTTTTGTAGATTTCTGGTGGAAGAAGGAGAAAGTAAGTCTGCAAAAAAACCAAAGACATAAAATGGCTGTGGCAAAAAGGCCTCAGCTTTGGGCCAGCTCCCCTCTGCCCTGTTCCACGGCTGAACTCATGAGCTGCGCTTGTGGCTGGTTCAGCTACTTACAAAGCTCCTGCAGACCTAAGGAGGCTCTTCTGGGCCTAGATCTGAGCTCAGCTTAAGCCTGGATTCTGTTGCATCCAGCTCCCTTTGCCGTGGTGGATCCTGCCGAGCTCTCCTGAGCAGGGAAAAGGCTCTGGTGCTCATTCTCAGCTCTGCTCTCCTGCCTTCCCATTCTCCCCCTCTCGTTCTGCTGCTGGAAAACACACCAACAATTGAGATCAGCCAGAGCTCAAAGGCCTTTCAAGTGTTTTCCACAAAGCATTAAAACTCTGTCTCTATTCCTTGCTGGTGTCACACAAAGCCAATCCTCCCCCCACACACTCTCCCGGACATCTGAGAACAGCAAGTGCCTCTCGTGACTGAAGGGGGTTCCTGTCCTCAAATCAAACAATGAGAGGACTGAACATCTGGAAGCAACAGATGCTTCTTATCCCCCCCACGGTGCAATCCAGTGTGGACTTCATGCCACCCAGGGCTGTCTCTCCACGGAGAAAGGGAACGTGGCTCCTCAGCACAGGGGACAGTCCGAGCTGCTGGTGCCCCACAGTGTCATGTGCAGCTGGTGTCTCACTGCACAGCACAGATGGAACAGCCCTGGGCACCTGATGATCTCAAAACACAAGCAAAGACAGGCAGGGGTCACAACACTGCCTGGAGGGAAGATTAGCTCTGGTGGTTAAAATTTGGTGCTAATAATGCCAAGGTCAACATTGCAATCCCCTGTATGGGCCGTTCACTTAAGAGTTGGACTTGACGACCCTTTGAGTCCCTTCCCACTCAGAATATTCCATGATTCTGTGAACTGCTGGGTGAAGATTTTGCACACAGGCACTGCAATCAGTGGGCTCAACCCAACCACCCCATGGCCCATCTTTGGAATCCTATCCCAGCTCATGGCAGGGCCAGCAGAACTGCCTTGTTGGTTGGAGTCTCCGACCAGGAAGACTGACACACACCTGCAGGTGGACAAGAGGGACTAAACCCACAACCATCAACTGCACAACAACAATCTCTTTCTGCAGCCTCTCCTCTCCTGTTGCAGATCAAGAGTGGCCAGGAACAAAATCCACCTGTCTTTTAGCCGTGACATCTGAGCACCCTGCTCAGCTCTCGTGTTTCTCTGCCTGGCACCCAGGGCAGCAGGAGCTGGGGCTTCATTTTGGCAACACAGACCCACTGAGGCTGCCAAGCCAAGGCTCGGCAGGAGGGACACTTTGAAGATGGATCCCGAGTTATTTTCACAGCCCAGCCCTTCCCAGTCTGACTTTTAGAGACAGATGAGTGAGATCATACCTGCCAGGTGAGAAAGAGGAGAGTTGTGCTGACAAGTCCCACCTCCTGGCACCTGGAAAGGCAGTGAGGATGTTGCAAGTGCCGCAGCTCTGGTCTGTGCTCAGCTAAGCCGAGCCCTTGCGCTCCAAAGTCGGGGCAGTTTATAGTTCAAATCCACAAGGTATTAATCTAGTTCAGCCTCTTCCAACACAGTCACTGAGCTGCCAAGCAGCAGCATTGGGAGTTACATAGAAATAATCCCAGCCTGAGCTTCTTGTGGCATCATAAATTGCCTGTGTCGTCAGTCAGCAGAAACCTGAGATGAAATTCTTTCCTTTGCACTTAATTATTTCCAAGCCTTTGCAGCCTTTGCAGAACTGGTGAGAGGTGCTGAACTGACAGCCCTGGAGAAATAGGCTTTCCATGTGTCCACAGGGACGGGCAGAAGAGAGCCAGTAGCGAGAACTTCAACCTGCTCTAATGGGCTGCAAGGTTGTTCCTACCTAAGCAGCTCTTGCATGTCCCTGAAAAACCACGGCCCCAGACTTACGGAATTTATTCCCAAGGCCAAACCTGAGTTTCAGCCCTGGCAGCCTGGGAGGGTGAAGCAACCTCCTGCAGCCCTGCTGCTGACATTTATCATGGCCAGGTGCAAATCTTCTTGCACTGGCCCAGCGCCACGAGACCAGCATGTTTTTCAGAGTTTCACCCTCCTACCAGACAGTTTTTTTTCAGAAAAACACTCCTATCAGTGTTTTTCAATATTTTGCATTAAATCTTCTGCTGTATTTGATTAGCCTGCGGCAGCTGTTTTCCACTCTCACAACAAATCATAAATCTATAAGCTCATGTGTGAGAGACTGTCTGTGCCTAAGAATGTTGGTGTCTGAGAAACCTCATGGCTGCACAGCTGTGCGTGAGCATGTACCTGAACACAGGCTGGGGAGAGACACTGCAAAGCCAGAAACCCTCAGACATAATCCACTTTGAATCCATGTTGGAAGCCATTTGATTATGCAGCATGGCTTATTTGTTTGGTTTAAGAATTCCTGCTTGGTTATGCAGACAAATCTCTGTGATTCCTTAAATGAGTGCCACACTAAAACCATGTGAATAGTGGTAATAAACACTCCACTGCACCAGTATGTGCCCATGTTTCTCTAAAGGAAGGTGAATTTTAGCATAAATAGGTAGAACACACAAACCTGAGAAGATCAGAGCACAGCTAAGAAAGCCCTGAAACACCCATCCCCATCCTCACCCCCAGCCCCGAAGAGACAATGCCATGTGCGATCAGGTTTGTGATCCCGAACTCAGTCAGGAACTGCTTGTTGTGAGGCCCAGATCTCCTGTCCCGTGGCCAATTCAGATAAGGAGAGCAAATGGCTGAAAGAGAAGGGAGGGGAAACTGCTGCATCCAAAAAAGAAAAAAAAAAAAAAAAAAAAAAAGGCGTTATTAAAACACGATAAAAGGCAAAAGTTTGGATGAAGGAGGAGAGAGAGAGACTTGCCAAGTGGTTGCAATAGAAAAAAAAAAGAAGGAGCAGGCTCTGCCAGGTCTTGGCACGTGTGCTTTTACTTGTATAAATCAGTCACTCCAGACCTATGGTAGTTCTTGCTGACAAGCTGTCAAGCTCCTTGGCTGGGGGAATAGGGCATGTGCTTTACATGCACTTACAGAACAGTAAACTGTTATTAAAAGGGGGAAAAAAACCCAGGCTGATTTACTTGTGGTTTTGCCTGCTCGGCTGTATTATCACAGAACAAATTCACTCATGCATGGAGCAGTTTGGATCCATGGAAAACTACAGGCTCACCTCCCTGTGGAAGCACTTGACCTCTTAAGGGGAAGGGCAGAAACAAAACATCTCCAAGGGCAGAGAGCATGTGATGGAGAAAGAGGCCAAAGCCACAGCAATGCTGGGTGGATTTCAGACAGCCCAGAGCTCCGTGGATCACCCCTGCTTTGAACCAACCAGGCACCTGGGAACATCCTAGCCTGGTTTGGGAGACCGGGAAAGCACCTCTGGGCAGGCTGAGATCAGCCTGGGGATCGGGCCCACAGCTGCCTCAGACCCAGACGGGTGAGCTGGGCCCAGAGCACAGAAACTGCCTAAAACCTGTCAGCAGCCAAGAGTCCTGAGCTGCCCGGGGCCCAGGGAGGAGGAGGAGGAGGAGGCTGAGTTCGGGATGATGAGGGAAGCAGGAGACGTGCCCTGGGATCACTGGCAAGAAGGGGCTTCAGACAGCAGAAGGTGGGAAGGATGGATGGATGGATGTCCAGCTTCGGGGAGGAAAAGGGAATTAAGAGCAGAAAAGCCAGGAAAGGATTTAGAGAGATGTCATCTGAAGAGAATAAATAGATAATTGTAGGAGGAAAACCTGATCAGACTGGTTGTCTCTGTGTGGACACTGCAGTTCAGGACAGAGCCGTGGCTGCTGCTGCAGGGATCCCGTGTCCATCCTGCCCCATCACTGCAGGAGCTGCACGAGCACCAGCACCCACACCAACCCATCCAGACCCTGCCAGCCTTCCCCTGCTCCTCCTGTCCCCCGGAACACACTCATTTTGGACAGCAATATGGCATTCCTGGGGTCAGGCCAAGGAAATATCCTTGTCGGGATATTCAAACCTACAAGAATAAAAAGTGAAACCCAAAACAGATATGAAATTTTATGGTGCAGTTTGTAGCAATACTACCGAAACTAGCTTTGGTTGGAATGAAGAGTTGGATCATGCTGCTCTAGGACCCACAAGACACACAGAGCATCCTTTTTGGAAGAGATCCAGTGTTTCTGTGTGTATTTTACTGTATTCCTCAGTTTGTAACCCCATAGAGATGGTTCCTACTCAACAGCGCATTTATGCCACTCTCTGAGTTTTACTGCCTGTTTGTTGTAGTCACATTTGAAGGAAAAATGCCTGTAAGACAAAACCCAACTATTTTAAAAAATAACTGTCTGCTAACAAAACCAAATCCAACCAATAAATCCGAACCCAGATCGAGAGCTTATCTGAGCTTGCAAGCAGACAAAATTCCAGTTGTAATCCTACCACTAATTCACAGGGAGTACAGGTTTGTCAGGACACAGACTGTGGATACACTGGAAAAAAATGGAGAAAATGAGGTGTTTGTTTGGATTTGAAAGCAAGGCTGTAGCTCAATCAAGCACTCAGCGTTTCCAAATCACAGCTGACGGAGTCGCTGCCTTGCCCCTTCAGCACAGGGCCAGAGCAGGGGATGCTTTGACAGGGACTGTGCTGCTGAGGGTGGATTGTGTGGAGAAGGTCAGGCTTGGGCAAGATTCATATGGTAAAGTAGGTCAGTGCTCCAGCCCTGCATTCCGGGTTCTGAGCTTTCCTGATGACTTCAGCACCCAACTGTCCTGACACCAGCAGCGAGGGAGCACTGCTGCCAGAACATTAATGGATCTGGGGCAGGACTCAGCCCCGAGCGGAGCCACGGTAACACCCAGGCTCCAGAACAGCTCAGCCAGCCCTGGAGTGCACGTGGGCGCCGGCCCAACCCCAGCCGTGCCCCTGGCTGCTCTCTGCAGGTACATCTGTGTCCCACAGGAGGGATGTGGTTCTGCCCCTCAGGGGAGACACCCCTGCAGAGCTGCTCCAGCCCTGGGGAACAGCACAGGAGGGACCTGGAGCTGCTGGAGAGAGTCCAGAGGAGGCACCAAGAGCATCAGAGGATGGAGCAGCTCTGCTGGGAGGAAAGGCTGGGAGAGCTGGGATTGTTCAGCTGGAGAAGAAAAACTTTGGGATGACCTGATTGTGGCCTTGCAGGGCCTGAAGGAGCTACAGGAAAGATGGAGAGAGAGTATTGACAAGGGCCTGGAGTGACAGGACAAGGGGAATGGCTTCAGGCTGACAGAGGGTAGGATTAGATTAAATATTAGGAAGGAATTCTTCTCTATGAGGGTGCTGGACAGGTTGCCCAGAGAAGCTGTGGCTGCCCCATCCCTGGAAATGTCCAAGGCCAGGTTGGACGGGACTTGGAGCAACCTGGGCTGGTGGAACCTGGTACATGTTGCTGAGGGTCACCTGCCCATGTGGTGGTTTGTGCAACAGAGAGCTGGCACAGGACACCATCACAAAAAACAGGCTCTGATTTTTGGAACAGTGACAGCACACACCCAATCCCAACTGACCCAACAATTCCAGTACAAACACCTCAGCAGCTCAGGACATGGTTATCTCAGGTAGTCTACTTTGGTCTTCTTTAAAAGGTGTGGCTGGAAACAAGTCATGAGGCACAGGGGATTAAAGGAAGGGGGAGTAAGAGGTTAATTGGATTCTATTTGGAGACGGATTTAGGTTGGCTGAGTTTTTTCAGTCAGCAGAGCATAGTGGAACATGTCACTTGTAATTGAGCTAATGAAACACCTCTGGAGATAAAAAAACACAAGCTAAATTCAGCCTTGGCTCAGAGACTTGACGTTCATTCATGACAAGGTTATGCAGAGATGGAACTGCTTTGTTTGAGGACAGGCGGATAAAAAGGTAACAACAGAACTGGGTTTATTTTGAAAAAATCTGCTTTTTCTCACTCAGGGCTGCTGGATCTCGGAGTAATTAAGCAGATTGTTTTGTTATGGACACTCTTCCAGGACAGGAACCCAAACTCTGCCAATATATTAATGCAATTTCCTGAGTCCAGCTTTTCTCCTGCTCTGATAATATTGTATTTTTTTGCTATACACAGGGAGACAGGCATTTTGCTCCATGGTTATGGCCATGGAATTATGGCTAGCTGAAAGAGGGCTGCCAATACCTGCCCTTCCCCACCACCTTTATGGGGGCTGCCATCTCCCAGAACAGTTCCTTTTGGTTTTCACGGGGGATTAAGGGTTTGTTTTTTAGGCTTTAAAACCGTGACAAAAGCACCTCTGCCCCAAAAGCCAAACTACCAAACATGACTTGAATGCAAGTGAGGGAGTGTTGGCTTCCTGAGTGTGCCCAAAGGCCAAGCCAAAGCCCTCTTTGTGAAAAATTTTAATGATCTGAAATTACCTTGTCTCCCAAGTCAGGAAGAAAACCTTTAAGAGCAACATATATCACGGAAAAACAAAAAAGGAGACATTTTCAGGAGGCAGTTTCAAGAACATAGAGGTATACTGTCAAAAAAAAAAACCAACCTTCTGTCTTTTCAAAATGAACCACCACTCACTTTCTAAATTAAAAAGTTGCAGTGAAAATTAGTTTCCAATTTTGTGGGGTTTATATTCCTGCTTTGGTGATAATTATGATAATCCAGTGATTTTCTTTCCAGAAAACTGAAACTCCACTTCTTCATTCCCTCTGTCTCCCTGCAGGAGTTTAAAGTTAATTTTAATGAGAAAAGAGGATGTGCTTGACCACCTTGATAAAATAAAACAAAACCAACAAGAGCAATGAATTTTATGCTGCTGTATAAAAAATATCATGGACATGAGAATCTGAGTTTCTGCACTTCTCAGAACGCAGGAACCCCTGGAATGATGTGGCTGTGCCAGAGAAAGCAGTAACAGCACACAGAATTGCAGGAACCACAGCGTTACTGCATGAGGAGAGGGAGTGCAGGGGATCCAGGGGGCTGGTTTTTATATCCCAGTAAGAGTGACACTTGTTCAGCAGGAATTGCCTCTCTCTTTGATTTCTCCTGCTGTGGTTTGACTTTTCCCTCTTCCTGCCGAGGTTTGATTCCTCCTTCTCTGCCTTTAGGCAAGAAGACAGGTAAGCAGCTGCCTGGTTTACCTAGACAATGGAATGTCTCAGGTTAATTAAGGGATCAAAACAGCCGAGGGACTTCAGGAGAGGAAAATGTGCCTTGGTACATCGGGGCTGTTTGAGCCTTTGTCTCTGCCAACACCCAGCCCAGGCTCAGTGGGGCCAGCAAACAAAAGAGAGGCTTTCTCACAACACGGGTCCTGCAAACCCACTCTGGGATGGCAATTCAGGCTGCGGGATTTCTGGCATCATCACCAGCAGCAAAGACAAAGCCAGACCGAGCCCAGTTACAGCTCTGCAGCTGATTCAGGGAAAAGGCCCCGTTGCCACCCGGGTTCAGCTGCCAGGTCTCCAAAGAAAGGATCCCGTTCCCTCCCCCAAAGCTGCACTGCTCCCATAGAGTGAGATAAAGGGAGGCAAAAACAGTAGCCAAAAAGTACTTAAGACATGGCAGACAAAGGATCACATCCATGGAGCAGCTTTATTGTACTGAGGCTCTACGGCCTGTCTTGGTGAGAGCCATATTCCAAGGCAATCTGTCCTGGACTATAAACTATATAATATCCAAGGAGCCAAGAACTTGCAATTCCCCATTAAGTGCTATTAATTGCCCTGGTTATCATATTGTGCAGTTCGACTGAACCTACTAATTCCCCCTCCTCTCCTGCTGGAAAACATCTGTATTTTAAAGGGTTACATAAAGCTGCAGGGAAGGCTCTGGTTTGTGTCACCTTGATTGCTCTAGACTGGAACAAAGCACCCATCAGAGCTGCCCAGCCACACTATACATCAAGCCCCTCTAATTCTTTTCATGTCTCCAGAGTGGCAGGCAAAGCAGATCATCAAATTTAACCTCCCAGTGCTTTATTTCTGGCTTGGAGAGATGTCAGAGGCCATGTGAGCTTTCACTTTTTCCTTGTTGCCTTAGAATCCACAGCAAGAGGTGGAAGGAAGAAAGCAGGAAAGGAAAGGACAACAAGAACGGCACAGAAACGGCACTTTTAATGTCACCTACAGCACACCAAGGGCAACATGTAACACCCAGGGAACAGCAGTGTGAACAAGTGGCTTTGGGAACTCAAAAGCCAAGGTGGGTGGCTCCGATATCACCTTTTTTCCCCTCAACAACAAGAATACTGGGGATGAAGCCCCTGTCCAACACCCACTTGTGGATCCAGCACAAAAGCCTGTGGCAGCTGAGTGTTGTGTATGAACAGTCAGTGTTTTCTATTCTGACGGTGTCCTTTGGCACTTTTCTGCCTGACACTGTTGCATCCAGGATAGTGAATTCCCTGGATGACTCACACTGGGACAGTGGGATGTGTATGTAGCAAACCCATCCTGTGTAGGAGCCTCCAAAATCTGCTTCCTCCTCTTCCTCTGGAAGCAATTGAGACTCCTCTGATTCCTAATCCTCAAGGTGAAAAAGGTGAGGAGGAGCAAAGAAACAACGGGTTTAATTCCTCCTTCCATCTCTCCCTGGATTCGTTATTCCCTGAATCAACAAGAGAAATGTACAGTTTCACAGGATGCCTTGGAAGGGACCTCTAGGATGATCTAATTCCAACCCCCTACAATGGGCAGGGAACCTTCTATAGGGAATCTTCCAGTTCTGGAGAAGCAGAAGAGCCTCAGTGATTCTTAAGAGATCCACCCTGGCATGGTTTGATATACCTGCTTCACAATGGCAAATTAATTCCAGGAGCTTAGCTCATGTCTGCACAAAACCATTACTTGTAAGAGCAGTAATTACATCCTGCCTCATCCTGGAGATCCCAGGGAATGAGCTGGGCACAGCTCCTGTCGATCCAGGTGGGGCTCGGGCCATGCCAGCACAGCAAGACTAAGTATTCTCCAGGTTTCCCTTATATGAATCCAAGCCCTCCCAAAGAGCATTCACCCTAAGGAAGCATTCCTCTCCAGGATGCCAGATGCTGCTTCCAGCTCCACTCCCAAACATCCCCATGCCTGCCAGATGGAGAGCGCAGGGAATGATGTGGATGGACGCCTGTAGGTGGGCCTTCTCCTCCACGGTGTGAATCAGCGACACTGGAATCACAATACCCGGCGATACACGGTTAAACTCTCATTACAGAGGAGTTTTAAAGGAACTTGAGCAAAATTAAAATACTGAATTAGCTGTCAGATTAAAAAAATGAGCTGTAAAAGCCTTACAAGATAAACACAACTCTGCCTCTAGCACAAAGAGAACTTTTAAGAGTGATTCGCTGTCTGCTCTTTAAGGAGATCTTTCAGCCTGGGCTCAGGCTCACTTTTGAAAAACAGGCTGACCTGAACAGTATTTTTATTTCTTTCAGGCATAACAATTCAACCCAAAGCCATTTCTTTCTATTTGGCTCCTTCCTTCCTCCATATTAATTTCAATTCAATCAACGAGGCCGTTGCATAACTGTTGTTTAGAATTGCTGTCACGTCAGCCCTGAACCCAATCACTGCCACACTGAAGTTATATAAAAGGGTTTGTTAGGATTTCTGTGATTTTTCTTGTTGAAACTGTGGGAAGATGAAGTCCTACCCTGGAGAGATGTTTTGGTTTTCCAAGCTCTGTTGTCCATTAGTCTTGTGCTTTGGTGCCTTTTCTCTGCAGTTTTGTTTTACACAGCACAAGGGTCTGTTTATGTGCAGAAACTCTCCAAAACCAGTGCTGTGCACCCCATTATTACACAGGCCATAAAATACACTCTGCTGAGTCAGAGAAGCTACTGGCAATTGAAAAGTTCACAAAATGGGTAAGCTCTTAAGGAGCAATTTAAATTTCTGGAGACTGTTAAAATGCTTCAGTGGCCTGGGACTGTAATTTGCCTTGTTCTTCTGAAGCCAGTGGACTGTTACCCTGCAGTGATGGAGTAGCAAACCCTGTGTGATCATTTCTCCTGTGTCTCTGCACTCAAGCACACAAAAATGATCCTGGAATTGAGAGTCAGCTCCTCCACCACTCACAAGCATCCCGGTGTCCTTGCTCCTCTCCAACATGGTTTATCCCTTTTGCCTCAGAGCGGTGCTCACCTGCAAGGGAAACTTCTCCTTCCTTGCCTCCAAAGAATCCAGCTGATCCATTTTACTGAGAGTTTCTGTCTTTCCAGAGGCACAAATGCCACAGCTCAAGGGCTAGGCCCAGGGCAATTCAAAAGCCGTTCTGCACTGCAGATAGAAATGCCTTAAGCCAACACATAATTAAGGATGGTACTTCTTTTGGCACAAATGAATACTGCCCATATTTTTTGATGTTCCTTCATACTTGAGAGCAATCTGTTCGTGGTTAACATTGGTTTCTTCTTAGAAATAGTGTCGACAGTGTCAGAGCCTACATGAACAAAAAACTAAAGAGAAAAATACACTGAAGTACCATCACTCCCTCCTAAAAAATCAAAACCTCTCAAGACCACAAAATAGATCTGCTCCTTACTATTAACATCTTGTCCATAAGTCCTGCCTCTCTGTGGAGAAGCTTTAGAGATGAGAAATCATGTCTCTCCTTTCCACTCCAAACTCAAGAGCAGTTTGCAAGGGCTAAAAAAGAGCAAAGCAGGGTTCTTGCTGGAGGCTTAAGCTGACAATTAACCAAAATACCAGCTGCTCCTGGATCGAGTTTGCATGTTCAGGGTAACAGGCAGTACTGGGTGAGAAAAACTGTCACCTTCGGAATGATGGGAGCTTTACAAAACTCAGATTTCAGAGCACCTAGGTTTCTGCAGGTATATGGAAGACTGGGAATACAGTTTATCCAGATGCAATGGATGCATTCCTAAAGATACTCCCACAGAAATGCAACCAGTAGTGTTTGAAATGAGTGTGTAAGAGTCAGTGACAGCAGCACAGCCACTCAAGTTAACAGTTAAGCAAAGCTTAACTCTGTTGAAGTCTTTCATTCCAAAATTTGGAGAGTTCAGACTTCAACAATGAGAGGTAAAGGTTCAAGCAAGATACCTAAACAGATGCCCTGTGAGTTGCTCTCTTATCTTCACTTGAGACCTTGTGACTGAGACAAAGGCAGCTCCTGCTCAAAGGCAATTAACTCAGGCCCTCTGAGTGGTTTCCAAACACAGGGATCTCAGTCGGGTGGTTGTGGCCTGTTTCTCAAGGATTTGTGAAAGGCAGCTGAGGAAATCGGGGGTGACTGTTGCTAAAACTGCTATTTAAGAGTCCCTCTCCTCTGAAAAACCAGTGTAACAGATCCCAACCCCCCAGCGATGGAACCCCAGGTCTCTGGGCTGCAAGCAAGGCTCTGACACGGACACACTTTCCCCTCCTCTGCCTGCCCAGGTCTCACAGCAATCTCTGCTCTAGCAATGGTGATGACAGTTTACTCACTGCTCTGGAAATGCTTGTGAAAACTTTATGCTTTAGCCAGGTTTCTCATAGCAGCTTCCTTTTCATGGGAATGGTGCAGGAAGCCCTTGGAGAACTCTGGTCCCTGCTCGACCACATTCTTGGTAGCTGAGTTCAGTCTCAGCTCAGCTGTGCTAAACAAATACTCCTTCATTACTGTCAGGAATAAAATGCTTCAATGCTCTGAGGAAGCCACAGAAGAAGCTCCAGTAGTGTCAACTTGCTTTGTCCATGATGGCTGAAAGATGTTTCACACTGAACTTAAACACGTGGTTGTGCTTTGGAAAAACCCACTGGAGTCACCAGCCCAGACCTCATGATCCATCCAAGGTGTGCCCTGGCTCAGCTCTGGAATGGTGTGTTCATCCAAACTCAACCAGGCTTTAATTTGGAATTTAATCTTTAATTTGGGATGCTCTGTCAAGCATCGCTGCAGACTCCAAACTGGGGGCTGGCTTCAAAGCACCAAAATTCTTCCTTTTATGGGAGACCCAACAAGCCTTTACCTCTCACACCTCATCCTCCCCAAAGCCCTCAGTTTGGCTGCTTGGCATTCACCTGGTGCAGGGCAGAGTTATCCCTTCAGCCAAGCAGTGGCAAACTCCTATCTTCCTGAACGCTGATCCAGCAGGGATCCCAGGTGGGTCTGTAGGAGGCAAATCAATTTAATTGCAGGGGTTGCAGGAACAGCAGAGGTGGATTTTAAGTCCCACGACTCTGGGCTGTTTCAGGACTGTTTTGAAGCTCACAGCTGGCACCATGATGAGTGTCTACTGTCCTTTCTGAACTTCTTCTGCTCTGGCTAATTTGATTAGGCTCCTTCTTGGCTTTCCATTGGTAAGACCTCATGCAAAGCTGGCTTTTGCAGAGCTCAGTCTAAAAGGGAACATGAGCAGAAGGCAATGTAATACACACTGGAAAGGAAACAGAAATGTGGACTTTATTCTTAATACTCTTTACTCATCTAACTTCTCCAATCATTTATTAACGTTAATTGTGTTCCAAACTACCATCCTCTCAATGCCAGCTTCAACACCAGCGAGTTTACCTCACACTTAGCTATTCTGGACTAATTCAAACCAAAGGGTGTAAGAGAATTTAGTTCCAGTGACAGAGTTGCACCTTCTTACTGAAGGTCCAAACTACTCTGTCGTATTGCAAGACAAACTCTGGCAGAGTTAAAGAATGACACAAAGTGCAGATATACTCCATAAAACATTAATATTTTAATGAAAAATCTTAGCTTCATGTTTCTATCCAAAGACACTCAAAACTAGTTTTTCTTCCCTCTTAATTTTGACCTTTAATGGGACCAGTTTGGAGATTTTTTTTTTTTTGTATTTTGGAACATTTTTTTTAAAGATTAAACAACCAGGCTAGCAAAAAGGTACCCAATACATACTTTTCTTATATCAAACAAGCTAGTATTTCAATACAATGTAACTATACAGAATATATACATTACACATATGATCACAAAGCAAACACTACAGGCTCAGAACAGATTTGAAAAAACATGATATTCACATTGATTACAATAACTCTAAAAATGATTGTAACGTTGAAACGGCACTTAGTTTACAAAAAAAGTCACAAAAATATATATAGCCACCAAGAACTATGGTTCCTGAAAAATACTAATAGCCAGATAGTATTATATAAAATGTGAAGTGTATTTAAACATCGTATACATTAAAAAACAAAACCAAAACCCAAAAACCAAGTCTGTTAGGTCAATAAACATGCCAAGTAATCAAGCTGTGACCAGCATCAACAAGAGAAGCTGTACTGTGGATGAGATGACTGGATATACGGCTGGTGACTGGAGACTGGCACAGTTAAGGGGGTTTCACTGGTACTAAAATGCACAAAGAAGCCCAACAATAATTTAATTCACATTTTTTTCCTCTTTTCCCTCTTCAGGGTTTCACCACAGGGCAGCACCTGGAGTGAAGGCACTGCAGGAACAGGGCAAAGAAGCTGTCCAAGGACTCGGTGAAGCCAGGGTTACAGGGCAGAATATCAAAGCATGCAGCGGCTGAATGAGTGGTGAACCAAAATCACTTTCTGGGGACTGCAGCAACCCTCAGGAAGACTGTAGGAACAGTTGCCACACAGGCTGGCAGCACCAGATTCTGCTTTTTTCTAATTAGTGCAACCAGATTTGTAGCTGAGACCTGTGGGACACTGAGTTCCTGTGATAGCACACGTTGAGTTAACAAAAACCCAGAGCAGTAAGTACTGTTGCATTAAAAAAATTCACATTTGTGGTTTTTTTATGGTGCATTTCCTCAACTACTTGGAATCCACTGTATTCACCAGGCACCTCTGATGGGGCCAAGGTACCATCTGGCCTTGAACCCTCTTATCTGTCATCAAGATGCAATGGGATTTATTATGTCTGTAACTGGAGATTAGAACCCTCCAAAACTTCATTTCACCTCGTAAGCAAAAGTCCAACATAATTGATCTGGATGAAAATTAGCTATTTTCCACACTCTGATGGTGGGGAAGTTGTGGTGGATGTAGGAGCAGCAGGTGCTCCTCCATCTGCATTTTCTCCATCCCTGCAGGGTGCACAAAGCTTATTTTGCATATAAAATGCTTCCTGGTTTGTCTCAGAGAGAGATCAGCACTGTCTCAGAGCTCTCACACCCTGGGCTGGAGGGGGAACCAGCAACCAAGAAGTGACTGAAGCCCTCATATAAAAACTCTAAACCATAGCTTAAAAACAATAAAATCTTATCCTGCAAAGGACATATAGGGACCATAGTCTTATAAAATATATCTGACTGCATTGGCAGCTATTACTTTTTTAAAAAGTTTAAATTCACGCCTTTTAGACTCAAGATCCACGTGAACCCAGAACCATTTTCAAGAACTGAGTCTACTGATCTCTCAGTATGAGAGACTTGCCCATGGTCTCTGTGAGCCTGACAACTGAACTCCAGCTCAACCACCACTCCTGGCTGACTCTGCTTTGAGCAGGAGGCTGAACTACATCACCTCCAGGGTGCCTTTCAATCCTAACTTCCTGGGCCCTTTGTCAAGCGGAAGTATCAAAGCATACCTAATAATGGATTCGTTGGGGGGAGGAAAAGAAAGAAGACAAAAGAAAATGCAGTCCAGAGTTCCAAACACTCTGATAATGTACTAAAAGAAATGGATGCTTTAGGTTTAATTCCACGTGTAGTTTAAGGCAAGGTTTTTCTAGCTTAGTTAGGTATCCCTCTCGCTCTATTTGGAATCTAACCACAGTAGCAACCAAGATTGTTTTAAGATGTCCTATGTTTTTACACCTCTCTTGTGAAGAACACCAGCATTTCAAAGAACTGAACAGTTCCAACAAGTTAGGGAAGAGAAATAAAACAGTATTTGCATTTAAATTGTGTTCATGTTCATGGAGAAAAGAGATACTAACAAGAAACAATTACAAACAGGACAATTAACATGTAAACTCAACCCTAAACCAACCAAGCAAAATCCTCCCAGAACTCTATTGTTCCTCCAGTTGGACCAGACAGAAAAATGAGAACTAAATGAAGATGTTATCCAGAGATTAGGGGGTTGAGAAGATCATGTGTAACACCCAGTGCAGTAACAATGAACCCCAGGCCTTGCCTTATACCACAGGGTTAATGATCCTCATTTCTTTTCAAGGAAGAACAGATTAGAGCTACAAAGGCTTGTGACTTTTCCCCTTCTCTTTGGCATTCAGAAAGCACTTTGCCTTCTGACTTAAGATCTTAAGTCTTAAAAATCCAATATCCAGATATGTAATTTGTGTATTTTCTCATCTCCTCCCCAATGAGCTCACTACCAAAATACTTAATGGGTGAAAATGATCAGATTGTAACCTTATATCTGACCACTTTTGATTGTTACATCTGTGCAGTTGAGAAATGTGGTTCTGGGTGAAGCACTTTTCAGAATCACAAAGGATTCTCAGTTACCTGCATAATACTTGTCAGAAAAAGAAGCGAATTCTGTATTTGAGTTCAGTGTCATAGCCCTGTAATTCAGGATAAAGCTCAGCAAAAGGCATTGCCTTGTCTCATTGGCTTCTCAGTTACAGAAATCAGAAGTGGAAGAGAAATGGTCTTTAAATTCAGCCCATCACCAGGACTGGGTTAATTCCCAGGACAGCTGCCCAGCAAAAGCCTTTCTCCCTCAAGCCCTTTTGAGAAGCCTCACAAAGGTAGACACATGAGACTCAATTGCAGCACGGAACTTTGCAGCATGTTTCTAAAACACCCTTTATCTGGGGGAGAAACTTCATTCCAGCAACTTGGAAAGTACTTAAATCCCAATGGCTTTCACTCTATTTAAGTAAAATATGTGGGTTTTAGCTAAAACACAGCAGAGAAAAATTGCTAAAGTCACTGAAACCTTTTAAGCTCTTTCCAAAGGTCAATAAACTTTTTTCCTCACAAAAGTTGGCTATTAATAGAAAGAACTCGGACCCAGAGAGTATCAGAGCTGCCTAAGCTGCCTGAATACAAATTGATCTGCAATATAATACGACTTTTGTGTCTTGTGTTTCCTCAGGAGCAACCTTTCTCTACTGGTTTCATTTCCTCCTCGTGTTTGCATAAAACAAATCCGGACAGAAAACAACAATTTCCAAAAACCAAGACTCAAAACTAAGGGATATTTCATGCCTCTGGAATACTAAGATCAAGCAATACCTACTCGGTCAGCACGTCATCTGTAGGCCATGGGCATTTGGCATCAAACACTGAGTGAACTTCAGAAGTTCTAAAAAAAACCCACAAATCTCCTAATGGACTTCCTAATTTAGGTTTCAAAGCAGTACTGGAGTCTCCAAACAGCCTTGACAAAACAAGACTCACTGCTCTGAAAATCCCACACCCTGAATTTTCAGCTTTTTCTAAATATGGAAAAATGAAATTGCAAATCTTTCAATTTATTGCTTTGCTTGGGCTGTGTGTGTAGCTGGAGTAACGGCCTTTAATAAACCGAGTTGGCAAGGATTTAAAGTGTTTTGAAACAGGAACAATTCATCATTGCTATATAGGCTTTTTGTAAACAACCCCCTGTTGGTTAGAAAGTTGGCCTTAAAGAGAATAAATTGCTTGTTTTGTCCAAAACAGGCTAATAAAAGTCTGTGAAACTATACATGCATATGTAGAAATAAAAAAATGTGCAATAACACACAAAAGAGATTATTTTTTGCCATCTGTAAACTCCCTCTAGCTAGCTTTCAGATTAGTAAAAATACAATGTATATGGGAGAGGAAGTGATCAGAACTGCAAATAATCTGGGCAAACCTTCATTTTCCTATGTGGTTCCCCATCTACAGATCCAGTCAGGAGATCTTTGTCAGGCTTGCATGGATACAACCTTTTCCATGATCCCCAATTCCTGATGCATTTTCCACTAACTTTGGATGGGCAGATCTGGACAGGCTATTTGATCAAGCAGTTTCTAAAAGGACTGGAATAGAAGAAGTAGGAACACCTGGTACGATTCACTTGGTTTGTGAAAACTGATTAATCTGAGATGGGAAGGGACAATGTGTTTTGAAGAAGTGTGTGACTGTTAAGTTTCAAAACTACTCCCCATTGCCAAGCACAGGGGCACAGCGAGAGCTTTGAAAACCAGCAGGCACAGATAGGAAGTGTCATTTTTTTATGCACAAGATTAAAGAATACACTCAAAACTGTTCGATCATGATTTCCAATGCATCCTTTTGTTTGTCATTTGAAAAGGTTTCCTCTGATTTCTTGCCCTTAACCAGAGGGTCTGCAGAAGCAAGAGAAACTTAATGAGCTGCTCTAACTGTGGAAGAAGGAATAATTAAAGTGATCTGAATCAGTTGTTCTTCTTTAGAAGTGTATCACAGCTTCCATGATGTTCTGACAAGACCTTTTTTTGAGCAATCAGTCTTAAATATTTTCACAGAAGTGATCATTCAGTCATGAAAAATAATGAAACATCTGTCGCAGTTTCCTGTTCAAAGTGTAGCTTACAAAGTAAAAAGGGGAAAATCTCCCCACTTTTTTTGTTTAAAAAAATTAAATTAAAATGTACAGGACCAAACACAGGCACTTTCCAAAGAACAAAAGTGAAACCAAGCCATGAATTATTCGATAGTGATGGATGACAGCTCCGGTTTGGGAGGGTCACCCGCAGCTGCCTCAGCAGTGGCGTTAGTCTTTGGCTGCTCTGGCACATCTTCTTCCTTTTCTGCCAACCCACCCAGAGACCCCAAGGGGAAAGTGCTTTCACAATTCTGAGTTGACGACACCTGTGAAATGACAGGCATTTGGACAGAAGAGTTGCTTTCAAAGCCATGCTCCCCTAGCTCATACTGCCCGAGGGTCTCCTCTTGCTCCTGGTTTAAGTAGTCCGGTACTAGGAAGTCACTAGAAGAGGGGTAAAGGACAGAAGAGAAATGTCATTTCTCACACAAACATCAGTAGTTTCAGTTTCTTTGTATCAATTACATCACACAAGCTACACACGGAGAACAACGATCCTCATTTCCCACCGCTGCAAGAACATGGCAGTGACACACTCCCCCAAGCACTACAACCTGCTTCTTATTTCTACACAGAGATCTTATTCAGTGGCATCTATTTTGCACCTGCATTTCCTACACAGCCACTTCTTGTTATTTAAATTGTATCACATTGATGAGAATGGAAGTTAATGTCTAGAACATCACATGTCACTGAAAACCTCACTGAAAAAAGGGAGCACTCAGCCTTTAAAAATAGAAGCAAAAATGAGTTCAGCAGTGGGAAAATGTGGGCCTTTCCCACCTCTGAGGTAAATCCACCCTGGACCAGCAGCAGCAATCCCTTTGGAGTGGACAGGCTGGAAGCTGAAGGTAGAGCTGCAGTGGGAGGTTGTGATGCCAACACTTATCACACTGCTGGGAAAAGCATGGAATTGCCTCTCTTTCCCCTTTCACTTCTAAGACAACACTTCTGTAATGTACTTTTCCCAGCTGAGGGCTGAGTGGATCCAAAGAAAACCTACCAAACTCTCCAGTAGTATTTTCAGGGCATGAGGACATATGGAAAATAAAATTTCTTTGCACGTTTTCAGCACCAGATGAAGTCTGCACTTGAGACAAATATATATATATTACATATATGCATGTTTGTATGCTTTGGTTCCTCCTGGCAGTAATCCAGTTAAAAGCAGTCCTTAAATGACAGCAGCATTCACTGCTTCAACTCAAACTCACAGTCAACTACGCTAAACTGGTGTTTGTCAATTCAAACTGAAGGAAGGGCTATAGGCAGCTAAAATCACACCCTATAATCTGACTTTGACAATGCAGTGCTTACCACAACCAGAGTTTTTGCTCTGGTTTTGGCCCGAGAGCCAAGAACAAAAACTGCGTAAACCCACAGAAATGAAGCATTTGTAGTTTTAAACAATATTCTGCTGGAAAAAACAGTGACTGGCTTTCCTAGGTTTTTTGGCAATGTTTTCATCCTACGTTACCTCTGAGTTAATCACACAGAACAAAATGCTGAAATGTTTCGTAGGGGAACAAGAATAATGTCTGGAAATCAGGAGGGGTGGGACTGTGATGCTGTAACTTTTAGAATACACTTCTTTTGCACTGCTGAAGGCAGATGACTTACACACACCGAGCTGCACTTTCTCTGTAGAGTGAAACTCTATAGGTGATCAACTCGCTCTCGGTTTAAGAGCTGGGAGACCCTTCTGTCTTCAATTTTCCTCATCCAACTTTCATATTTTATATCTCAAATCCCAACTAATAGATTTATATCAATAAGAGAACAGAGTGCTGGTCTGAGGCCTCAGAACCCTTTTCACAGTCTTTAGCAAAGTGCATTTGTGAGATAATGCCCAGTCTTTTGTGCCCTGATAGAAAATGTTCAAGTGGCCCTTAGTATAATGTTATCTAGCAAATGAAAGAGGGTATGGAGTCATACAATCTTTCCACAATATCAAGCAAGTACTTACAATGAAGCAATAAATCTGTGCCTGTGTAAGCGAACAGGCTACGTACAAGATTTTAAATAGAAAATTATTTACGGAACTCCATGGATGCTGTAGCATAGAACACTATGGCTTCACACCATTAGCCTGGCCACAGATACTACTGAAAAGAGAAATGAAGTAGCTCAGAAGCAGCCTCTGCATATCCCTGGGTTCTTCAGTGCCCTCCTATAGAGCTCACATGCTGTAAGACAGATCAGACACAACCGAGAGTGGCGCAGGAGTCAATCTGCCTGGAATTAGCTGGCAACCTGAGGAGAGGCACAGCAGGCTGCCCTGAAAGCAGGAAATGATGATTTAGGGGGGGAAAAAAAAGGAGAAAAAAAGGCAAAAAAAAAAAAAAAAAGCAGCAAGTTTCCCTGTTAGGTTTTTGCTGTGCACCTCACCTGCTCTGGAAGTAGTTTGCTAGCTCTGACGCTTCATGGTTCAAGCTCCTCAGGTGAACGATTAAATTTCCAGAGTTGGTGAACATGGCGCCGCATGTTTTGCACTCGTAAATCCGAGGCTTGCGGATAATGTGCCGGGAAACCCGCATGTGGTGTTTATATTCCCCGAAGGAAGTGAAAGTGGCACTACATATCTGGCAGCGGAAACAGCGTTTACCTTCGTGCTTCAGGCGGTGCATCTTGAGCGAGTAAGCGCGGGTGAACTTTTTCCCACAGCGGTCACACTGAAAGGGTTTAATGCCTGGGGGAGAGAGAGCACACAATGTCACCTTCTGGCACCACAGGGCACAGGCACAGTCCTTCAGGAACTCTATAGCAGCTCTCAGAGAAGCCCTGTTTTGGGAAGAGATTCTCTGGTTAACTTGAACTTGACAGGAACAATGAGGATGGAGCTGCACTCGAAACAACCCAGAAAAACAGGAATTAAGGAGCCCAGCCCAGAGTAACATCGATCTCTATTTAGACACTGCTACAACTGGCTCCACATGGCAATTCAGACCATCTGTAGGGTTCTCCAACCTAACTTTCTCCATTTCCTAACTGTGACCTTCATAGTCTCCTCCCCACAGTTTAAACTGAGCACATGGTAAGAGCCTGAGGCACAGCCAACACGGACCTGATGCCGCCGCCATCTCAAACCACCTTTGAACTCCTTTGATCTCAGGAGATTCTTGTGCCAGACTGGTTCCCAACAATGCAATTATCAGCCTACTCTTAATTAATTGCAATGTTTTTCTCTGGCTGCCTTTGGCCTCAGAGAAGTGCTCTGGCAGGGGGACTGTGTGCACACGGATACCCCTGTAATGCAGCAGCAATGATGATAAAAGGGGGAAGCAACAGCCTTTATTTCGCGTGGGAACCTTGCCATACAAGCATTTTCAGCAACTTTGCGTGACAGACAGCTCTCTAAGACAGTTAACTTCATGCCTCTCATTTTTTTTCTTGTATTAATTTAGATATTCAGTTACTAGTTCATTTTTCATTTTTTACCCTAAAACATATGAGTTCTGCAACATGTTGCAGTGGCTGAGCATGCAATCACACCCAAACAGAAGTATTACAACATAATGGTCTGAACCACCAAAAACTTTAGATTTAATAAAAAGTCTGAACTCCAGAAAGTGGGGAAATCCAAACATGAGGCCAAGAATCTGCAATACGGAGCTCTATTCATAATAGGGCTGTCAAGGAATAAAAAAGGTTTTTTCAAAAGGCTCAATGTGCATCAGCCCGGGCTGTTAATTTCCCAGGTCTTTCACTCTGCTTTCCTTATGTTCAAAGCAGGAGCTGAACTTTTAATTGGGGCTTTTAGACAGAGAAAGCTGTAGTTAAGGTTACACTGAAATGCCCTGTTAAGCATGCGAAAACAAGTTAATGCACCAGAATATGGGCTGGTGGAGCTCAAACTTTTCACGTTCTCCTACTGTCCAAGGGCATCTATTTGCTCTGGTAGATTGAGGAAAATCTCTTCAACCATTTTGCTCATGAGAAAACACTTCCAACATTTACAAGCTTCGAGAGTTTCTTTTGCATGTTAATTACTCGAAAACAGCTATTCAAATCTCTCCCAGCTTTGCCCCAGGGGTTCCTAGTTGACAGGTTGGCCAGAGATGCTTTGCTGTCAGACTTTTAACAACAGGCTTTGGATAATTTCACATCTGATACACCCACAGAGTTTGCTTTTTTAATATTAAACACATATATGGTCATCTTGCTTGAAGGGATTTGACAAATAATTGCTGACAGGGAAAAAATTATACCTTGACAGTTTTTGCTCTGCCCCAAAAAGGTACATCCTCTGTGTGCAGGTAAGAGTCAGGCTCAAAGCAGGAGATGCTAAACCGTGAGGTTTAGTGCCCAAGAGGAAAAACTCTTCCATTTTCCCTTTATTCATTCAAATGTCAATACTACTGTCAGATAATGCTGACAAGTCTTGAAAACACCAATAGCAAAGACACTGAGATTTCAAGCTTGGTTAGAAATCAAAATGAATGCATCAATTTGGGGATCAAGGTTCAGAGGAGGCATTCACACAAACCTCTGTACTACCTACAGGAGCTAAATTGATTAGCAAACCAATTCAGTTGTCCCACAAGCCCTCCAAAAACTCTGAGATCCAAAGGCACATAACTTTCTTCAATGCAAGGAGAGAGAACATTTTCTTATGGCTGCAAGTCTCCTCTAAAACAGAGCAGACAATTACAACACATCAGAGGAAGAATTTCAACATACATCACTTCTTTCGTGTAATAAAAAAGCCAAGTACTCTTTATTTCATCTCAAATCTTTATCATGAAAATGCCTTATCCTGATGAGTTTTAGGCAATCAGATCCACACAGATGCTAATCATCCCTGAGCAGAGCTATCAGTCAGAGTCCATGGATCAAAACAAGCATTCAACCAGACGTCTCTACTCAGTCTTGCTGAAATCAGCTCTCAAGGAGGTGAGTAAAAAACCTGCATTATTACATTTGCTGCACAGTGAGGCTATAAATGAGGAATTGCTGGGAATTTCTCACCTGAGTGGATAAGCATATGTTGTTTTAGGTTCTGAATGCGAGTGAAGCGGACCCCGCAGGTGGGACACTGAAAGGGTCTGTCAGGACCGTTGGGGCTGGGCCTCTCTGTGCTGCTGGTGGAAGGAGCAATGTAGAGTTGGTAGGGATACTGAACGTTCTCCAGACTACAAAGAAAAAAGGCACTGATTTACAGGCAAGCCAGAGAAATAACCATGGAAATCTGAACCTTGAGCACATTTGTATGAGGAGAAGAGACCAGCACGTCACGTTTGAAATCTCTCTTTGTGCTGGAAAACTCTGTCTCTACAGCAATGTCTGACCTACACCTGAAATCTTAGTCACTGACTCTGCACATCTGAACAAATCCAGGGAATAGCCTCTGACTTGTGTTTCTTTGGGCAACAGGCCTGAGCACAGCTGCAAACTGAACTTTATTTTCCAGGCGTGGGCATTTTCTCAGGCATATCGATGACTTGCAATCAGCAAACAGTCCCTGAGGAAGAGTTTGAAGAGCTGAGCAAATTGAAAGCAAAGGAGTATTTTGCAGCTTCAGTGGTATTTACAAATGAAATTGCAGCCAATTCATTTTTCATTTCAATCCAAGTTCCATGAACAAATATTAGTATCTACAATTACATATTTCTGAGTTTAAAATATTAATCTCATGAATCAATATTCGCTCCTTGTCTGATTCAAACAGCTCCTGCGCTGTGTTTAAAAACAGCACACAGGCTGTAATAGGAACAATTTAACTTTCAAAGTAATTTATTTAAAACTGACTAATCGCTCCTACATAGCCTCTAGCTGCAAACTGTTTAAGGGAACTACAGTTCCCTTGCTAATCCAAGTTCTCTGGCAAGGAACTTGCTAAAGGGCACAGTGAAATAAAAACAAATCTGCTGGTACAAACAGAGGAACAATGATAATTTGTACTTACCTGGGGTTTCCCTTCCTGAGCATTAAGGTCTATATTTTTTGTTAAAATAGATATTTCAGCTTGCTCAGAGCCTACAGGAAGATCAGACATCACTGGCAGCAGGGAACTGCTCTGACCCAGAACATTCATTCTGTGGCCAAAACATTGCCATTTTAGCTTTACCAAACCATAATGTCTAAAAGGTCCTGAGAAAAGAGTACAATGACGTCTCCTGTCACAGTCAGAAAGTCTCCCTAACTGAGGGAATCCTTGCACCTCGAGCCCAGAGGGCTGGTTTCCAGGCCAGGCTGGATTTGTGGACTTGTAACATTCAGAGGAATGCAATGTGCACTTTGCACAAATACATTTCCCTACGCATTACACAGAGCTGCGCAAGGAGACCAGCACAGACAAGAATCAGGATCATCTCTTTAAAATCAATACCTAAATTGTCTTTATCTACTCTGGAAATGGATGTCAATTCAACTGTAAGGACAGGGGGTATCTGACCAAGGGCAGTGATGGGTCTCAGAAGCAAAATTTATCTGGAGAGTATAACACCAGGTACACATGATGAAACAATTTCCTGCAGGAGTTTAGTATCACTCAGTCTGTAAAACCCATAAGGGTTTCTGGTCTCATATGGAACTGGAATAATATTTGCTCTAAAGAAGAAATTTTATCGTTCTTCACTTCTTTTTATACACACAGAGCTCGTGGAAAAAAGAGATGCTGACAGACTTGTTGCTCTCTGATAAATGGAATACTTGCAAGAAGGAAGTTGCCAGCTCGTGTCTTGGGCCTGGCAGAATGCAGCTCACTGCCACTTCAGGAGTTAAAAAGCCAGCTGAGGGGTTTTGGAATAAATACAAATATACATTCTGATTTTTCCAACCAAATTTCTGACCAACTCTAGCACTCCTGTTCCTCTTTGTGAACAGATCGCTGGATAAAGAACAGACACACAGGTAGTGTGCTCAAATAAGAATTACATTTGGGTTTTGTGACATGTTCCTGAGGTCCTTCCTCCCTCATTCCTGCATTAGGGGACTGCGAGGAGGCAAAAGCACATTGTGCTTCTGCAAGCTCTCTCAGGAGACACTCAAACTAGGGCAGAAATGAGGAGCCACAGCTCTCCTTTTGTTTCCAGCGTTGTCAGGCTCTCTCACCCTCAAGGCCTATGCTGGTGCCACCTTCCCTGCCACTGAAGGAGAAGTGCAATGGGCACAACTCCCTAAAAGAAATTTAAATTAAAGTTTGGGTTTATTCTCTATAACGCATTCATGATGAGGTGGGCTGGTTAAAGCAGATCCAGTGGGAATCATGAGGCTCTCCAGCTACCAGTGATGGGCTTGTCTTTCCCCTGCTCATAGTGCAAGCAAGATGAAATACCTCTTGGTGACACAGCTTAGAGATTATCTTGGAAACACCAGATTTTCTCTCCCCTGCTTCTTTTCCACAAATACTCAATTTTTCATGACTTGTCATAGATGCAGCATTTAACAGTTGAGATTTGTCTGACATCTCTGAGAATTTCTGTACCAGCTACACAAAAACACAGGTTTCAAATGTTTTCACTGGAATATCCTACTTGCAATTTTTTCTTCTTTTCACCAAGAGATTACACACATATTTAATTATGTAAAACTCAGAAAAATGTGAACGCCGAAATGCTCAGTGAGCCTAGAAATGTTCTCTATTTGTAAATAACAATTATTATGGAAAAGTGGGGGTTCTCATTTTATTGGATCAGAAATATTTCATAACTGATCCTTTTCAACTCCTTTTAAATGCAGCCCCACACTGATACAGAGACCAACTGTTAAATCAGCTGAATTACAGATCTATGTTAGAAAAGTGGTTTACAATCCAAATGTGAAATATCAGAGAAAGAATAGATCAGATTTCACTGTGAAACAGTAATTTTAATACTTAACAGATTCCTGCATGCCTATTAAGCTGACAATCACATGTGACCTGCTGTTTATGAAACACTGATTATGGAGGAGGGCCAATTAATGATGTTAATTATTTAAGAGAGAAACTCAAGAGATGAGACATTTTAGATTTTGAAATATTTATGATTCTTTCAACAGTGGTAAGGATGTAATATTGAGACTTTTAAATGGACTAGTCCTTTGCTTTGTTTTAGGAATATAAATATATAAATTATATTATTCAATATAAATTTGCATTAGCCACTCACAACTGATTTTGACATTTTGAGAATCTCTATTAATAAAAAAATGTACAACCTGGAATTAAACTCAAGGTGCATTAAAAAAAAACAACAAACAACCAAAAAGTGAGGGAGATTTTCTCTATCTTGGAATTAGCACAGTCTTGGCACTTTCATTTAAATTTACAAAACAAATCACTTGGTAGAAAATCTTTGTTTTGGAGTCTGAAATTCGTGTAACTGTCAGTTCAATTGTTTTATAATCAAGGTGTAAATTCTAGTTCATTTTGCTGATGCTTCTCTCATTATGAGAATAATTATTTTCAAATTTGGGCATAAGCTAAGGAAAATTTTCTTTCCTCCTCTGCATGGAAGAGATCTTTTAATGAGAATTTTCAGTGTGTTTAAAGAATTTTATATTTTTTGCATTTTCAAGGCAGTTTGTGTTGCAACTCTGCAATTTTATAGGAAATTCCTGATATAATCACTGCTGAAGATGAGTTCCACTTGACTTTGTAATTACAGCTTTAAAAACCTGGATTAGTTCTAATGCAACATGTGCTCCTACTATTAATTCAATCCAAGTGCTGGGTGTTATTTTTATACTGAGGTTTGTTAGCAGATAGATAAAATCTTCCATGTCAGACAAAAAAGTCTTATCCAAGCCGTTATTTTCCCTTTTTAATCCTACAATGGGACAGGTTTTAGGTGGAAATGGCAGGAAAGATTTTTATGAGCTATGAAAATACAGCTCTTGGTTGTTATCTCTGTAGGGAGCTTCACTTGACACAATTTCTGGAACACTCCCAAAGGTTCACACTTCTTCCACAGACCTGGTTATCTGACAAAACACTGCAAAAGCCACTTTGAGAAAATGTGCTTAGGAAGGGAATAACTAAGAAATAGAAGTCAAAGCAGTTGTGTGTACCTCTGTAAGCCATCACTTGGCTCTAACAGAATTATGATACATCTTCGACCAAACAGACTTGTTTCAGATTGGTTTTCTCTGCCAGCCTTCCCTTATAAGGGATTCCCTTAATAAATCACTCAGCTCAGCACAGCAAAGGCTCCTAAATATTTACAGCAAGTGACACGCAGCATTTTGGTAAGAAGCTACAGGCAGAGAGTCTGGGAGAGAAGATTTAAGGCTGTTACGTGGTTTATGGCAGCAGTGATGTCTGGTGAAGTCAGGACCAGGTCCTTGTTTTTAGTTTGCTGCTGTTGGGGCTGTGTGGCAGCTTTAGCACGCATGTTTCATAGTAAAGGGGTTTTTTTAATTTATTAATAAAGAGCAGTGATGAAGAAACAGCAAAACCATGAAGATCTTTCTTCACCAGTGCTGCCTGGAGATAGAGAGGAAATGAAAAGCAAATTCTGACTTTCATCACCTACATTCTCCTAAAGCATCTATTCTTCCACAAGCTGATTGTACTTTGAGCAACACAGAGAATTAGATGTAGGAACAACCAGCCATTGTGGAATGAAGGGTGTGAAAGGTAATTACAACCCAGCACTTGTGCAGCACACTCTGCAGCCGGGTTGGTACGTACCGATCGTCATCGTCCGCGTGAGCGTTGGTGCCAGAGGTGCTCTGCAATGTGGGCAACCCCTCCGTAACCCCCTCATCTATGGAGCCTAGGAGAGAAAAGGGCAAGGTCATGCAAAGACCTGTTCAAAAAGGCCGGGGGGGGGGGGCATGGAAATACACACCGAGCTTGTTTCCCAATCTCTGATAGCTGCTGCTGGTGATAACAGAATGAAATTGCCTTGGGAAAGAATCGTGTTCCCAGTCAACTTCTCCTCTACTCAGATTAGCTACTAAACTGACAGCTCAACAAAGGACACGCATTTGGCACACCTAGAAAATGGCAATGTTAAATTTCAAAACATATCCAGTACTAGAACTGTAAAGCAGAAAAGTTACTACTTCATCAATATTCCAGACTTCTTGAGCAACAAAGGCTTCAAACCTGCTACACTACATGGCTTTTGGGATCCAAATATTTCACATCAATTGATAATGCCTTCATTTATTGATAAGCTGCTGAGACAGGAAGAACCCTCTGAGAAATCAGAAATGCAACACAAAAGAGACCAAACATCTGTTTGTAAGAAATGGATACACAAAACCACCCCAGAGCTCTGTTCAGTGCACCAGCATTTGAAAAAATGCAGTACAAGGAGTTTGGGAACAGAATCCAAGGGAAAAGAAGCACTAAAACAGACTCACAACTTCATTCATCTCATGTGCCTGTTGCTCAGCTGGGCCTCCCTCATCACCACCAGGAGTTTGGCCAAGCAGCCCCTGGATCTCTACCACTGAATCCATAGGAGACAAGACGGGAAAGGAGATTTCTCTCCCTACACCACCATCTTGAGAACAAGCAAAACTTAGGACAGTGGTGGGAGATGCTCTTGCTGCTGTGGTAAAAATAATTCTGCTTCCTAAGAGAGTGGTACCTGAGCAATCTGAATTTGGGAACCCTAAAGCCCACTAGGAAAATCACGTAGCATTGGGTTTACAATGGCACGTGTCAGACTGAATGGAAAACCAAAGAGAAGGAACAAAGACATGAAAGTGAGGCAGAAAATGTGCATATTCTGCCAAAAAGAATGAAAGATCTTTCCTGAAGTGAAAGATTCTTGTCTTAATGTGATGCCATGTTATGGGGACAGTGACAGGAGGAAAATGGCATCTCTGGAAGTTTTACGAGTCAAAATTTTTAATTTTGTTAAGAGTTGACAACCTATATTTGGGAAATCCATCAACCGTGCAATCTATAAAGTTACAAAACTTTATCCCATTTTGATTTATCCTTCTTTCTCATGAAATACTTAACTTGAAGTCTACTGAAACTACCAACTGCTCTTAGGTTTAACTTTATGCCTTCACCTCTCAAATGCCAACAGTGCTAATGAGTTATGAAAACATCTTCTCAGACACAGCTATTGTTGTAACCATAATAACTTATTTATCAAGGCCCTGCTCCATGTCTCCTTTCATATTATAAAGTGCTTCCAAATATAATAAATTGCAAATGAACAATTCCTGAAATTGCCCAAAGAGTGAACAAGAGCTTTTTGCGATATCAGAGAGAGAGGCAGGAATGCTTTTATAAATGCACTATAAAACACTGAGATAAATATACGCAATTATACGAGGAAAATAAATTCAGGGAAGAGAAAGCTGTACGTTAACATATCTTGCTGCCTCCATTTACTATTCTTACATTAGTGCATGAAGAAAAACATCTTTGGGAGGTAAAAAGTGCTTTCTGGCTACCAAGTGTGCTGTATCACATATTAGGTACGTGTCTACTGTGCTTAAACGCAAGAGAGCTGTTTCTCTTTAGAGGAAAAATGTGAATAAAAGCCATTCTGAGGGTGGTTATTATGCAAAGGCCACTTTCATTCAGACATATTCAAAGAGTAGATTTGTACTTTAAAGATTTTGCCCTGGCACATTTTTCTTCTCTCTGCAGCTGTTTTAAGGCAGAACACGCTGTATTAACACCAGTGACAGATTTAAGTTTAATATTATAATCATTAAAGCCTGAGATTCCCTACCCTACCTGCTACTTTTCAAAGCATTTTTTGTTTAACACTAATTGTGTTAGAAGTTGAGATTTCACAGCATTCAGTGGCCCCCAACTCTCTCCAATTCTACTCCAGTCTCACATTTCCACTTCCCAATTCAAGCTGCTTTTGAAATACAATTTTTCTGACATTTCTAACTCTGAGAGATGTCCTCCAAGAACTTCTACAGGTCATTTACTACTCATTTGTAATGCTGAGTATACACCCAGTTTCTCCTTTTAAGCTGTCTGGGTAGGATATATGTCATAAATGTATAAATAAATATCACTGATACAGTATTTTTAACTTTACCTAATCATTACTTTTACTTGTTCTATTTTGTCTGTGCTGATACAATTATGTTGATGAGATAATCTGCATGTTTTATCACAGGGCCTTGACATGG
This sequence comes from Lophotriccus pileatus, assembly GCA_035583135.1. Taxonomy (NCBI): domain Eukaryota; kingdom Metazoa; phylum Chordata; class Aves; order Passeriformes; family Tyrannidae; genus Lophotriccus; species Lophotriccus pileatus. The sequence continues at coordinate 1,846,159 of JAWWES010000067.1, forward strand.
CCTTTCTGAAGTTCTGACTGTAATGAGTTACAAACTGAATCAACAAAACCTGTTCTTGAACAAGGACCACTTTTCCTGGCAAACTACCAGCAAACAGAGCTTTTTTTTAAATATATTTTTAATTTATCCACTATTTTGGCAAATTACACTTAAAGATTTATAAACTAGAAGACAGAAACTCAGCAAAGGTAAACAGCCCTGTCTCCAGTAAATAAAACATTTTCAGTTGGAAAAAGCATTACAATCTAAAATATCAACATATAAGCTACATGAACTGGGGAACAATCCAACAGCAAAGGATGGCATAAGTAGGAAATATTTTAATTTCTTTTTAGTGAGTATTACCTGAATATTTCAACAGCACTTACTGTATTGCAATCCTGGAAGGGTCAGACTGATCTCACTTTCTCCGGAGAAGGCAAGCGTTATAGTGATCAAAACCAAACAAATAATGCTACCAAGCTACATTTATTTACCTTGCTGTAGTTTATTTATTTAATTAACTGGAGCAGCCTTTCATGTCCATATTATTTGAATGAAGCAGAGCAGTCTTCAAACAAAACAGGCTTTATTAAAGATACTTCAGCAAAAAAACTCTACTGAGCACAGGTCAAGCCACTTAATTGAGAGCAAAATAGCTGACTTAGACAAAATTTTGGTAATTAGAAATATTGCAAACCCTCTTACCTTCTGACTTCCTAAAAGCCGTTCAATGTGTTCTGTGAGCAGAGGCAAAAAGGGGTTGTTCCAGTAACCTTTAAGTATTAACTATTAATAAAAACCAGCCCGCTAGAAGAACCCAAAACTGGCTTCAAATGGTCTATCATGGAAAAAAAAGGTTTCTCTCAGCAACTGGCAGCATTTGGAGAAGCAACCTGAGAATCAAATCCTCCAAAAATGGAAAGATTCTCAGTATTATGACTGTGTGGTTTTATTTTTGTCTGGGGCACTAAGATGACAGTGTTTCACCACTTATTTTGCAAATCCCTTTACAAAGGCTCTCTGTCACGATTATACAAGATTTGATGCCTGATGCAAAGTCCTGTGGTAACCCTTTATGGCTACAGGCACAAGCCTTTCAGATCTGGTGCTGCAGCTCAGCTGAGATCACGTCTTTTTGACACTAACAACAGCAGAGTTAGTCCCCTCAGTCAGGCAGCTAGAGGTAAAAAGGAGTTATCAACCTCTGCTGAATGAAGAGGGCTTACCTTTCTCAGCTGCCCATTGCAAAGTTATTTAAAGAACTCCAAGTTTATAAGTAACATTTCATGAAACAGGGAAAAAAGGCCGTTTCACTGAAGTAAAGGCGAAAAACTCAGGAGGCAGTTTCCTGCAGTCAAACCACAGGTGCACACGTGCCCATTACAGGCGTTTCTGTACCTACTGATACCTGAGGCCAGAAACGGTCATACCTATGGATGAAGACTGTGGGCTGATCAGGAGATCCTCCTGCACCTGCTCGCTCCCCGGGACCGTCTGCTGATCGCTCAGTGAGCTCTGGGAAGCGCTCACGGGCTGTGACACCTCCTCGTGCACCTCCTCGTCGCTCAGCCTTTCCACCTTGACTCGCACGTCCTCCTCGATCACCAGGGGAGAACTGGCTTTGGTGCTCTCACAAGTCACGTAATCCGCCATTCTCCGGTTGGACTCAGAAGGCCCCGGCATTTCCAAAGTCCGCGAGTTCTCCGCCTGCTTCACCTTTTCCGACTGAAGTCTTCGATCGATTCCGAAAGGAAAAGTCCAGGGAAAAGCTAAGGATGAGTCCACGGGCTGGTTTCTGGACTCCGGGTAGGATGTTGAGGGGTTGAGCACTTGGGGGGAGCTGGTTTGCGTGTTGCACTTGAGGGGGCTCTCGGGAGACATAACGATGTAGCTCTTGCGCTTCCTCCGTGACTCCCGGCACACGGGGATGGTTCTCTCCACTACGCTGCACTCGGAGGAGACGGGGGAAAGGCTGCCGTCCCGGGAGGTGAAATTGCAGTTTGCACTGTTCTCTTGCCCTGCATCCAGCACCTTCTCCTGCTGGCTGTTGGGTGTGTTCCACAAAATGCTGGACTTCATGAACTCGGAGCACGTGCTGGCCACGCTGAACATCTGCATGTAGCTGGCTGCAGCCAGCACGTCGATGATGTTCTCCGTGTTGATGGATAGCGTTGCTGTGTAGGCGTATTCCAGCAGCGGGATGAACCCGGTCACGGTCACGTGGTGCAGGTCCAACACGCTCTTGCTCTCGTCCTCTGCTTGGCCCACGAGTTTGGAGCGGAAGAAGTCGCTGCAGGCCGCCAGGACCACCTTGTGCGCCCTGAAGATCTTGTCCTGCACGCGGATGGTGATATCACAGAAGTGCCCATCGTTGCGGAGCATGTTCAGCTTCCCCAGCATCTCCTGACTGTGAGCAGGGGAGTTATGAGTGAATGTTTTAACACCCATTTTTAGATGGTTCTCCCAGCGTTCTTCCCACATATGAGAGATCACAGGTGTCCTGGAATAAAGAGGAAAACTGTCATTTTCATGTCAGAAAGCAGAAGTCAGGTGGCTTTATAAGACTCTGTAAGAAGAAAATTCAGCCAAATTCTTTCAGATCAGTTTTTTTCTAGGATCCAGGTTGTGCAAGGGACTAATTCTACAGAAACTCAATTATTACTTGCAATTTTCATAAACATAGATCAAATTATTTGCAGCCTATCTCTATCTCTATATATCCGCATAGCTCCCTATATCTATCTCTCTATAGATATACAATAAATAAGCCTATATAATCTTCCATATTTCTGCTACTTCCCACTCAAAACCAAATACCCCCCACACTTCAAAGAAATATTTGCAATACTAAAGCAAAAGCTTATTTTTTTTTTTAAACTAACAGTGAGTCAAAACCCGTATTTTTATCTTCTGGGCCCAGAAAACTCTTGCTCACAGTTCTTAAACCTGACAGAGTGTTGAATGTTTCTTTTAAGTGGAAAAGACGTCAGCTTGGGTCAATTTACAAGTGTGCAGGAGCAAGTAAATCTCCCAGAGATGGTATTTAATTCCAGAAAAGCTTTGGAGAAACTACAACATGAATTTCCAGAGGCCAGAGTTCAAGCTGGTAAACATAAAACAACAGCTGCCAATAGCTCTGCTTTCCTGCTGCAGTGCAGGTACCAATTGCCTAAAGCTGCTTTTAATAAACAGTTTTGGACTAGGGTGAGGAGTTATTGGAAATTCCTTCAGAAACACAATGCATTAGAAACCTCAAAGGAAAGTTTAAGTCTCAATCAAATACATATATATTGATTTTATATGTGTGATAAATAACACAAGGATGGCAATTCTTTTCTTCTGACAACATAAACCTCCCTTCTTGGGGTTCTCTCCATGTGGAAGCAAATGCTTGGGTTTTGTGCAAGAATGGGAGGTGTGACTCACACTGGCTGCGAGTTTTAGGGCTGCAGCAGCCTCTAAAATCTAAATGACTCTGATTTGAGGAGGATGAAGCTGATCACCACTCCCTCCCTCTGCAGTACACAGGGGAAAGACAGTGCCAAGCAAGATGCCACATGCCCAGACATCCCCTGAGATGGAACTGGAAGTGCTGTGGCCACCAAGAAAATCAATTCCTGGGTTTTCTCCAACCTCTTCTGAATTATTTCACCATAAAGGAAACACAACCCACCGTGTTTCACCTTCTTAAGTCCCGTCCCCACCCCCCAAGCTTCCATGAAGGGTTTCTGTGTTCCACATGCCTCGCACAATTACCATGACATAGAAATATCACTGGGTTAAACATCAACAACATAACTGGATCTGATTAGTTCCTGGAGTCAGCAGCTTCTTCACATCATCCTTCTTTCCCTTCCACATACACAAAAGCACACCACACTTACAAGTCGCTCATGTGGAGATTCTCAGCTACAAAGAGCAAGTTTGGAACAACTTACCCCAAATGTCACATATTGAAATGGCAGCTGTCAGAGCCTACCTTGTTCTACACACATTTACACTTGGCTGGTTCTTGTTGCTGGGGTTTTGGTTTTGATACTCAAACCCTTTCAGACAGAGGAAAAAGAACGATTCAACAGAACAGATTAACTAACACTTGACAATATAAAGTCTGGAAGAAACTGTAGGGGCCATTTGGGTTTAAAATGAGATTTCACACTAGTGCAGAGGAAGAAGTTCAGCACAGGCAAAACACTCCCCTCACTGAAAGAAAATGGATCGACCTCATGAGGCATCTGAACATCCAGACTGTTTGTTCTCCAGCATGAATCAAATGAAAAGCATATTCCATTGATCTCAGACCAAAACACTACAGTAAAAGCTTGTAACAGCATATTCTAAAATGGCCTTGGGACACCCTTCCTTCTGAAATCCCAGGCGCTGCAGCAGTTGCTTGGCACATCAGAAGTCCAGAAGCGCTTCTGTTCAGCAACTGGCTACAAAAGGAATAAAACATTCACAAGGACTATCCACAGAACAATCTGCTATTTAGAAATAGTACCGATACATCATTACGAACAAGGAGAAAATCAAGAGCAATCCTCCCAGTTCCTGTAGGCCCAGAATAACCCACTTCCCTGTTCAGCTGAGTGAGAAACGCTCATCCCTCAGTCCCTAAGTGAGAGCTCGACTCTGCTGCCCTGCTCTGAACCACTCCTTGTCTTGCTTCCCCCCTCCTGCAGCCTCTCCCCTCTTCTGGCTTCCTTTCCCCTTCTCCTTTCATCTTTTGCTTCCTTGACCTTGATCTGGTTACAGAATTCAAAATAAAAGGGCGGAAGTCAGTGATGTGCAATAAACTGATTCAAATTTATTACAGGAGCAGTGTTCCTGCCATGAACGTGGGATATTGTTCTGTCAAATCACTTCTACAAAATGACTTTCCCCCTCATTGCACTGACACCACCATTCAAACAAGTGGCTCCTACCCAGGCCTCAGTGTGGACAAGGAGTATTTTTGGGAAAATCCGAAGGGGTGGGCTGAGGAGAGCGAGTAGTATCAGTTCCTTACAGTTAATGAGGTAGTAAAAACATCAAATATTTTTAGAAAGTAATTGAAACAATTTGAAAATATTTTCCACCTGAAAAGCTGAGCGTGCTAGAGCAGCCAGGTCATAAAATGGATCAAGTCTCTCTGGTAATCTCTCAGTGGCACAGGGCATTTTTACAGCTGCACTCCCAGTGACCAAAGAGGGGAAGGGGCTGCAGCGTTGCAGTTTCACCCCAAGACCAACGTTTCTGTCCCATCACCATTTTGAAATGACATTTTGGCACGTCTGATTTCCCATTATCAGCCAGTCCCTGACAGAGCTGTTGGACCACAAAGTGCAGGGTGGCACATCCAGGAGTGATTACAGAGCCAAAATCCAGAACTAAATGTACCTGTTTCCTTGGGAGCGCTGGGGTGGGGAGAGCAAGGTGAACACCTCAGCTAAGTGATAAGTGGGTTGGAGCTGGCAAGGCTGTTCATCTTCGAGCCACAAACTATCAGGGATTCTCCAAGCAGGGATCAGGGATGGTATCACAGAGACAGAAGTTTTTCCTCCTCCTCCACACAATCCCGAGGGACACACACCTTGCCCACAACTTGGAGTATTTCTAAGCTCTAGGGAAACACTTTCACGAGTTTTAAAGATATGCCCAGTGGGATACTTTAGCTCATATTTAACGGGCTGTATTGAACAGACATTTGCTGTTTAAGAGAATGTTTTTTCCAGAGTGCATCCCTGCCCTGGAGATGTGTGGGGGATTCAACACAAAGTGCAGATCCTTGGAGAAGGTGAGAATTCAAACATGAGCACTACAGGACTTCCAGAGCAAGGAGAATTTTGTCCACTATTAGCCAAAAGCAGTGTGAAGGGAAGTGCTGCTGTACCAAAGACTTTGTACAATTTAGTTGAAAATTAGTTGTGGTTTTTTTTTTTTTTTTTTACTCCCAGGAGTACTAACAGAGACCTGACCTTTAAGTAGTTCAAGGTAACTCAGCTCCTTCTCACTGCTACCGAGAAACAAGTTTTAGCAACGTTACCAAGTCACATTCACTATTTTGGCATTAAACATGTGTCAAGTTTCTGTGCTTAGAAACAGTAAAGAAGAATCTGTACTCTATAAATGTAATGTTATAATGTAATGAAACTGTAAATGTAAAAGAAACCAGAATAGAAGTGAAAAATATTCCTCAGGTGACTTGCCTACTTCACGTACACCAAGTTTAGTTCCTTATTCACCTTCTGTTGTGCCTCAAATCACTGGGTTTGAAACATGGTACCTACAATAATCTTTTGGAATAGTCAGTGAATGAAACTCGCAGAGCTGCTCACATTCAGATTCTCACTCAGTCACATCATTTTACAACAGAAGTAATTTTTAGTACCACAAAACTACCATCCCACCTTTAACTTCCATATCCTGACCTGTGGCAACTTACAGCATGAAAACACTAAATTTTTCTGAATACTGAAACCAACGGCCTTCAGATACATAAATGCCACGTTGGCTTTGGCACTCACAAAGCTCAGGAAATTTTCACCTTTATGGGAATTCTCAGCAATCCCTTAGGCACACTTACTCACCTGTGAGCCCATGGCGGAAATCAGGTCACTAATTATTCTTTTTTAATTTGTTTTTAATGCATATCACTCCTTGGGCACTGGCAGCACCATCCCAATCAACAGCAGCAGCCAGACACAGATGAATGTTCCACGTGGATAAACGTGTGACCTGGATCACTTCATCTCTGTCACTGCAGTGCACAGGTACCAGCACCCCTCTCTCTCCCAAATTAACTGGTTTGTACAATTAAGTTCATGATTGAACCAGAATAACTTCTAGTTTGCTGTTTCTATTTCAGCCTTGCAGTACTTGTGTACTTAAACACGCATCTGTTTCCCCAACAGCAGCTGGCCTAATAAAGATACTATCTCCACTATAGATCTGGCCCTGCTTCACTTCACAAACTGCTGGCAGGAGCTGCCACATGGTTTGTTTCAAACAAATCAACAGCACTTTCTAAACTTTATTTAAAACCATATTTTAACCCAGGTCAGTAAACCTAGTTTGAAGTCAGCCCAACACAGCCAAGCCTGATGGTATTCATGAAAAAGAGGAGGCAAACAGGAGGCTTCTGTGCTCAAAATCACATCAGTGCGGCATCCACTTTGGTGCTCTGGAATCTGTGGAATGCAAACCTGTAACCTTTGGTTGCAGTGGGTGAGAGGACCAGGGAAATGAACCATCCTGGGAAGTATGCAGGGCTTCAGAACTTCCATTTCCTCCAGGACAGCAGATTTCAAATCCTGAGTGCACAAAGGAACCAGTGTTGAGGCATAAACACCTTCTGTCAAACCTGAAATAGATGCTGAGCTCCAGTCTGTACGTGGAGTGAGGTGATGCCATGCCCTGCCAACAACTGGGAGCTCAGTGCTGGGGCTGAGCTGGCCCTTGGTCTCTCCATTCAGGAATCAGACTCTGATTCTCCAAATCACTCCACTGACATACCCCACACGTCCCTTTCCTCCCAGCTCCTCAGAAGAGGACAACTTCTTTTTTTTTTAAGGAGTTTGGAGGTCTTTTGTTCTTGGACATATTCTTTGCACCTGGGACAGTCCTCTGGGAAGATCTGCTCAGCACAGAATGGCTGATGGCAGATAAGTAACTCCAGAGGACTCCACTTGGGAGCTGCACTGGAAGAGCAATTTCACCCAACAAGCTGAAGGCCTGAAACACTACAACCCACCCATTTATTGTTAGCAGTAGCACTCCCTTTCACAGCAGAAGGCATATAAAAGTGTGTTGTGTTTTGCCTGTGTACTCCAGAAGTACTGCACTTGACAAGACCATATATTTTGTAAAGACTGGGGTTTTGGACACCACTGTTGACAACTTCACTTGCCAGAGCTTTTGAGCCACTGCCTTCATGTCCCATTAGTGTCATTCACAGCAAGCATTTGTTGGCTGCTCTGTACTTACACCCAAGCTTGTATCTATGTTCAACACTTAATTTTTATTTTTATTTGCCAGAGCGCTTTCCAAGGATGCAAATTGCTTCACAAGCAGCCACCTCTTCCTCTGAAAAACTCCTGGTAAAGAGACTTTCCAAATTCTAAAATGTACATCTTCCTAAATTTTAGGTAGAGTCCACCAGAGGCTGCCGAAGGGTGGCAGGCAGTCCTCCAGAACTAGAGTTAAGCTTAATGGAGGCAAATAAAACACTATCAGGAAGCACCACAGTTCAAACTGATCCAGGTCTCTGTAAATAACATACATAATTTTCAGAGCTTTTAAGTGTTCAACACATGGAAACTGCACTGTGACAATAAGCTCTCCCTGTTCCCCAATTTTAGATACATTTGTAAGCATTTAGTTAAAAGTTTCTCAGGACCACTGTAAGAGCTGAGGTTTACAAAGTCAAAACACCAAGGCTGCAACTCTACAAAAAAATGCTGAAAAGATTTGCACATCTGGAAACCCTGAGCTGTGACAGCACCCACGAAAACTTCTGTCAGCAATCAAGGTAAACCTCTGCAGGGCAGGAAACAGGCAGGTGCAAAAGCACACAGGATTTCCTTACTGCAAGTTCTCCATCAGACCATCAGAAATAGTATTTATTCCATCAGGAATAGTATTTATCTGCAAAGGACAAGGAGAAAAAGCATCCAACAGCTTCCCTTCCAATATAATTACACAGGAAGAAGACAGACCTGGGCTGTCCACAAAATATGTGTTTCCTACTCCTAATAGATCTCTTCAGTTTCCCCAAAATGAAACCCTGTAATAAAAGAACACAAAAGCTTTCACTGCACCGTGCCATGAGAAGAAAGCAGATGTGTGTGGCCATGGCAAGGCCCCAGCTCAGAGTCACAGCACCGACTCCCATTGTCACTGCTACTGAAAACATTAATATTTCACAGGGATAGGAAGAGACTGACTCGGATCATGGAAATGTGAATCTGCACGAGGCAAATCCAGTAGGTGCATTTTAATCCCCAGGGCTGATGAAAGCATTGAGACAAGTAGTGGGGTGCCAAACCCAGCAATTTATTCTCCAAAATGGTTTTATTGTAAGTTGAGATGGTAGGTCAGCTGCAACAGAACACTCCTGAGAGGATAAAATTAGAAAACATTTACATGCACATTTTAGGGGAACAGCACCAACAGACTTCCCCTGCACAGAAGAACACATATTATCTTACACTGGTTTTTGTGACTGGAACTTCAGCTGAGTGAATCCAGGAGCTGACCCCCCTCCTCCCCGAGATGCCAAGGCTCCCAGCCACTTATCACCCCTGCAATTTATCACTCAAAACACAGTCACTGGTTTTGGCAACTGGGCCCGATTCCCTGTTGGTTTTTTGGAGGAAGCTAATATAGTTAACTTCTTGAAGTATATTCCTATACAAGAGAGAGCAAAAAATTCACCCATTCTAGCTTTCTGTTTTAACTCTCACCAGCAGCAAGGTTTAAGATTTGGTCAGAAACCAACAGTGCTGCTGATACACGCATTCAACTCGAGCTCTCCACGTGCCCCAACGTGTGATTTACTCAGTGGCAGGGGAACAGATATGCACCAGGTGTGAGGGTAAGGAAAGAGCTCCTATTCCTAAAAATAGATACAAAAAATCTCATTTTGTCATGATGAGTCCAGGGCCTGCTCAGCAATTTTGTCATGCTCAACCATCACTTACAGTGGGTTCCAAGGCTTGGAATGCACAGTGATTCAGAACTTCAGTAGCTCGTCCCTCACCTGCCACCGCCCTCAGGACACAAACCCTGAGCGTGGCTGGCTGGACTCAGTTCCTCTGAGCAGAACAGAAGCCGCTTGTGGGAGAACCCAAAGTATCCTTAGACTGAGACCCTGTGGTGACTCAACACTAACATTGTCCTGCAAAACCATATAATCATTTAGGTTGGAAAAGACCTCTATAGTCTGAAAGGCTGAGAGAATTGGGATTGTTCAGCCTGAAGAAGGGAAGGCTTCAGGGTGACCTAACTGTGCCCTGCCAGTGCCTGAAGGGGCTGATAAGAAAGATGGAGAGAGAGTATTTACAGGGGTCTGGAGTGATAGGACAAGAGGGAATGGCTTCAGAATGACAGAGAGTAGGATTAGATTTGGATATTAGGAATAAAATTCCTCTCTGTGAAAGTGGGCAGGCCCTGGCACAGGTTGCCCAGAGAAGCTGTGGCTGCCCCATCCCTGGAAGTGTCCAAGGCCAGGTTGG
>JAWWES010000067.1:1871569-1893028 GCA_035583135.1 Lophotriccus pileatus
GGCATGGGAACGGGGAATGGGTATGGAAGTGGGAGTGGGGGCATGGGAACCGGGAACGGGAATGGGAACCGGGAATGGGAACGGGAACGGGGGCATGGGAACGGGGAATGGGTATGGAAGTGGGAGTGGGGGCTTGGGAACCGGGAACGGGGGCATGGGAACCGGGAATGGGAACGGGAACGGGGGCATGGGAACCGGGAATGTGAACAGGAACGGGGGCGTGGGAACTGGGAATGGGAATGGGAGTGGGGGCATGTGAGCCAGGAACTGGAATGGAGGCATGGCAACCAGGAACGGGAACTGGGAATGGGGGCATGGGAACTGGGAACAGAGGAATGGGACTGGGAACCGGGAATAGGGGGATGGGAATTGGGAACGCGAACTGGGAATGGGGGGATGGCAATCAGGAATGGGGGAATGGGGAGTGGGAACTGGAAACGGGGACTGAGAATGGGGGAACGGGAACCGGGAATGGGAATTGGGGGGATGGGAGTCGGGAAGAGGGGGTAGGGACTGGGAATGAGAACTGGGAATGGGGGGACCGGGGCGGTGTAACAGTGGGGGACCCTAATGAGGGGTGATGGGGTCCAGGTGAACCTCGGAGGGGGGGACGGGGTCCTGGTGCACTGCAGTGGGGAGAAAGGGGTCTCAGTGCTCCCTGATGGGGGGTGATGGGGCCCGAGTGACCTCAGTGGGGGGAAGGGTCCCAGTGCCACATAATGGGGTAACAGGGTCCTCTGGGGGTACCACCGTGGGGGTAGCGGGGTCCCAGTGCACCTAAACAGTGGGAAAGCAAGAGTCCCAAAGCCATGCAAACCACCTCCCAATGAACTTTACAGTTAATGAGTCCCTAATTAATCCCCCCCAATAATTTGGTCCAAATCTGCACTGACTCAGGCTAAACTCAGCATAATCTGATGGGATCAACGCAACCCCTTCCTCCAAACCTTGTTTTGCAGCAGATTTTTGTTGTGTTTGGGGTTTTTTGTGGTGAGCACTTGGTAAATTGAAGCAGGAAAGAGACTGAACAGCTACAGTCCAAAAATGTTAATCAGCAGGAAAAAAATCTAAACCCAGTCCCTGGAACAGCCACGCCAAAAAGAAAAGAAGAGGCCAAACTTCCCCTGCACTGTCGTGAAAACTCTGGGATTCATTCAGATGATTCCTTGCAAAACTGGGGGGAGAATCAGAGCTGAGGGCTGGACTCTGCTTAATTCCCTTTCACTTCCTCTTGTCTTGGCTTCATATTCCCAGGGATCTGTATGGCAACCCTGATACACAGCAGCCTCCTGTTGCAACTCCTGTGCAGAGCAGGAGTAAAACAGCTGATTTCAGGCTATTACACGTGTGCAGGGGTTGTTTCCACTTTTCATGAGACATAATTTTCAAGGAAATCTGCTCCTGTCTATCCGTGGTAACTCCTGAATCACAGAGGATTAATACAACAGCCTAAGCTGCCATCCCTCACCTTCAAAATGCTCTGAAAAGTCTCGATCAGGGAGTGTTTGATGATGAAACTGTTGTAGATGGAGTGGTCTAAATCAACCCAGAGCCAATGCTGGTTCCTGTAGATGCAGAATCGGATTTGCCTTTTCTCACTGGCTCTGTAGACGTGGTTGTTGCATCTTTAAAATGGTTTCAAAATGGTGATTTGTAACAACTTCAGGAATAAAGCAGCAGGTGGGAGCAGTGGAGCTGCTTAGCGCTATAGGTTTACATGTGCTTTGTATCCAGCTTGAGACTTGCTCTAAGCAGGACACAGGAGGGAAATCAGGTCCAAACCACCCAAATTCATGTCTTCCAGACAAGAAATTCAGCATGGTCTGTGCCCTCACTGTGCTTTGGCAAAAGAACATCCTCCAAGTAAGGCACTGATACCACCAGCCTTTAAACCTGCTCCATGAGGCCTGGAAATAAACCATAAAACTTCAAAAGGAAGGACCACTTTGACTTCTTTATAAGGAATTCATTAATTAATGAACTGATCGTTCCTGGATGCAGAAAGGCTGGTAGGTTTGGGATCAGAGCACTCTACGCATCATCACCGTGGAGGGGCATATCAGCCTCCCCAGCTTGGCTCCAGTCTGTTTCCTCTCCCTGCAGCAGGAAAGGCTGCTTACTAATAACAATTTATCAGCCCTTGATACCTGGAGAGGTTCTCCAGTGATTCCCAAATCCGTGGCTTTTGCTGGAGTAAACCAGGGAAGGAGCTGTTTTGATGTCCACATGCTCAGGTTTCCCAAGCACCAGGGTTGCCTTTATTACTCTGCTTTTCCGTGGAGTTGCAGTTCCTCAGTGAGGGGTGTTGCAAGGAAATGCCAAAATATGGATTCCCAGTGTTTTCCCAGTCACAGGTTTTGTTCTTACACATGTTTTACAGCATCCTGGGATTGATTTGTGGACATAGGTGGAGCAACACTGACCTAAACCCTGAGCAATTCAGTGGTAGTGCTGGTTTGTGCATCTGCCACCCATTTGTTGGAATAGAGAGGGAGCTCAGGAGTTCCTTCCTGAACCATCTGGAATTTGACGGGTATAAAACCCAGGAGAAAGCTTTCAAGGGGGTTCTCATCTGCAGCATGAGTGGAGTCTGTGACATCCCTTTAAATCCTCCTTTGACTGTCTAAACAAATCCTGATTTCCCATCCACCCAGAAAACACCCAAGTACTTCTCCTGTCCATCCCTAGGGGTGGCCCCTTGCTTTAACCCTTGAATGTCTCCTTTGTTTTCCCCATTTGAGCAACCAGAAGGTGCAACTCCTGGCTGGAAGCTGGTTAACCCTCTTTTTGCAGCCTGTTGGGTGTGTTTTCCTGTTCTTCAGTTGCTCTTGGAGCAAACCCTTTGCTGCTGGGAGCCTGCTCCTGGCAGGATGCATCCATTAACACCCAAAGCGAATGACACCTTCTCTGCACAGCATTCCCTCCCTCACCCCATCAACTTCAGAGGGAAAACCTCTTTGCTCCCACCCTCGAGGGCTTGCTGCCTACTCCTGAGTTACCACTGGAGAGCAGGAACTGTCTCTCTCCATCCTCCTGCCGGTTGCTCCAGGGCTCAGTTAATCAGCTTTAGCTCAATCCTGCTGACTCCTCTCTTTGTAACTCCTGATTTTCTCCTGGCATTGGGAGGATTTATGTCCTCTCCAGGCCTGGGAATGCTTTGCCTGGCCCTCATTGAGTGTAGTGATGGGTTAAAGCAGCCTAGTCAGCAGGGGAGGAAGCTGAAGCAGTTTAGGAGAGAAACCTGCTTTCTAAAGTGCTTTGAACTGCAACAGCAATTTAGACCCTCCAAAATTTAAACAGCTATTTAAACTAGGCCCTCCAAAATGCCAGGGAACAAGACCAGTTGCTTGGCCACCTGAAGATAAATTTGACAGGTGTCTGTATGGAGAAAGAGGGATCTACCAGAGCAGAGGGGTTGTACTAAGGTGGATAAGCTGAGTAAAGGATAACGGCAGAAAAGGGACATCATGGTTCTAGGACATGTCAGAAAGGATGTTCCCAACAGAAATAAGGATGGATTTGTGGTTAGAGCACCAGGTACCGGTGTAACCTTGCTGGGAGACTGTGGTCACTTCAGTCTAGGGATAATAAATCCAGCCCAGAGCGAGGAGGGTGTTTTATGAGGTGGTATCTACCAAAATAAGGCTGGAAGAGGGTACACAACCACTCTTTCAACACATACCTAGTGATGCTCATGCCTGGGGGAGCAGCCTCGGGCATCCTACACCCTCTGCAAGTGCCTTGTAAGAGGAAATATGCCTATGAAATATAATTACCCCCAACTGGGGAGCTGCATTATGTGCAGCACAGGCTGGGGGGGTCCAGTCTGTAAATAATTTCCCCCTGATGGAACTACAGAGATGCATCTGTGCCCTCTTGTTCCCGTTGCCTCTGGGGTACAATTATGAATATGGTGACAAAGAACTTCCCATAAGATTAATTTCTTGTCCCGCAGTTTGCTTTCTTACCCTGCTATTCTTTTTTAAAAGTTAAATTACGGTGGTTATGTTGCTATGATTAATTAAGGGCTTTTCCCCAGCCTGGTAATATCCTGAAGCCTTTGGCATTGTTTGAAATTCCAATTATTCAACTCCAACCCAACAAAACAAGAGAGTAGAAATGTGGGGGAAAAGCCAGGGCAGGCTGTCACCTTAATGAGCTGAACCCCAGGGGCTGTCCGGGCGCCAGGGGAAGTCATGGGAGATGAATGTCACACCTGGTTATAAATAGGGTGGCAGGAGCTGCTGTGCCCATGGACGTGGGGACACGGCCCTTAACCCTTTCCCTTGCCCTCCCACTGGGGTGAACGCAGGCAGCCTCTGCAGCATCCTTTCCCTGCTCCATCAGTGCACGGAAATCCCCGATGTACAGAAAATGAACCACAGCTGCTACTCCATGTTAGGCTGGGCTTTCTCCTAGGACAGGGTTACGGTATCCAAATTACCCTGTAATGAGCCCATGCTTATTCCAGTGAAATGACTCCAAAATCTCCATTGCCAAATCCCAAATTCCAGCCCTCCTGTTGGTTCAGAAGTCAGCCTATAAAGAGACAGCACCAAGTTCCCACTGCCTATGGCTGTTATGTAGTTAAGCCAAGGAGTCAACATCCCCTCTGGTTTGGCCCTGTTTAGGCTCTATTTCCTCCTACTAAGTACAAGAATTATCTCTGTGTATAAATAGATTATTTATATGATTTCTGGGATATATATATAGGTAGATACAGTATGTATATGTGATGTATCTATAATATATATGATGTATATATAGATAGAGCCTTGTTTAGGCTGTATGTCCTTCTAGTAAGTACAAGAATTATCTACATGCATAAAGCAATATATTATCTATATATTATGTATCTATAAAATATATTATGTATTATGTAGCTATTATATCATGTATATATAGATATATTAGCTTAGAGCCATAGAATTCATATATAATAGAATTTATAGAATATACAGAATACTAGTATAGAATAAAATATATAACAGAATATATAATAGAATGCATTATAAAATAATAAAAGAATATAATACATAACAGAATTCTATAATATGTATTTAGAGATACACTGTACATGTATAGAGAGGAGGGGGGTACTCACAAAGCAACTGCAAAACAGATGATTCACAATTCCACTGGAATAATTTTTGCTTGTGCGTTTTGTCTATTCTCTCATGTATTTTCATTCAGCATCTTAAAACTGAATGAACCATTTACTTAAGGCTCAATAAGATAAGGAAAAGGGATATTTAAGTTATTGTTTCTGGGATGGAGATAAAAATAATATATACTGAGAAAAGTGCAGTAGAGACAAATGCGAAGAGGTAAAAGGCTGGAAATCCTTTATTGAAGGGGAAAAGGCAGAACCACAAACAGACTGTTTTCAAAATTAAAAACAAATACAAACGAGACTAAAACCTGGAAAATTATATTTTTCCCCCCTCCCCTTAAAATGCAAGTCCCAAGCTTAATTTTGGTTGAATTTGTTATGCTCACACAGTTCGGTTGGTGCTCCAAAGAGGATGGAGACACCAGAGACCAGAGAGGTTAAACAATGAGCAAAGACATCCCTTCTCTACCCCACTGCTGCTTTTGGAGAGGGGATGTAGGAGCAGCATGTTAAAACACAGTCTTGTTATTTTTTATCTCTTTTTAATTTTTTTTTTCTTTCCAGACAGCTACTATACAAAACCAAACAGAAATTTATAATAAATACCTAACCTAAGAGGCTCAGTACATTGCTACAATCCTTCACTGAAGGGAAACATATATATACATATATATATATATATATACTAATATATAACCTCTTTAACTTAAATCAGGGTAAAGGTTACGTGTTTCTATGGAAGCCTAGGGCAAGAATCCCATTTACCATCACCCAGACCCCACATCTCAACTGAGCAGGGTCCCCATCCTCCTCTTCCTCCTCCTCCTCACTGGAAAAGCAGCAGGATTTGCCCACAACAGGGAGTTCTTAGGAAGCTCAGGGATTATAAAAAACTGGCAGAGACCCTCGGCAGGCATGACTACTGTGTGATAAATACAGGCAATTTCCTTGGCACTGGCTCAGGCTGATATTCCTGCCCTGTCCTGAATGCTAGTTGTGACACTGGAGAGGACACACATGCTGGCTTGGAGTTAGAAGCCTCATAGACTCAAAGCAGGAAAAGAAAACAACCCTGAAAGGCTACATGACTTTAACATCCAGCTACTTGTTAGAGCTTAAATTCCTGGAGATTAATTAGCAGACATTGCCCAAAGGTAGATCTGAGCCACAGCCCAAACAGCTCTGCATCCAAACTCTGCATCTGGCCTTTAGTTTTCCTTCCTTCCCTAAAAAAAGAAGAGCCAAGCCCTCGGTACCCTCAGTCCTAGGCTGTAGCTCCCTTAGTTTTGACAGGAATCATCTATGGGAGATAAAACAAGAGCATTTCATATTGTCAGGTAAATGGTCAGGTTTCTGGCATGGCTTTAGGGGAGCAGCTCATCCCATCCCATCCAATCCCTGGACGGTGAGGAAAGGGTCTCACACAAGCTTAGCTCAGGCAGAAGGGACAAGGAAAAGGATTCGCTCTGTAATGATGAATAGGGAGGCTCAGACATCAAAAATTCCAGCCCTCCTCCCCTTCCTACGAGAAAAGGCAGATCCGGCTGGAAATTCAACATTTTGCTGCCAAAAGGGAAGTCAAGGAAGGGTATGAGAGAGGAGACTGGAGACACCAAATTATCTATGATAGCAAAGCCTTCCTAAATTCCATCCCCGCTCCCCAGGAACTGGCTGCTGCCAGCACACGGATTGCTTTGGAAAGGGCAAAGTTCAGAGGCTGAGCAGCCTCCGTGTCGGGGCCAGGCAGCAGCCAGGCTGGGGAGAGGAGTGTGGTTGCTTCCTGCTGGGAAAGACGAGCTCCAGCCTCACCAGGCTTGGCTTTGGACTGAAAATTGCTCAAGGAAGGCTGGAGCTGGCGCCAGATCTGAGCGACTTCAGTATCCCAGGAAAGTACAGGTGGAGAGTGGCATCGGTGACCCCGGCATCATCTACAGGTCGTGGGCTCATCCTGCTGCAAGCCAGGTTAGGAAATTAACTCCAAAATTCAAGCAGAGATGAAAAAAAATGAGCCTGCAGGGGCCTGAAAGCAAAGGATGGGAAAGGAAAGGTTGGCACACCAGACTGTCCACTCCAGAGGGGGAATGGGATGTCACGATGGGCATTTCACAGTCAGAGCACTGCAGAATTAGGAATTATTAATCCTCATGGCAGCCCTGTAAGCTAGGTCAGGTCTAATTAAGCCTTGGTTTTAAAGCTGGGGAAATGGGGACATGGGTGGGGTAGCAGCTCTAGGAATAACTGCAGATGTTGGGTGTGTTTGGAGACAGAGGTTCATCAGTTTGCAGATTATAAATTCAGCAGAAACCACCATGAACACCTCACCTGTTCTCCTGCCTAACTTGTGCCAGGATCTCATCCTCAGCTTATTCCTGCTCCCATCCAAACAAGCAATTTATCTCCCAAGTTAACCCACAGCTGATAAAACACTTCTCATGCTCAAGGACACCCACGCTGCCGCAGGGAGGGGACAGCAACCCATTCCATGCCTTTTGCACAGGGATCCTAATTTTATCAGCAAAGCCACCCACCCTGGACCTCCCTGACCTGCAGCTGGGACAGGGTGATGGCAAACCCAGGCTCCACATTTTCTCCTGCGCTAAACCCCCAAAAGGAATCTGCAACCATGTTCAGCGACAGCTCTTTGGAAACACCCTACTCTTATTTTTCCCTTTAAATTACACCTTGCCTGTGAGCAGCCAGCCAGAGAGAAAGGAAGAAAGAAAGGAAAAGAAGTGATTCCTCCCCATTTTGCTGCCGTTATTCCCCGCTCTGAGGTAGACATCGATGGGGTGAGGATGAAGCACTGGAGAGTGGTTGGGTGTCTGGCAAGCAAGCCTACGGCATCCTCGCTGTCCTGCCCTGGCATGGTGGGTTCCCACGGCATTCCTGGCTCTGGGAGTTCTGGCGTGGCTCAGCACTGCCGCAGGACACAGGTGGCTGTGGCCGGTGGTGGCCCCGGAGAGCTGCATTTCTCCGGGGCAGTGATTTTCCCGGTGTAATCGATGCAAGAGGCATTGCGTGTCCGCACGCCCTCGCCGCACGTTTGGGAGCAGGGAGACCAGGGGCCCAGGCGCCAGAGAGGGCACGGCATGTCTCCACAGGGCTTTATGTCCTCAGGTTTGAGGGATTTGTTGCAAGCAGAGGAGGTCTGACCCTCCACATCCCGGCAATCCACCGTCCGCCGCTGCCAGCCGGAGCCACACGTCTTGGAGCACTCAGACCAGTCACCCAGGACCCACTGGGAGTTCAGCATCGGGCGGATGACGTTGGCCGACTTCTTCTCTTTGCCTTTCTGCTTGCTGAAAGGGACGTCCTTGGGGATGAAGAAGGTGTACTTGACTTTTGGTGGGAAGACCTCGCTGGCGATGGTCAGCAGCTGCACAGTCAAGGGCTCTGGGAGCTGTCGGAAGCTCTGCAGCCTCTCCAGGGTTGTCATGGAGCCGCTGTATTTCAGGATGGTTCCCTTAATGAGGATGTCCTGCTCCATGGCTGAGATGGCAAAGTCTCCGTTCAGCAGGTACTTGCCCTCGAGGGTCCTCAGGGCCAGGTAGTTCCCATCGTGTCGGACCCCGCGGTGGCTGCGCTGCTTGATGTCGATGTTGGTGGCTCCGGCCGGGATGGTGACGATGTCGTTGTAGCCGTATCTGCATGGGGCAAAGGGACACTTACTTTTCAAGACTTTGAAAGAG
This sequence comes from Lophotriccus pileatus, assembly GCA_035583135.1. NCBI lineage: Eukaryota > Metazoa > Chordata > Aves > Passeriformes > Tyrannidae > Lophotriccus > Lophotriccus pileatus. The sequence goes on from JAWWES010000067.1 coordinate 1,880,372, forward strand.
AAGACCCATGTAGTGAATAGCGCTTGGTATCATGGCTCTGAACCCATCTCTCCATAACCCCAAGCTCTCCAGAGCTGGAGATACTGCAGATGTGCCAGATGTGAGCTCAGGCAGGAGATTTCACTGAATTGGATGGGAAAATGAGCAATGAAATCAAATGAACAGCCACATGGCAACGAGCCTTAGTGGGAAATGCCCCTTGCTTCTTTCCTTTGGAAATGGGTGAAGTGTTTGGGACTGAAAACCTGCCACTGGTGATGCTGAAGGCATAGATATAGAACAGCAGAATAGGAGAGAGCATCTGCACCCTCAGCATCTTTGGAAGGGTTTTGCAGCCACCACTACCTTGCAGAAGCAATCCCACTGGAGGACACAGGGGACATTCCCATGCCAGGGAAGCATTTCCCTGCAAAGGCAGCCAGACCCTATCCCTGGAGCTCCGGAGACAGCACCTGGCAGGCTTCAGCACTGGTGCCCTCAGCACTGTGACTCACACCGTGGGGCCCCAGGACCGCTTTCCATGCACCCCTATGGTGGATGCTGTGGTCAGTTATTAGGTTCAGAGTATTTTGGAAAAAAGCCTTTGAGTCAAACTCTGCTCTCCGTCATCCTGGCCTCCCTCACCATGATCTTAATGGGATCTCTTCTTGGCTGCAGCTCCTGCACTAATCTCCCTTTAGTCGACCGCAAACAATTCATAGGAGAGTGGAAGCCCCATTTCAGCTGGTTCCCTGGAAGGAAACCATTTAGGAAATCTAATTTGCCTGCGTGAGTCACCTCTCCACATGGAATTGGACGCGTTGGGCTTTTGTTACAATCCTTCCAACAAAAGCTTTGACTTCTGCTCTTTGGCAAAGTGACAGAGACGCTGGGCGAAGGAAGTGGCCTTGATGCCCATGACCCAGGATTCCAATTCACCCCCAAGCCCAGGGGAAAGTTACTGAACTATTTATATCGCATGTCAGCCCTCAAAGATGTGTCCAACTCCCCGCACTGGGGTAAAATGTGCATTGGAAACTCCTCGGGGCAGCACATTTATGTGTTCTGAACCCATCGCATTAGTTATTACTTTAGGAAACAAACTCAACTTGGCTTGTGTAAAGCTGCCCTAAAATAAACTGAGCGTAAGCCCTGAAGTCTGGGGTGGAGCCCAGGCTCTTGCAATGCCACCTGGCTGAGGGTGCTGGCACAGAGTCCTAATATTCCTAGCCTGACACTTCAGCCTTAAAAAAGGAGAATGAGAGGGAATGCTGGTTTTTTCCCCCAGCCTATCCCTGCAGAATCCTTCTCCCCAGTGCCTTACTTGGATCTGTTGAGCGAGCCAGATATTTTCCTGCACGTGGAGCCATTACCACCACACACCCCACACTTGTCCAGCTTCTTGGAGGACCCAACGATGTGATCACAGCCAGCCTTGATGCACTGCCCGTGGACACAGATGGAGAGGGTCTCCGGGCCACACAGAGTCCCATCAATCACCTGGGAAAGAGGGATGCAGAGCAGCAATTAGTGGATGAGTTCTGAAATGGGGTACATAGGGGTGATTCCCATCACCAGGTATCTTACTTTGGCCTCAAAGACTTTGAACTCGCTCCTCCCTCGTGCCCTGCAGAAGAGCTTGCACCGGTCCCGGGGGGACACTCCTGCGTACTTGGGAACCCACTCCAGGCGATTCCCTTCCAGATCCGTGAAATTGTAGCTGTTGTACTTCTCACACTGCTGCTCCCGAAAGCTTTTCCCTGAAAGGGAAGGAGAAACATGACTCAAAATTGTGGGAAGCCAGCAGGAACTGCTGTCCTCGGCCATCAGAGAGATGTGGAAGTGAGCTGAGCAGGGGGGGAGTGAGCTGAGGAGCATGTGGTGAGCATGCAGAGGAGGGATATCACAGAAAAGGGATCCCACACACTTTCCACCCAGCCAGAGAGGGTCACAGCCCCCATCAGAAGGCTGTTGCCCCCCCAAACGTGAATATTCAAGGAAGAGCGGAGCAAACCCTGGCAATGGGTTCTGGAGGAGCAGGGGTGGGAGGTGAGCGCGCATTTGGCGGGCACTCCTTACCATCTGCTGGGCACTCCTCAGTGTGGCAGGACTGGTACTTGGTCCTCTGGCCCTCGCAGTAGCTCCCACCGTGCTGGGGCTTGGGGCTGTCGCAGTGGCGGTGGGAGAACTGGACGCCTCCGCCGCAGCTCCGCGAGCAGGAGCCCCAGGGGCTCCAGGGGCCCCAGCCACCGTCCACCGCTGGCTGCAAGAGGCCACGGGTAAGTTTTTGATCCACTCCGAGCCTGTCCGTGCCCAGCTGCTCAGTCCCAGGGCAAGCAAAGGTCTGGAGCAACACTAAAATCTCCCCCCAGCCCTGATCCAGAAAAGTACTTTGGCACATGACACTAATATTGAGTTCCATCAGTCTGTTCACGTGCTTAAAATTAAGCTGGGCTTTAAGTCCTTTGCTGACTGACTCTGAAACCACTGCTAATTCCCACAGCAGGGCAAAAAGTGATGATTTAATGGCAGATCTGCACTGCTTGTTCTGGGTCAGACTCGCCCATACCTCAGTAGCACTTTATCTATGAGCTGACTTGCCAAGTAATAAAGATTAATGAAGGAGAGACATCCAGAAATAGAGCAGCCAAATCCAAAGCCAGCCAAGGAGATGGCAGGGCTGGGGTCAGAGGTCTGGGAATCCCAAAGGGTCAAACCCCAGGCAATCATTCCCCAGTTCCCCATTACCTGGGGTTTCAGGGCATCCTGTGGCACACAGCGCCCGTCCCAGCACAGCCCGTCGGCTTTGCAGGGTGTCCCATCAGCCCAGGGCAAGCTGCCGTTCTTGGTGTGGCAGAGGGGCTCCCCACTGCCCGTCCTGCACCAGAGCTGGGCACAGATGTCCTGCTCTGTGGTGTTGGGGCAGTGCTGGAAGTCCTTCCCAAAGATCTGCTGGCATTGCTGGTCCAGGCTGTACAGGGCTCTTTGACCGGGCAGCTCGGCAGGCAGGGACAGGGCCTCGGCTGGGGCATCCAGCAGGCAGTCACCTGGGAAAAGTTCAGGAATTAGGCTGGAGTTGGACCATCACAGTTCCCCAAGCAGGGCACCCCAAGCCTCCTGTGTGGTCTGGTTTGAGTCCCCTTCACCCCACATGCCCCTCCAGGTGCTGCAGAGAGCCGGAACAATTACTGCTAAGATCGTCTGGAGGCTGAGGCTGCTGAGCTGAGGCTTACCGTGCCCTCCATCCAGGAACTCGGTGAGGTATGTGGCACTGCAGGGGGACCAGGGCTGGCTCTTGTTCAAGTGGATGAAGAGAGCGGCCATCATGTGGTGCTCGCCGAGGGGTCCAAAGAGCCGCTCGCAGTTCTTGGAGTCATCGTGGGGCATGCTGAGCACGTGGCCTGGGGAGCACAGGGCACTGTTAGTGAGAGAGCTGCAGCCCCCCAGCCCAACTCCCGGGCAGCTGGAAGCATCAGTAAGGTACCAAACAGCTTCTACTGCTGCAAAATCATTTGCTTCCATAAATCAAAAGGAATAAAAACCTGCTTGCTCCATCTCAGTGGTATGGCCCATTGTATGCTGGACAAAGCAGCACGAATTCATACAATCTCAAAATGGTTTGGGTTAGAAAAAACTTAAAGCTCTTCTTGTTCCACCCCCTGCCATGGGCAGGGACACCTTCCACTAGCCCAGGTTGCTCCAAGCCCTGTCCAACCTGGCCTTGGACACATTCAGGGATGGGGCAGCCACAGCTTCTCCTGGGAAACAATTAGTCAGTGCAGGAATAACAAACCAAGGGAGAAATGTGTTTGATTCCACATCTGAGCTCATCACAATAGGTAAATCATAAAACCATTAAGGTTGGAAAGACCTCCAAGATCATCAAGTCCAACCTTTGATCGATCACCACCTTGTTACTAGACCAGGGCACTGAGTGCCACATTCAGTTGTTCTTTGGAGATCTCCAGGGATGGAGACTCCACCACCTCCCTGGGTAGCCCCTTCCAATGCTTGACAACTCTTTCAGTGAAGAAATTCTTCCAGAACTGGTGTAAACGCACCAATTTACAAACAATTTGGGTACTTCTAAGTGCTTCTGCTGCTGCAAATCAACCTCTGCCAGTGCCCGAAGCTCCCCACACTGCCCAAGGTTTGGCAGGCGGTCCCCAGCTGGAAGGTGCCGTGCTGGGCTGTGCTATAACCCCTCTCAGCAGCAGGGCTGGAAAAGCAGACTCGCCCTGGGGAAGGGACGTGTTACCCAGTTCGTGAGCCAGGGTGTAGGCTGCCTGCAGGCCCTCATCCTCGATCACCGAGCAGCTCTTGTTGCGGTCGCACATGGTGCCAATATCAGCCACTCCCAGCGTGTCGCAGCTCTGGTGTCCACAGAAGTCCTGTTTGTGAGCAGCACCAAGGGGGTCAGCCAGGGTGAAGGAGTCCCACGTTCAGCTCCAACATCTCTGTGGGCAACCCGCTGGCGGTCTGCACCCCAAATGAAACCATCCCCCTGCAACTGCTTTGCTGCAATGCTCCATTGCTTGCACGGTGGGGCATCGACCTCCATGGTCAACCCTCTTCTCTCCCTCCATGGACACCCTGACCCCTCCAGTCCCAGAGCAATCCCCAGGGATGCTGACCTGTCTGGTGAGCAGAATGGCTGTGTCGTAGTGCTCTGGGTGCCGGTCGCTCAGCGGGTTGAACCTTTGCTGCCAACTGCAGAAGTTCCTCAGGGTGAGCCCTCCATTGTCCGACACCTCCGGCCCCGCTGCTGCCTCCTCCACCACCAGCACCTTCACCACCACCAGGTTGATGGAGTTTTTCAGGCTGGGGTGCTTGTAGATTTGAGCAGCCATGGACATCAGGGTCAGGATGTGGTTCTGCGGGGAAGGAGAGGGGCAGGCAGGGCCTGGGTAAAACCTTTGTTGTGGGCTCTTTTTTTAGCTCAGAAAGGAGAAATCAGCCTTATTTATGAAGGCCACCCCATCCAGAGCACAAGCTGAGGGACTCAGTGCTGCCTTTGTAAAGTGATGCTTTACACCCTGTAACAGCAGGACAAGCCCATCCCTGCATCCCCTTTTCCAGCCACTGTCTTACCTGCCATGCCCTTTGCACCCAGAAATCCCTCAGGAAGGATTTTCTTAAGGAAAACCTCTGTTCTGGAGAGTCCCCTGCACATTCCCCAATGCACTAACCCTGCCCTTCCCGCCCTGGGGTGGAAATGCTTCACAGATAACATTTCACAGGTCACAGGGTTTGAACCCGACATCCTTGGTGACTAACTGGGCCCAAAACACTCTGGCAGCCAAGCCTTCGCCCCTCAGCATCCCCTGCCCGGAGACTGGGGTGACCAGGGATTACTTCATGTGTCAACCGCGCCACGTTCACGCTGATGTAAACATCTTATCGCAGCATCGAATTCCTCCTCTGCTTGGCACTGCTCACAGCCCCGAGTCAGGAGAAAAAAATGCACCTATTACACAACACAGTGTTGGGAAAGAGAAAGTGGCTTCTCTCCTCCCCAGACGGATTGCACCCTGCGGTCTCAAGTCGGAGCCTAATTAAACTGGAAGGACTCAAGGGGACCCCTCCCTGACAGCCGAGTGTCACCCAAAATTCACCATTCCCTGAGCAGAGCTGGCTCTGTGTGCTCACCCATCACAACACTGCCAGGACAATGCCGCTTTCTTAGACACAAAATGCCATTTCCTTAGCAAATGAGGGAGATGTTGAGGGAGATACAGCATATTTGCTGCTTCCCCAGGGCACTTGTGGCTATTTTCAATTACTCTGCCACATTTTATCCCATCACTGGCAGCTCCATGTAAACAGATGTTTTGCTTCAGCAAGACGTATCCTATTATCCAAGGGCAGGCCACAGGGAGGCTGATGGGAGCAGGGAATAGACTGGTTTATTTAGACTGGCCAGATCTCCCCGACATGACTCACATCCCAGCCCCAAACATGCACCAAATGTCACGGAAGAGTCACCGCCAAGGCAAGAAACCCAGGCAAGATCCCCACAAGTGGCTGCTCCATGAGCTGGGGGAATTGTTTACCCTCTAGGGGAAGTCCATTGGGATTCTTCCTAAAAACATCACAAAGCCTTCCTAAAATTAGGTCCCTGAAGACCTAGAAGGATGCTCTGAGCTGGAGCTGTGCATCATGGGATCATCCATCATTTCCAAGGGAATAAATCCAGCTCCATCTTTTTCTAACCTATTACAGGTGTCTCTCCATCCCAGTTGTTTTTACCTGGGAGCTCTCAGTTCCTACCACAAATCCCCTGGGACACTGACCCTCACATCCTCAGAGTTACATCCTCAGAGGTACAAGAAACTCTTTCAGCAGTAGGAACAGAGGGACTTGGAAAACATCCATCCACCTTCCCTGTGTCTGGAAAGGGAAAGGGAAGATGGAAAGCAAACTGAACAAACAGCTCTTTAGCGCAGATTAAAAGGTCAAATTCACTTGTTCCACCATCTGGTGTCTATTTATACCCATCGCTGGCCTGTGCAGGCGTTGGTTGGGTTTCAGATGGACCCCGACTGCTCTGGGGAGAGCAGCAATCCACCTGCACAGCTTGTCCAAGGGTCTGGAGTCATGGCCAAAAGCAAATTATGGGATCCCCAGGGCTCAGGAGAGGTCAACTGAGCAGTTTTGGCCAACAAATGGCTGTGGATGAGCTGAATCCCGCTCATCCCAACCTCCCTGTGCCTCTGCAAACAGGCTCTGGCTTGATAAGCCGCCTAGAAGGGAACATACCTTCTCCAGGGTTTCCTTCCCACCACGGAGGCTGTGGATGTGGGTGCTGGGATCAGAGGCAGGGCAGCATTTTGGGTCAGGTTTGGGGAGCCCAGAGCTGCAAACAGACTGGTTTCTGCCTCCTTGCAAGGCAGTGCAGCCCTGCAGGCAGGGAGCTTCCCTGCCATTTCCAACCAGAATCCAGGGAGATCTTGGCAGGATTTCTTCCAGCTGGTAAACACAGCTGGAAAATCAGCCTCTTCCCTGCTCTGAGGGGAGAGGACACCAGTGTGGGCCAGAGAGGGTCATGGAGCATCCCTCCTCTGCCCCAGTGTCCAGGCACTATGCAGGTGACTTTCCCTCAAAAGCTCCTGCCTCGTTTCTCCCCAGCTGCAATCCTTGGTTCCTACTGCTCTCAAGAAGATCAAATTCCACCCATTCCACCACCCACTCCCTGCCCAAAAATGAGGAGGGATGCCTTTTTTCTGCCACACCTGCACCACGGCAGCTCCAAAATCCCTCCTACCACAGCACTGCTGGGTCTGGGAGAACCCTGAGTGAGGCACTGCCCCTACAGGAGCCTTCCAGCAGCAAACAGCACAGGCAGTGAAGGGAAAAATAAATACAAATCAGAGTGAGGGGAACTGAAGTGGTTGCTTTTAACCTCAGAACATTGAAGGATTTCACTTTCTCATACAGACTCTCGCAAAACCTCTGCTTATATTCCCCTTCGTGGGAACTGTTCAGAAGCTGAAGTCTGCAGAGATCCGCAAACTGTGGGGTTTATTTTTAATAATTATTATTACTATTTTGGTGTGTGAAACTGCTCCTACACAGACAGTATTACTGTGGTATGCACAGAATGATGTAATATCAGTGGATCCACCCAGAACAGGATGGCAGGGAGCACCTGTGGAACACCCCAGCACAACCTCCCTCCAACAGTGAGAGGGGATCAATGTTCAACCCAGCCTGGGGCTGCAGGATTGTTTGCTGGTGGATTTTTTTCCCCTCCTTTCCCCCTAGAAGCCAGAATTTCTGCAGAGGGAGAAAATGAGAAAGAAATGCCACAATTTCTGGAGACAGATGGAAGGAAGCAAACCCAGGGTCAGATGCTGCCCAGATTTTAAAAAGCAACTGGTAAAAACATTCCAGGCTCTCCCTCTTCCCAAAGCATTGTCTGTGTGCCACCCCCTGGCTCGGGTACCCAGCTGCCCTTCCAGTCTTCTCCTGTGGTTTGAGGCCAAGAATTCCCTTGCAAAAATGTGGAAGGCAGCCAAAGGAAATGGGGGGCAAGCCAGGGGAGACAGGGCCACCTTTCCAGCCTGCCCATGTGCCTGGCTGCCTTCCTGCCTTCATGGCTCCCTGCCCATCCCTGTTCTCTTTGCCATAGCGGTTTTTTTGCCCCCCTCTATTTGGGGCTGAATTGCAAAAGCAGCAATTCCCTGTTTGGGGCAGGGGAAACTGAGGCACATGCAGACTATCAACACCTCTCCAGAGGCAGGGACAGAGTAAAACCCTATCCAGAGAGCAGCCCAGGGCAGGAACACTGCAGTTTGGGCTGCTCCAGTGGGAGCCAGCTCCTCTCATGCTGCACATTTCATTCCAAAGCCCTGCAACTCAGCAGTTGTTGAACATCCCTGTGTGACGTGAGTGCATTGGCCACAGCAATATTTAGGGGAGCTGCCTGATCCTCCAAGCCCTGGCACCAAAGTGAATGCAGGGTCGGGGTCACACCCAGGGGACAAATCCCAGAGGAAAAGCTGGCTGATGGCATTCCCAGCACAGGTCCCCCTTTGCAAAGATCCCCTTTAATCCCCCCCCCAGGTTGCCCTTGGGATGGCCTCAGGAACGGCTGGTTCCTTTTGTCAAGGGATTAAGTGAATTTACCCACTCATACTTCAAACTATCCCAAAGCAAGTGGAGGAGCTGGACAGGAGGGGTGTCCTGAGGCTCCGGCGTGGCTTTGGATTTACCTCCAGGATCACTTTGACACTGAGAGAGTCAGCAGCAGGACCCCGGCAGTGCCCCGTGCCATGTACTCCAGCACCCGTCTGCTCTGAGAGGGAAGGGATTGTAACAGCACTCCTAAAAACCCATAAATCTGCCTGGAAAAAACACAGGAGTCAGCAAGGAACCCTGGCTTAGCCAGACTGATCTGACTCTGCCCAGTCCTCTGTCATTATCAGCCCCTGGAGTCAGGGATGGCAGATTCCTCACTCGCAAGACGGGAAAGGAAAGGGGATTGCAGCCATCGTGTTCACAGAAGAAAGCTCGGAAACACATCCCATCTGCACCCAAGAGACTGGAGAAATCGCACCACAGGAATCCCATCTGGCTGCCAATTGGCTGGGGATGCTGTGGCTGGTTTTTGGAACTGCCTGGTGTTTGAGGTGTCTGGGCAGACATCCCTGAGCCACACAGAGCATCCCTGCAAGTGCAGCCCAGCTGCAGGTGCTCACCCCTTCTGCATGTCTCCAGCCTCAGCTTCCCCTGCCAAAACCCCCACTGAATTCTGGTAGTGATGCTCACAGTCCTTTTCTTTTCCAAGCATTTTGAGTTCTCTGCAGGAAAAACACAAAGGATAACTCGCATGTCCAGCCTGGACCTCACACCCATACCTGTGTAAGTGGGCCCTTCCCAGTCACTTCAGGCTTCATCCTCACAGGATTTAGTGCTTAGCACTGTCCTGCTGTTAGTGCCCCCTAAAATACCCCATCCCCTGCAGTCATCAAGCCAAAAGAATGACTAAACTCCTACATTTCAAGCCTGGTTCTGCTCTCACTTCACCATCTCCTCCCAGTTTACACACAAGTATTGATGGACGGGGCATTAAACCCTTATTATCTAAATCAGGTTAACAGCTGAGCTATAAGGCTCAAATTGATTGGAAAGAAATCATTAACAGCATTTTCCCAACAACAGCATGGCATTGATTATAACTTGCAACGCTTGAGTGCATCTTATGTTGATTCTTCTGCTTGAGCTGTTAGAGCTTATGCAAGAAAATAACTGGGAATACAAACGATACTGGTGACATTTAATAAATATTTGGTAATTGAAGTGTGGTTACGGGAAGAAAACTCATTATATAAATATGGTTTCTTCTGACTCACCATTTCTGCTCCCTGGGCATCTCCTAGTCAGCTCTCTAAGATCTCACCAGCACTTGCCACTGCTTTTTTGGCCAAAAAATGTAGGTATTTAGGGAGAAACTGAGATGGCTATTTGGTCTCCTGACTTTGCAGTGACTGTGCATTTTTGTTCCTGAGAACAAGAGACACAGAAACACGGCAGGTGGCTTTTTAACTGCTACCCGAGAGCTGGTGGAAGTTTTCTCCCAAATATTAAACACTGCTCTGTTCATCCAAGACCTGCAAAGCTTTTCTTCCCGTTCTTGAGAGATGATGCAAAAATATTGCTCCTGGGGGCAAAGAAATGATGGGAAATGGGAGCCAAGCAGGCTGGAGGCTCCCTGATAACTAAGGAAGGAGCTGGGGGGCAGAACCACCTAGCCCAGGGCCAGAGCAGCCAAAGCAGGGCACCAGCCTTGCAGCCCCTCAGTTACGTTCACGTCCAGCTCACCCTACATTTACCCAGAGTTGTTACTTTTTCCCCAGTTCAAGGTGCGCATTATGAGGATTTCTCTCACCCCAAATGTATCACTTTATTTGTACCAGGAGTCACACCCTCAGGTGTTGCTTTCAAACCGTCAGGTGCCCAGCTGGGTGCAGTAGATGTACTGAAACCTGAGCGATGCTGAGCAGCTGAAATCAGCTGGAGCCCCAAGGTTTAGCATTTCTCAAGGTGCAGCCTGGCCTAAGCAGGGCTGGAATTAAAACACTGCTTTGTTAGGAGCAGAGAAGCCCCCGGGGGAAAGATAAAGCTGGCAAAAGTGGCAGAGCCAGGCTGCCAAAGTGCAGCCTCTGGTTTCAGCTGCCTGACCGCTCCTGCTGATCTCCAGCTTACCAGACTCCTCTCCCAGCCCACTGCAGAGGATGAGCAGTTTTGGTGCACAGTTATCCCCTGCAAAGACCCCAGAACGTTTCAGACCGAACAAACCTGAATTTGGACCCAAACAACCCATCCCTGCAGGGTTGGGATGGGGAGCTGACTTTGCCAGAGGCATGGAAAATAACCTGGTTGATGAAGAAGGCTCATCAACAGCCCTGGAGTGGGGGAGGGGGGGTTGTGGGGGTTGTGGGGCTGAGGCACCACAGTCCCTGCTCCCGGGATCTCTACAGACAGAATGTTTAAGGACAGGGGGAATTCCTAGCATTGGTGGCTGAGGCAAAGGGCTGTTCATCCATCTGCTCGGTGCTAACAGGTGGCTCAGGAGCAGGACTGTGCATTACTCAGCCCTCGGTTTATTTACTATTCGGTCCCGGCTCCTATCCAGAAGAGAGTGAAACCCATCGCTTTGCAGAGCGGCTCTTTCCTTGTAGCAGGACAGGCATTAACTCCCTCTGTCCCTCCTCTTTGGGGGCACCAGACTGACGGGACATGCCGGTGCCCAGCCTGTGCACGCACAGCCTCGTTGGGTCTGGGAAAAGGTCCCCAAACACTGATTGAACCCAATAGATCAAACCCTGCAGCCTTTGCCTCGGGGATTTACAGCCCCTACACAGCAAGGGAACGTGGCAACAAAGCCAAGGTCCCCCCACCCTGTCCCTCTACTCACTCACCCAAGGTGGTCCCTTGTGTCCCAGGGCTGGAGGGATCAGAAGGACGAGGGGAGACCCGGCAGAGGGCAGAAAAGGGGGGGATAGGAGGGGGTGGAGAGGTTGTGGGGATGGAGGAAGTGGAGAGGCAACGGGTATAGGGACAGGAGGAGACAGAGGGATGAAGGGATGGAGGATTGAAGGGGATGGAGGGGACAGAAAGGCAGCGGGGGCTACAGGAGTGTGGACGGGAGAAAGCAGAGAGGCGGCTGGGATGGGGACAGGAGGGGACAGAGGATGCGGGGCGGGAGAGGTGGAAGACGGCGGGATGGAGGGGAAGGAGGGGCAGCGAGGTCAGAATGGAGGATGGAGGGATGAATGCGGATGGAGGAGTGGTGGGGACGGGGACAAGAGGGGACAGTGGGATGCAGCGCAGGGGGACAGAGGACACCGCCAGCCCTTACCTCCACGTCCTCCCCGTAGAAGCGCACCATGGAGGCATCAGCCACCAGCAGCGTCTCCACGTAGCGCGCCTGGGACACGAACCGCCTGGCCCTGCGGCGCGGCTCCTCGGCCCCGCGGCCGCTCCCGGTGGGACGCGCTCCCGCAGGCACCGCGCGGCGCCGCAGCCGGTGCGGGCGCGTCCAGGGCGGCCCGGGTTGCGGGTGCCCGAGCGGCTGCAGCTCGTAGGCCGCCCCGTCGAGCAGGAAAGCGGCGCGGAGGCCGCTCCCGCCGCAGCGGCTGAGCACGGCGGGCGCCTCGGGGCTCCCCTCGACGGCGCCCGCGTAGAAGCAGCCCCGGCGCGGCGGGGCCGGCGGGCGGCGGCCCCCCAGGCGCTGGAGGCGGAGGCGGGGGGCCAGGAACGCGTTGTCGGGGCGGAGGCGGAGGACGACGGCGCGGCCGAAGGCGGCCAGGCGCAGGGCCAGCTGCCCCGACGGCGCGGGCAGGCGGGCGGGCAGCACGGGCTGCGCGTCCCGCGGGGGCGGCGGCGGCAGCGCCCACGCGTGGCACAGCAGCAGCAGGTGGAGAGGCGCCCGGCCCCCCAGCAGCGCCCGCCGCCCCATTCCCGCAAGGCCCCGAACCCCCCGGGCTCTCCCCCGCAGCCTCCGCGCCGGCCGCCGAGCCCGCTGTATTTATACTTTCTCCCCCCGGCTTTGACATAAGAGGTTTATTTTTGATCTCTCGCTGTTCTCCCCACTCCCCTCCCCTGCCAGCCGGAGCCTGGGGGAGGAGGAGAAGTGAAAGAGAAAAAAAAAAAAAAAAAACAAAAGCGGGGCAA
>JAWWES010000067.1:1924412-1955560 GCA_035583135.1 Lophotriccus pileatus
TGGGCACAGCCCCAAGGCTGCCAGAGCTCCAGGAGGGTTTGGATGATCCTCTGGGGCACAGGGGGTGACTTTTGGGGATGGCCAGGAGCTGGACTTGATCCTTTCCATCTGAGCACATTCTATGCCTCTGTCATTCTGTGATCCCTGCCTACATCTGCCTGGGACAACTGGGAGTGTTTGTACCAGCTCCCCAGGCTGCACTTCCATGTTTACTCACACTGGGCTTGTTTAAAACTCACTTGACAGAAGAATGGATGTGTGTGGGTTAGTTATGACTCAGGACAAGCTAAAATCCCCTCCTCTCAAGTCTGACATTGCCTCAGAGCAGGGACAGCAAACCCAATTCACAGCCTGGAATCCATGAGTCCACGTGTCACATAAACCAGAGGTAAATAAGTGGTGAAGGAGGATGATACATGGATTTTATCATGCAGAAGGGAGAGGAATATCTTTCCCAGTTGATGTCACCCCCCACTTACACCAGCTGGCAATGAGACCTATCCCATCTCAGTATTGGAAGAGAGGGAAAATGATGTTTGAGGGCTCAGCTATTGGGTTGGAAAAGGTGCTTAGCATCCCTTTCCCTTTGGAAAGCAAAGCCCACGAATCTTCCTAGATGACACTATTCCCTCTATAGAGGTGGAAGTGAGGGTGTAGGAGAAAAGCAGGAGGGAAAGGAATATTAATGGAAAAAGTCTAGACATGCAACCACAAATTAGCTCCTGCTTAAGAGATTAGAGGAGCTCAAAAAATGCATGTTTTTTTTTCCTAAATTGTGCAAATCACATCCCAACAAATACTATAAATGCCTGGTGGAGAGGAAAGCAGGTCTGACTCCACCTGATGGCACCAGGATGGTTTCCCAGCAGGAAGCTTTTGTCGCAAAGGACTGTGGGAGGTGAGATCGATGGAGGTTCCCCAGGGAGAAGGGAAACAGAAGCCTCAAAGTAGGGAGAAATTCTTCCTTGTTCACTGATTTCTTCAGAAATCCAAATATCACAAATAGCCTGAGAAGGAGGCTGAGCCGCAGATGGGCTTTGGGCCCTTTGGGGAAGCTGGGAATCCGTCCTAGGAATGTGATCTCGGGAGGCAGCAAAGCTGCAAACCCAGGAGATTTGGGCAGCTTGGGAAACTCGGAGTCCTGCCTTGCCCTAGACCTTGGAGCAGAGCCCAGTTCCATTTAAGCTGTGCCACTAAGCCCCTTCCAGCTCAGGACACTAAACCTTGCCTTGGTGAGTCCAGCTCTCAAAGACCCCCCTGAGTCCCACAGAGCAGACCCCAACAATCCAGAGAAAGCCACTTCTGCCCCAAACCCACATCCTCACCCCCTTCCTTCTTCCAAGGACTCTTGCATCCAAGCCAACGTCATCTCAGCTCCCATCAAAGGCTTTCCCAGTGTCGTTTCCTGGCACTGCTGGCTCACTCCAGCCTTTTCTGGATGTCCCTTTGCTGGGGACATCTTGCACTCATCAGTACAATCCCAGCTCGTTGCACAACCCAGGTCAAATGCTGAGACCTGGGAACTGGGCAGCGTTTCTCCCTGGATTGCTCTGAGCGATTCTTCCAGGGAATTTATTTATCTCCTTTGTGGTCCCTTGTGCAATTTGTATAAAGTCAGGGTGCTGGCCTCCAGCATGACACACAGAAAGGATGAGGCTGCTCAGATTTCCCCAGATTTGGACATTTTGACTTGGGCTGGGGGGTGGGAAAGGGTGAATTTCCCACTAAGTTTAGGAACATTTAGTGAGGGATGTAGGGATTCTGTGACAAAAGCACATGATCCAAGGTCAAGAGGCAGCAAAGCATCCTTGCATGCAGCATGTCCTGCAGAGTTACCATCAAAGGCTTAGGAGAATTAAGGCTAGGGATGAGAGTTTTCCATGCTCTGTGAGATTTTGAGGATTGCTTCAACCTCCTGAACTCTGACTGGCTCATTCCTTTAGGTGTCCTTTGAAAAATCCCAGTTTAGCATCATCTTTGTAGAGCTTTGTCTTCTCCCAGCTCCCCATGGAGGGGAGGAGGGACCAAGTCAAGCATTCGGTGAGTCCCAAACCCACACCACAGGGTCCAACAAGAAGGGCTGAACCTCTGGAGGTGCTGAACTTCTGGAACTGCAGGAACCCCCTCATAAGGAGATAATTTTGGGTTGGGCTTTAACAACCAAGGTTTGCCCCTATAGCAGTGCCTCCTCAGAGCTTTGCTTTTCACTCTCGAGTGCTTAATGGCTTATGTTTATGAGACCTAAAAATATTTACTTGGGGAAGAAGGGGCAGGGAGAGGAGACATCACTTGAAGATTTTACAGGGCATGCTTGGGAAAGAGGCTTGTATAAAAATAATGTGGTATTAAAGTTCCAAAAAACAATCCCAACCAAACAATGACTCAGGGCAAAGCCCCTGAATGACCCCGAGGATGATGCTGGAGGATGGAGACCCCAGCAGGAGCCAGCCCTTTGGAAACCTTGCCCAAATTTTATGGACAGGAGGGTTTATGTTGTGACCTAAGCTCTCCTCAGTATTTTACCTTGTCCCGACCCCTCACATTCTGCTAACAAGCTCCGAGGAGGAGGGAGATTTTGGGGTGATGCTGATGTTGGAAGGCAAAAGGGTTCAGACAAAACCCAGGGGCTGCTTGACAGGAGCAGGAGGAATTTCGGCATGGGACAGCAGTAGCCTGGATGTGTCTGGCTGGAATTCTGCTCCTGAAGAAATATGAAGTGCTAATTCCCTTCTCCCTGGGGGCTGGGCCAGCGTGAGCCGGGGTTATCAGCATGGGCAGGGCACCCCCAGAGAGGCCACGCACGGGGGGACAGGGGGTATTCAGACCCAAGGCTTGGCCAGTTCAGCTCTTCTGCTTTATTTTTAAAGGGCATTTTGTTTCCAGTGAGAAAAGGGAATAAATCAGTGACGTCCATGGCTCCGAGAAAGGAACGCCTGTGCCCCGCCACCATAAACCCCTTTTTGTGCTGCTGATGGTCTGACGATGCCGTGTCGGTGCGACAGTGTGCTGGCAGGCACAGGCTGGGCATTGTGTGAGGCATTTCCAAGGGTGGATCAGGGCCTGGTGACACTGTGGAATGTCAGCATGAGCTCCTCAGGCACTCAATGGGATATTGTCAGCTCAGAGCTCCGGGTGGCACAGAGCAGCATGGAGCAGTGGCAGGGGAGTCAAGGATGTAAAGATGACCCAAAAGTACTTCACTTGTGCTTTTTAACCCTCTCCATCTTGTTTCCATTCCAGCACACCTTGTGTTTTTGAGCTGCCAAGCACCAATATTGAGTATTAAACCTGGATAAGCCTATTCAGTTAAGAGCTGGACTTCATGATCCTTGTGGGTCCCTTCCAAACTCAGAATATTCTGTGACATTTCTGTGAAATGAAAGAGCTCAATGTACTCAACACATCTTCCAGAACAGGAATGGATCTCTCTGGGGTGGCAAAGGGCAGCAGAGGCACAGGGAGCTCACACCGCTGCTCCATCAGGAAGGGATGAGCATGGTGGAAGATACAACATGATGCTCAAGGACTCTGGGAGTGCCGCCAAGCCCTTTGCTCTGGACCAGGACTCATGGATGGTTTGCAAGAAGGCACGTCACTGGGAACGACTCCATGTTGCAGTTCAGAGCAGAAATATGGGTCTGATCTGAATTTTGCTACTTTGCCCTTGTTTCTATCATGAGCCAAACCTAAACTGGACCTGAGTCAGTCACCATTAACTTACCAGTGATGCTCAGCTTTGGCGGTGCGTGTTTGCACACCAAGGAGAGGAGTGAAGGCAAGGCCCTTCCACGGGGCACAGAGGTTTTAGGGGGTGACAGCCTCAGCCTCCCCGGTTATTTAGGAGCCTCATGCCAGCAGGTTGGGGGCAATCAGTGACAGCAGCTGCATTTGTTGAATTTTGGGTGTTTGGAGCCTGGTGAAGTCAATAGAAACCTCCTGCAAATTTTAATGGGAATAGGATTTGAGACGGAAGGAATCTTCAATCTAAACACCCACAGACCTTGTAGACATCTGGATGTGAACCTGACCTCCTCCATAGCCCTCAGCCACAGCTGAGGTTGCTCACTCCAGGAGGAATAAGCCTCCAGCTGCTAGAGGCAGGAGTGGGTCTGTTCAGCAAACCTCTACTTAGAATCCCACCAGGCTTCAGGGAATGACCACACCAGGAGAGTGGCTGTTGTTCAGAAGATGGCACCACCAAGAACTGTGACTTGATGCTTTGTGTGGCCAAAAGGAGAGAAATCCTGGGTTGCTGAGAGGTTTATGAGACCCCAGATTCCCCACTGTTGAGCCTGGGGGGTGTCTGATTAAAGGACGGGGCCCTTACTGAGTGACCCTGAGGAAGAGGAGGAGGCAATGTCAGTACAGAGTGTCTCTGTTCCCAAATTCGTGCTTCATCCACATGGTATGATTTTCCCCACTTGAATTCCTCATGTCAGCTCAGACCACATCTGACTTCTATCCCCAGCACGTCTGGATGACTGGTGAGAGAAAACAACAGTTGGGAGGATGGAGATAAGGTTTCCAATGCTGAGAATCTGTTTATCCCCTCAGTCCCAGGGGCTACCTGCAGCACATAAGAAATTCTCTATGAAAAATCACAGGTTTCTCCAAGACTCCCAGGAAGAATGTGCTTTCCTGCCTATCTCACATCACCCTAATGCTCTGCAGACAAAATCACCCTCCATGCCCAGCACAGATGATTTTTTTTGTACATCTTGGCCCCATCAAAGGGCCCTGAAACCTGGCCATAAACAATGAGTCAGCTAATCCAAACCACATGGCAGGAAAACACTGGAGGTCAACCCAGTGAATTGGTCCCGATCATGAAAAGCACAACTGCATCTCCAGCAATACCAGCAGTGATCAGAGACAGAAACACCCTCCCCCTGGCAAGGATGGACAAACACCCTCCCTCTGGCAGGGCAGCAGAGTTGAGGCCCTGGCAGTGAGTGGGACAGCACCCAGGATCACCAAGGAGCGGTGCCAGGTCTGGTGGCACCCACCTGGGACACGATTCCCAGAGAGATGTTGGCTTCCCACATCCCTCAGACTGCCTTGCTTTGCAGATGCTTCCCACTATTCAGTCTCTGGACCAAATTCTTCATTTCCTTGCTGCTCCATACCTATTCCTTTGGGGGTTGTTTCCATCCTCATTTCCCTGGACTCCCCTCTCTTTTGTTTCCCCCTTCCCCACCCTTGTCTCCTCAGAAGGCCTGGCTTGGATAAGCTTGCACAGAGTTAAACCTGACCTCCCAGCTGCCAGCTCTGCCTTTGGCCTATTGCTCTGGTTTCATGTTTGACTCTAATTCCACAATTTATACAGAAGAGAGCTCTAGGCCAAACCGAATGTCTCGGGAATCTGCCAGAAACCTCAGCTTTTCCTAAGCCTAAGAAACAGTTTCCTGCCTAAATCCCTGCACCTGATGTCCCTGCTGTGCTGCCAGCTGGGAGGCTGGTCCATCCAAAGAGATGGGATGCCCATGGGGTGCCCCACACTCACAGATCTCACTGGCGTTGGAACTGCCTGCTCCCTGTGCTGATGGAAATGAGCTAATGACACTGTTCCCTTGAGATAACACCATTTTTCCTGGCAGGTTGGGCACCAGCCCTGTCCAAAAAGTGCATTTCTGCTCAAAGTTGTTTGCACAGGTTTTTTATCACGTGGTGCTTCACAGGCTGGAGCATTCTTGGATGGTGCCCTCATGGTACCTGGTCCCTATGCCCAGAACCCAGAGGAGGTCTGGGATTTCTGGGAGGTGGATTTCTTAGTGTCTTTCTCTTCCTGAAATATCTGAGTGTTGTGAAATGCTTGAGGCTGGGGCAGAGAAGAAATTCAGTGTCACAGGTGGCTCCTGTGTGACCTTGGGGCAATCCAGGAGGAGGTGGGCAAGGACGAGGGTATGGAAGCAGGGACAGGGACAGGCATGCAGGTGTCCCAAGCAAAGGGACATCCAGTAATCATAGAATCCCAAAATAGCTTGGGTTGGAAGGCATCTTAAAGCTCCACTATCCTAAATTGCTCCAAGCACATCCAAGCTGGCCCTGGGAAGGAAAGCACCAGCTTTTAAGCTACAGAAAGAGAAAAAACGAAACCCCTCAACTCCCCACTCTGAGGCCACCTGCTCATCCAAATCATTGCATTTCATCCTTTTCCTTTGGATCATGAGAAACCCCAGAGCAACTGCTGGAGTGGATGGAAGCGGAACATCCAAGGGAGATAAAGCCGATGGCATGAACTGGGAGTTTGATCTTCCCAGGGCACTGAGAGATTCTTTGGAAACTGAACTGCAATGTCTTTTTTTCATGTTATCTTTCCCCCTCCATATATTTTCTGACCAAACAAAACCTTGGGGATACAAACAAGCACCAGGGGCAATAAAAAGGTGCTTTTCCTTGTTAAATATCAAAATGTGTTAAAAATAAAGTCAGCACGAAGCAATAAACTGGGACTCAGCTTGCAGTGGTTCTTTTGGTGCAACAAATGGTTTTTAATCCTCCTTTTTCCAGGGATGGACTAGTTCATTCCAGCCAGGAGGCTGCCAATTATTGAGCATCATCTGCTGGCATCTGATTTATTAACTGGATTTATTTGTGTACAACACATGATGTCCTTTTCCAAACGGAGCCAGTTCTGCTTTACTGAACAGCCAAACAGCCCCTCTCCATCTGGTCCTGCTCCTTATCCAGGCACTGAGGAGGCTTTTTGTGGGTGTGACACAAAGATAATATCTAAAATAGATGTAAAAACTGGAATAAAAAAAGGATGGGCTGGGTAAAGTATTGCTATGAAAAAGATTAAGGCAAAATCTGCCACCGAGGGCAGAATTTCACCCATGAACCTGATCAAAGTGGTGAATTCAGAGCTCAAATTCATTAACTTGTTGCTGTCCTTACCAGGATTGAGACCAGATTTTGCAGGTCTCTTGGCAGGATCCATGACTCTTTTGCAAAGGACACAAAGCCGTTTCCTCCTGTGTAAATCACCTGAATATTTCAGCTTTCTCCAAGGCCTCAGGCAATGATTTCAGACTCGAGTTTGCTGCTTGGTAATTCCTGCTGGCAGCTGGCTCTGTCAATCCCTGGCACAGGCATGGAGCTCAAGCCTCTGACAAGTGCTGATTTAAGGCTTGGGTGAGGAAATCAGCACAAGAATCACTGCTGGTATTTTTCCAAGCAGAGCCTTCTCCCAGGGAAGGCGAAAGGTCCTGGGACCCAGCATGGCAGCCCTCGTGCTTATTTTGGGAGACAAACTCCAGGCTGTTCTCAGCCACGTCCCAAGTCCTGCAGGCACAGCTGCCACTGCCCAGTCACCACAAAGGGGGTGTCCCCACTAAATCCCTGGGGTGTGGAGGTGCTGGGAATGGAATATAACAGTGTTTTCTGCTGTGGTGGCAGCTTGTGCCCACATTAAGTTGGCATTGCACCATTCTAGGAGTGGGATTTAAGCACTGGGTCTGTGTTAGTGGTGGTGCCAAGGGCACTCTCAAGGGCCAGGAGCTCCTTCTCCAGTGTAAATCCATGTGAGATCCAATTTTCTCCCTCTTATTGCAGAGGAAGCAGAGAGTAATGTTGCCTTTTAGGTGAATTAAGAGTGTGTGATGTTCTGAGGATGATGCTGAAGCAGTGTAGCAACCAGGGTCTGTGATTCCCAGCATGGATGTCTCTCCCGTGCACTGTTCTGCAGCACAGGAATGCAAGATTTTTGTGGCTTCAAAGCCCCTCTTCCAGTCTGGGCTGTGTGATCCAAGCCAAAGTGCAGCCCCAATCCATCATCCAAAAAAGGGATGTTTGTATATTTATGTAAAATGATAGATTGGAGAGACCCAGAGCTGGAAACCAGATGCTTTCCCAAGAAATGGAAAGGGCTGAGGATTTAGAAACACAGGACGCAGAGAGGGCCTGTGATGAAAACATCACTGTGGCTCCTGTCTTAAAAACCCCAATCCCTGGCTTTCCACAGGCTGATCAGCTGGAAATGGCAGCACATCCATGAGCACCAGAGGCCATCTCCTATGGAAGAGACAAGGGAGATGAGACAGCATGACTAAGGTCACACAGTAAATTAGTGCTGAAGTGGGAAGCAGCAGCCAGTCATCCCTCTGCACTACAGGAGATCCTCCTTTTTCAATTCCCAACTGTTTCACCAGCAATGGATAAGTCCTTTACAGGGTCAGTAAGCCAAAAAGTTCGAAGGAACTGCAGAAGTCAACATCCAGCCTCACTGAGAGCTAACTCTCCAAACAAATATCCATCAGGAAGGGGAGATGTCTGTCAGGGAAGTTGTTTCTGTAAACAGGCTCTTCATCCCACAGTCCCACTGGATCCTCTGCAGTTGAAAGTAAAAGGCAGGGCTGAAACTCATCCCAAAGTCCTACAGAGCACTGAGATGTGGTGATTTCATTCCTGGCTTGTATTCCTTCTTTTCCCTTACTTTTTTTTTTTTTTAAATTGTTTGGATTTTGTAATAAGCAGGAAAAGCTGCTCTTATTACAGCTGAAAATCTGCTGTGAGATCTGATGTTGGGCAGGTGGAAAGGAAACCTCCTGCATGAGCCTAAAAACATGGGCAGCTCCTGCTGACCTCCGAAATCTCCTGGGCACAAGCCAAGGTCCTTCTCACCTATCCTAGGTGGATTAAAATCCATCTGTGTGTTTCTGTAGGGCCTTAGCTGATATCAACCAGGCTCTGGGAGGAGATTTGCCACACCAAACAACCCCTGGGAGGAGATTTGTCTCCCCACTACAGTCCCATCTGCATGGGGACTGTTTGGAAGAGCATTTCCATCACTGATGCAGCAAAGGATGCTGCTCCAGCCATCACTGGGAGCACATTCCCAAGAGCAGGGAAGGGTGTTAACAGTTCAACAGAGCTGCTAAAAACATGCAGGGGGGGCTGGCACACAGGCTCAGTCTGTAAAAACACAGATCAGTCCCCAGGTGCTACCCAGGAACTGGGAAAATTGCTTTTTTTGGAGTGCTCTGAAAGCTTCTCAGCCATCAGGGTGGGATCAGCTGCTGGTTCCCAGGTCCATGGCACTGAAAAACCAGCAGAGTTTGTTGCTGTGCATCAAAGAAGCGGCTTTTGCACTGATATTTCCTTTTTCACGCTGGGATTAGTGCTGTGTATCATGGGGTTGATCACTGCTATGTGTGGCAAGGCCAGAAGTAAAAGAAACCCTTCCCTGGGGAGAAGAGTCAATTGGTTTGGCTGCAAAATTTGCAAAATTATCATTCTTTTTTTTCCCCAAAATGTCTCCTCAGCATTTTGATTCAAAGGGAAAAGAAGCCCCCACGTTTTTAATTGTGCAAGTGAAAAACAGAAATAATAAAAAGAATCATTTATATTTTTGAAAGTTGGATAATTTTAGCCAAATGTGGGGAACAGAATTTGAACAGGATCCATGGCCATTGGAAAGGCTTTAGAGGGTTTGGAAGAGTTTACTGACAAGGGAGTATTGGCCTGTTGACACCTTTCAGATGCAATGCCATTCCTGCTACAACACAAATACACAGCAGGGAGGACAACAGGCAAGTCCTTGCTGAGCTCTGAGGTGCTTCTCCCTTATCCAAAAAAAAAAGAGGCTGGAAGAAAGCAATGGTGGGGAAAAAAGAGCATAAAAGATAAAAGGACAGAGAAACCCACTGATTTTTACATTTTAATTTCCTCCTCTGAGTGGGAGCTGCTTTAATAATATGCGCAAGGAGTGAATAATGATTTCAAATATTCTCAGAGAATGAATGATATTTAATAATATTCACAAGGTATTTATTTGACTAATTTCCCCCAGTTTTTGGATGGAGATCTAATGGCCCTGGATCTTAAAGGGGAGATCTGACTTCCTTGGAAGTGTGGATCAGGCTGCAAACACCTGAAAAACCCATGTTCAAACATCAGCAACAGGTCAACTAATAGACATCCTGTAAATTGTTGGGTCACTTTTCCCTGCTGATCCCCAAATAAATTACCTGCCAATAAATGAAACCATAAGTGGCTTGGCCAGATGTTCCATTGGGGCCCCACTGGACCTGTGGTGAAGAAAGGGTAAAATGGAGGGGTGGGGGGGAGGAAAAAAAAAGCCAATAAAGTATAAAATATTAACATCCCCACCTCTGCCTGCAGCAGCTGTGCCCCTGTTACAGGGAGAGGTGCAATGCCCCAGCTGGGAGGACGTGCCAAAAGCAGGATATGGGGAAAGGCTGCTTTTAAACACAGATGGATCAAGCCTTTATTCCCTTTTAAATTACATTTTGACACACTGGCTACTCTGGAGGTGTTGGCGGGACTTGATGAGCCTGAGCAGGTTTGGGGTGAGTATCCTCAGGCAGTCTGTTAAACCCAGTCCTCAGTGACTCCGGTGTCCTGGCAGAGCTCTGTCCTTCCCACTCACCCTGCCCCGTCCCCCATCCTTGTGCCCTGTGTCACCTCTGGCTCCTCCAGGTCAGCTCCATCCTGGGGTGGTCACCAAAGCAGGTCCCCTTCCAGGTGGTTGGATGTCTCCCGGGGTTTATCCCATGGGAACCTGCTCAGCTCCTCTTTTCCACGGGAGAACCACATCCTGGAAGGTTGGGCTTGCTCCTCTTCCATTTAGTGTCCTCAGCAGAGCTTCTTGAGTTGAAGAATCGTAGTGAATTATCCATGAATTATAAGACTTGGTTATTTTGACAGCATAAATCAGGGCTGAAAGGGTGCAATGCCTTCCTTGAGCCCTCCTCCCCACTGGGACAGGAATTTACAGATAAAAAAAAGGACATTGTAGTTTGTTTTGTTTTTCCAGCTGGAAAGAGAAAGAGGAAGGGAACGTTCCCATGCAGCAAACACCTTTTTTTTTTGGATGCTTTTTCCTTGTGATTGAGCTGAACTGCAACGAGTCACTTCAGCTGCCTTGAACGCAGGATTCTCTCACTTCCCCGTAAACTGCAGTTTCCATGGAGAGGGCTGAGCCGAGCCAAATGCAAAACACTGGAATCTACACCCAAACTCACCGCAGCCATATCAAACAGTTAATTAGAAAGCCTGTCCATGTGTTTCCCATTCCCTGGAATGGTTTGAATCAATGGCCCTGTGATTTATCACCTGTTTTCTGTGCCGGCGGTTCAGCTCTTTTCTCGTGCATGTGTTGGAAAGGGGATTTGTGCAGCACAGTGAAAGAGGGACAGGAGATATTAGGGACTTTAAAAAAAAAAAAAAAACCACCAACACAATCATAAAATAATCAATCCTGCCTCTTTTCCCAATATAAATGTCCCACTGGAATGATAAGCTTTGGATCTCGATGGGATTTCTAGCCTTTGGCAAAAGGGAAAAAGGAGAGACATTCTTTGCCTTGCTTTGATTTTGGAGAGTGGAAGGTCACAGCATGCCTGGCCATTCCCAGGGCTGCCTTACACTGTGCCCAAATGGAAATTCAGAGCAGTGTGTTTCCCTGGGGCTCTTTCCTTTCCCACTGTGCAGGGTGGGAAGTGGGTGCCTGGAGGGAAGAGGAGAGAGGGAGAAGAGGAAGAAATCCAACCTTCCCACAAGATCTTTTGATGTGTGTTGTTGTCGAGCCACCAAGTGATGACACCTTGAGGTGCTCTGGTGACACGGCTTGTGGCTGGAAAGCCATTTGGAGATGGTTCTGGTGGGAAGCAGAGTCCATCTGTTCAGAGTCCACCCATCTGTCCAGAGATGTGGCTCTTCTCCATCCTACCCATGGCTCCCAATCCTCCTTCCCTGGGTGCCAAGCCGTGTCTGTTGTCCAGGCATCCCATTGCCACCACAGAAAGTGGGTGGCCGGCCAAGCGGGGAACAGGTTGGTGGGAAAACACTTGGAAAGTTTCATTCCTGAGCCTGCTGGGGACATTCCCCAGGATAGCATTCCCACACATGCTGGGACCACAGCCCTGCCACATCCACACCATGCCTTGATCTTCAGGGTGGTTCAAAGCAAGGCTGGTTCCTCCCACTGGGACAGTCTGAGCATCCAAAAGATGTCTTGGAGGAGATCCCTCTGTGCTTCAGCTCTTCCCAAAGCAAGCTGACATCTCCTCAGCTGCCGAGCAGGATCACCCTGGCTGGACGTGCCTTTATCCCAGTCAGTGATTCCCCTGCAGCCCTGCTCCCATGGATCTGCTGCTGGGATGTGCAGGGCTGATTGGAAATCCTGCACGTTTATCCAACCCATCCCCCAAAGCAGCTGTTGGCCTGAAAGGTGGCTGCACTTCTCCACGATCCACATTCCATCTTCCCTGCCAAGACCAGGGGAGAGAGGGAATAAAAGCTGCTTTCCTATCATTAACAGATGATTGAAAAACCTTGCAGCTCTCCTGGTCAAGTGGGAGAGGTACCAGCCCCTCCGAGACCCAAAAAGTTGGTTTTTGGGGGTTTGGAGAGCTTGGGGGTGAGGTTCACACTCAGAAGGGCTGGAAAGGGAGATTTGTGTAGGATCCCAAAGTGGAGAAAATCTCTGTTCAAGGGACAACTGAGGCACATAAGTGCAGCCAAAAACCTGTTTGGCACATGGAAGTACTTGCCCATCTCTTTGGATCATTCAGAGGTCTGGAGAAAGTCTCCTCTTAAAAAGAAAAGGTCAGATTTGTGCCTCAGTTTCCCCTCATGATGCAAAGGAAAGGGGTGGTGGCAGGAAACACACAGCACTGCCTTGGGATGCTGGGAATCAGTGACCCTTCCCTGTGGAATGTCTGGAAGAGCTGGAGGGGCTGTTTTGTTCTAACTGGCATGCTGCTGTTTTTATTGCCGGGGACCCTGCAATCTGCAAGGAAGGAAACTGGTCTCAAGCAGCAGGAAAAAAAGGGACATTTCCCATGAATTTCCAAACATTTTTCCACCCTGGGAAAACATGAAAACAGTGGATGTGATCCCTGAGATTGCTGCACTGGCCCAACCTGTGAGACTCCAGTGTGACAGCCCAGCCCAGGGCTGAGATCCTGCAGGAGCAGGAATGCTTTGGGTATGATCCTGCTGGATTTCATCGAGGTGGATGTACTTCTCGACACCCTCTCGCAGAATTTGCTGGAGCTGCTCCTTGGGAAGATCCTGCACTGGATTTCACCTCAGCCTTGCAGCAGTGACCCCATGAAACCACAAAGAAACCACAGACACCTCATTTTGGGGCTGCGGGATGCTCGCCCCAGCCTCAGGCTGTCAGCAACAGCGAGCTCTGCTCCCTGCTCCAGGTCCTGACGATGAGAATGGACCTGTTTTACACAGCAGAGCTGTTGGTGGGAAGTTTCCCAGGAAAGCTGAGTGAAGAGCAGGTGGTTTCATCAGGAAAAAAGGAAAAGGGGCTTTTCTGAAGGCCCCAAAACCTCACAGCAGGAGAGACGAAAATGGAAGAGAGATTTGTAAGGCAAGAGGGAGTGAGGCTTGCAGAGGCGAATGACCTCTGCAAAGTGCTCCGAAGAGAAGCAGCTTGGAAAGGAGAATCCCAGCTCCAGATGTGTGAGGGATGGTCCAAGATAATTCAGCTGGGATCCAGCTCAAGTGGACGGCTTTTCATCAGTGCAACATGCTCCCTTCCATGGCAGCCCCTCTTCAAACACTCTGTTCCCACACACACTGAAGTGGCCCTGCCCATGGCAGCAAGTTGCACTAGATAAGCCTTAAGGTCCAACCCAAACCCTTCCATGATTCCATGATTAAATCCCATTCCCTGTACCTTTGTCATCCAAATCCAGAGACAAGTGACTGCTTGGTTATTTCATTTTGAAAATGTGGCATTTAGGGGTCTCTTCCCCAGTTTGGGGGAAGGGGGGTTGTGACGTTCTGCATCAGGTTGCATGAACTTCCTTTGGTCTTAGCCATTTTGGGGAGCAGGTCTCAAAACCAGAATCAGAACCAGAGCTGCCAAAAACTAGAAGCCTACACACATCCCAGGGGCTTCCAGCTGGCAAGGGGGGGTTTTGTCACCCCTGCAACCTGCACAAAATAATGGATGTGGAGGACCAGAGCCAGTATTTGTTTTTCAGAGGAAAAACAAGGGGGGAAAACCCCAACTGGTTAAAAACATGAAGAGCTAAACCTTCTTGATCTTGGTCCCTGTGTGCTGGTGAGACACACGAAGGCTCTGTGCAGGTGGGAGTGATGGCAGAGGGTGTTGCTGGCCTGGAGCCTCATGACCTCAGCCTCTGCAACAGGCTCAATTAAGGATAATCACCCCGGTAAGCACCGGCACCCCCGCCCTTGCCCTGCTCTGGGCCGTGGAGGGGAGTTTCTCCGAGGTTCCATTGCCTTCTCATTTATCAGGGAGAGCTGTGGGGTTTTGCATTTTATTATGTTTAATGGGTTATTATTTTTTTCTTGCTGGCTGTTTGTTTGAGAAATGTCTCCCCAGGGAGCCCCGTTCTGATCGCTGGGTTGCCAGACGGAATGACATCAGACAGACGTTTGGAGGAATGATGAAAAGGCAGAGCCTTATTTCTTAATAACAGGCTCTGGCAAAACAAAGAGCAGAGTTAAACCCACTGGAGAGCACTAGGCCAGGGTGCTGCTGGGGGACAGGGCAGGGGAGGGAGGAGGAGGGGGCTGCTGTCCCCAGCTTGGTCACCAACACCCCCACATTAGCCAGGGGTGCTGCCAGCATGTCAGTCTCCAAGGTTATGGAGTGACAGGACAAGGGGGAATGGTTTTAAACTGAAAGAAGGTTACAAGGGATATTGGGAAGGAATTGTTCCCTGTGAGGGTGTGGAGGCCCTGGCACAGGTTGCCCAGAAAAGCTGTGGCTGCCCCATCCCTGGGAGTGTCCAAGGCCAGGTTGGACGGGGCTTGGAGCAACCTGGGCTAGTGGAAGGTGTCCCTGCCTGTGGCAGGGGGTGGAAGGAGATGAGCTTTTTGTTCCTTCCAACCCAAACCAGTCTGGGATTCTGTGATTCTACTCTTCTTCAAAGCAAAGGAGAAGGAGCAGCAGAGGATGGTGATGTCCTTGCCCTGTCTTAATTATCTCTTATCGTTTCACAGGGAAGCTGTGCAAGTCTCCTCCATCCTGGTTTAGCCAAGATTCTCTACATAATCCATGCACCTCATTGTAGTGCTGGTGCTGCTTTCTCTCCACCAGGTAGAGAAAATCTGAGCCCTTGTTTGCAAAGGGAAAATCCTGTGTCTAGAGCATTTCTCAGCCTTATCCCTTACCCTGTCCTGGTTGACAGAGGTTTACCCCAGGATGGCCTCCCTGAAGGAGCAGGGACAGCTTGCTGGTGTTGCAGGAGCTCACTCCGCTCTCTAATAGGTTGTTTTTTGCTTTTTCTTCCTCAAAGCCACTTGTCCCCACTGTGTGCTTTGCACATTCCCTCTCCAACTCATCACTATCCTGATCTTCCCCTCCTTAGCAAAGCTGAGGTTTGCTGGTGTTTCCAGACCCTTCATGCCAGACTATGAGTGTGTGATTAACTGTAACACATGAGGCCTTGCTTACCTCTTTTTTTTGAGCAATTTCTGTCTCTGAAGCCCTTTTTCCAGGTTGCACCTTCAAAAGGAGCAGGTCTCTGTGCTGCTTGGAGTGTTTCACAGCTCCTGAATCCATGTTTTCACAGCATTTCTGCTGATTCCTGCTTCTCTTTCCCCATGTCAGCATCTAAAAGCAAGAGGTTAAGGAGATGGTCAGATAATCCCTTTTGGATGTGGGCAGAAGACCAAGAAATAAGTGATCAAAAGTTCACAGTTGCCTCAATACCCGATTACAGACGTTGCAAAAATCCGGTGGTTGCCTGGTAGAGCCCTAAAAAAATCTGAAACTAAACTAAAAGCCATCTAAAGCTGCAGTTACATCTGGCTTTCAGTTTTTCCTCACTGTCTTCTCTTTTTAAGTTGCTCATAAATTCTTTGGATAAAATTCCTTTTGGGCTAAAGTTTCTGTGTTTGGATATTCCTCAAAAGTACATTTAAGGGAAAAAAAAAAAAAAGAAAACTTGAGAGAAGGATTTGCTAATTGACATATTTTGTCATACAAAAATCCTGTCCTGCCTTCGCTTTCCCCAAACCAGTCCCCCACTGCTCAGCCAGGCTGCACCAGTATGGAAACTGGAATATGGTTAGTGAGCCCATGAGACCCTCAGAAGGGCTGGGTGGAGGAGTACTTGGATCTGCTTCATCCCAGTAAATTCCAACCCCTTCCTCCTGCATTTTTGCAGAGAAATAGGCAAGATTATTTTCTTCACAGCTCCTTTCCTGCAGTTGTTCCTTGCTCCATGCCACTATGGGATACTAGGCAGGCTGGGTGAGGAGGAGATGGAGTCTACAACAATGCTGGGATGGCATCAGCTGGGAAAAACCTCATCCTGAACTCCCAAGGTCATATATAGACCCCAAAACACATTCCTCAACTAATATCCTGCTTCTTGAAGTGTTCAAGGCCAGGTTGGAGTCTTGGAGCAACCCGGTCTAGGAGGTGTCCCTGCCCATGGCAGGGGGTGGAATGAAGTGGGCTTTGAGGTCTCTTCCAGCCCAAGCCATGCTGGGATTTGGTGGTTCTGTGAACATGCAAAAGCTGACATGGAAAATGCTAAACCCCAGTGTCCTCTACACATTCAGGGTGAATTTGTGCCATATGAGACGGTTTAAGAGAAACATGAGCCTTATGTGAGCATCTTCCAACAGTCTGGGTATTCCAGAGGGCTTTCCCTCCTCTCTATTCCCTTGCCATGCTGCTATAAGCAGGCTTTGTGGGAAACTCCTCAAGACCCACCAGTAAATAAGGCTGTAAAAGAATATTTTCCCTCTCTATTTTTTTTTAATGCACTGAATTATTCATGAGCAGTAAGAAGCAGCAGCACAACCAGCAGGAAGATCAAAGCAGGGATTGCCTGGGTTGGGAATGCTCCCTCCACCCAGGAGCCCAGGGAACATGTTGTCAGCCCAACATGGGAGATCATTTTCCATTCATGCCCCAGTCCTTAGAGACTTATTAGATCAAATTTCTCTTCCACTTTATTGAAGGATACCTACGGGATTCAAGACCATATAAATCAGGATTTCTCCAACTGAAGGGAAGGGTCTTTACAATTTTGCATCACTTAAATGACTTTTCCTTATCTGCAAATGCCTTAAAGAACCTTAAAAATGGTGAGTTTGGAGACAGAGCAATAAATGCTTTAACCCCTCAAGAGTGATCTTGGAGCAGGGATTCTGTATCCACACCCAGAACTATCCAAGCATTTAAATTAAGGTTCCTAATACAATATTTGTCCCCTTTTCCCCCTTCCAAGCCCTTCAGCTTGAATGCAAACCCAGCTTTACTGCCTCTCATGAACACATAAAGATGACTTGGCCCTGCAGTGTTAATAAATTGGATTTGAACAACAAAAAAACAATTAAGGGGAAAACCCCCCAACCAGAGTCCAATCCCAATGCCTGGAATTTCATCTCCTGCTGCTAAAAACCATCAGCTCAACTTGGGATGGACACTGGGCTGCAGGGAACTGGCCCCATGTGAAACAGATGATCTTGAGAGGTTCTGGAAGTACTGGAAGGGCTGGAAACATCCATGTAAGAAACCCTCAGGGGTGGAGAAGGGTGGCAGGAGGGTGGGAAAGCAAAGGCTCCTTCCAGGCAAGAGCCAGCCGAGATTGTTACACTCAGCTTGTCATCATTTCCAACACAAAGTGGCCTTGGGAGGCTGGGATGAGAGACAGGCTTCTGGGGACAGAGTGGTGTAATGTGGATGGCTGTGAATCCAATCTGTAATCTGGGTGGCTGTAATCTGGACATCTTTGCCTGTGTGAACCCCTTGGCTTTCTCCTCTCCTGCTCCAAATTTTCCAAAAAAAGGGGAAAGTTTCCACCCCTGCCTGCTCCAGTGCCTGTGGGTTTACACTGTCCTACAGCTCATCATCCTGTGGGAACAGAGTCATGAACAAAATATTTGAAGAGCCCCCCAAAAACAGATTCCCCCCCCCACACACACCTGGATGATCTGGGTGAGCACATGCATCCCCTGAAAGCCACGGTTCCTGAAGCCAGCACTGCCCAGAAACACTGCCCAGGAGGCAGGCTATTAATAACTGCAACAGTCATGTTTAACACGTGGCTGGTGCCTTTTCTGTCCAAGTGCCTTTCCCGCATTCCCCACCTCGTTAACCGATAAGGGAAGGAAGTGGGGAACAGCTTTTCCAGCCAGAGCCACAATCCCAAATGAAGGATGCATGATACATTTCCCTCAACTTATATTTGGCCCTTTTTCCTCTTGCCAAAACAAGCAAACAAACAAACATGTGAGAGTTCAATGAGGTTTTGGGGGGATTGGAAGTCACAGGGACAATGATTATCCAACCCATCTGCACGGTCGCTTTGCAGCGAAGGAGATGTTGGATGGTTGGAGGAACGCTCCTGATCCAGGTCCCCAGCCCTTGCCCTGGGGACAACGCTGGTCACAGGACACAGAACAATGGCTGACAGATGTTGATCTCAGCTTAAACCATGAATCAGCAGCATTCTTCCCCCTGGAGGTTACTGTGGCATGGATTAAAGGAGGACTAAAGTTCAAGGAAAACGTGAGCCAGGATTGCACAATTCTGGAAAAAGGTCCCCTGTCACAGAGAACACTTTGAGGATGTGGGGAAGAAGAAATGTAACCCCTTTCCCTGCTTTTTTCCCTACTACCATGTCACCCAGATGATCTCCAGAAGGTCCAGGTGGATCTGTTGAGCTTTCCAGTGGCAGCCCTGTCCAAAGGGATGAGGTGGTGGAGGGGTTTGCTTTCTCTGCCAGGCCTGGCTGTCACACAACCTGCTTTGGGGACACAGCTCAGGAGAATCCAAGTCAAGAGGCTGTTCCCCACAACTCCTTTATCAGACCACTTGGGATACTGGTTTCATTTTGGGATCCTGGACTTAGAGACAAAAAAAGGGCTTGTTTACAGAGCAATATAGCACAGAAGTAGGGGCCAGATTTCTTTGCAAAGGGCTCTACATAACTATCTGCATCTTCCTAATCCACCAAGAGTGCTTGGCCCTCCATCCCTATTCTGGTCTCGCTCCACCCAGGTTTCTATCGCAGACATGTTTCCTGAAACAAATCCATCTCTAACCTGTCCTGCTGTTCCTAAGGGGGATTTGGGTTTCAGGTACCAGAGAAATCACTGCTGTGCCTCCTTACAGGGGATGTAAAGCTTGTAAAG
Source organism: Lophotriccus pileatus (assembly GCA_035583135.1). NCBI lineage: Eukaryota > Metazoa > Chordata > Aves > Passeriformes > Tyrannidae > Lophotriccus > Lophotriccus pileatus. Next base: position 1,943,523 of record JAWWES010000067.1, read on the forward strand.
TGGTCCCAGTCTGTGAACATCCAGGTTCCCGCTGGGCCACTTGATCCTGCAGAAAGGCTCCCAGATCCAAGCTGGTGGCATGTCCCAGGTGGTTTAGGGGAAGAAAGACCCTAATCCCTGCAAGCCCCCAGGGGCATCCCACACCAACACAGGCACAGGAGCAAGAAGCTGTCACAGCTGAGGGCTCAGCTCTCCCCTTCTTCCCACTGCTGGAATCTGCAAATTCAGCAAGGTGGGAGCTGCTGGCTCCACTTGGGATGTGGAGCAGCCCAATCCTGGCACAAGGGCTCTGACATTTCCTGTCACATTTCCCTGTGGCAGCACAGTGAGCTGAAGCATTTCCATGGAATAGCAGTGCTCTCCACCCCATGAAAACATCATTCCTAGCAGGGCAGGCAATGAGAAAAGTAACATGTTCAGCATAGCTGGAATTCAGAAATTCCCTTCTCTCCCCACAGAGCCACGAGCCTCTAACACACCAGACCTCTGGCTTTTGACTGTTTTCACCACAGCCAGATGAAATCTGGGAGACAGGCAAGGAGAAAATAATCTTGGAAAGCAGAGATATGGCTTTGATGTGCAACCAGCACGCCTATCCTCTCTGTTATTTCTTCCCCCTCATGCCAAGCTGCTGTAATAGATGCTTCCTCTCTGCCCCCACGATTCAGGGGTCTCTGCACAGAGGAATTCATCACTCAGATAAGTATCCAGCAGCCACGAGGTGGGGAAGGCCAATGAAAACATGCATCCATCCATCAGCAGAGGCATGATGAAGGTCTCCCCCTCTCCCAGGGATTCACCCTGGACTCACTGCTGGGAGTTCAATCATGAAGTGGTGCCTGCAGCCAGACAAGGTGGGAGGGAAGGAAGCACTCACCAAGCCCTGCAAATCCCACAGAGGATTCTGCCAGTGTCCCTACCACCATAATTCACTGGGGAGGAGCACAGCCCACCTCTGAGGTGGTCTCAGCCCTTTCCAGCCGAATTGATATCCTGCAAAAGTCTCCGGGGGAAAGATGTTGCTGCCGCCTGTGCTGGTGGATTTGGAAGGAAGGCAGCAAGGACAGCACAGATGCCACCAGCTCACTGACCTTCCTGAGCTGTAGAAAAACAAAAATGGCACTTTTGTGGTTTAAAATATCCCCCCCAAAAGGAAAAAAATAAAAGGGAAAGCAAGACAAATTCCCATGAAGACACAGCTTCACTGTGACTTCCCATCCCCACTTCCCACAGAGGCACAGATGGCCCCTGGCTGATCTCCAGCCTCCAGCTGGGCAGCAGTAAAGGCTTTCCAAGACAACAAACTCACTGTGTGACACTGGGTGCTGCCTCCTGGGAGAGGACACCGGGCAGGACCCTCCTTCCCTCACCCATCCCATCGGAATTCATGGCCTGCTGGGCCAAGTGAGATAAAAGGTGTGCCACCCCCATCTGGCACCAGGTGTACCTAGGACTGGAGGAAAGGGGGGATTTTTTTGGCTAAGCTGGGAAGTTGAGTCAGGCTGGAGGGTCACATTCAGCCCAAGGGGTGGCAGGGGCTAGGCTACCCAGTACCGGGAATTAGCAGAGGGAGAACGGGGCTGGAAACCACAACCACACACGTGTCTCATGGGTCCTGACTGTTCCTCCCAGCTGCTCTCATCAGGAATACCTTTCATCTTGATTAATCCATTCTTTCCACAGGCTGTTAGCAAGTGACATGTCCCAGGGAGGACTCCTCCACCTCATACCACTAAAGCCCCTCAGGGAGCTGCTCTACCCAGAGCTGGGTGGGTCCCTCTCCTGCTAAGGATGACCTGGGCCGTGTGCTACACTGGTCTTTGCAGGGCTGATCCTACAGGAACACAGCTTGGGATGTGATGGGAGCTGAGCTAGGCTCTGAGGAAGAGGAGGGCTCAGCACTTGGCCAAAGTCAGCAGAGCTATTGGGAGAGGAGCTCAGGTGCTGGCTGGGACAGCAAAGATCAGACCATGGCGGATCTGAAAATGTGCTGCATTTGCCTGGAGCTGTCAAGGAGAAGAGATTTATGTGGTGTCAGGGCGATGGCAAAGAAGAAGAAGAGGAACAAGGGCGTGCAGCAGGTTCTCTCTATGCTTTGCTCCACTCCAGTCCCACCCTTGGGTAGATTTGGATCTCTCTGGATGGAGGATGGTGCAAGAGTGGGAACTGGGAGTGAAGCCAGGATCAAAGCCTTAGAAGTTGTTAGCACTGAAACAGTTTAAGAAATAGGTGCATAATACAACATTTTCCTGCCATCCCTGTCCATTTTCCATATATTTGGTGGGAGCCCTGACTCTTCCCTCCCACCAGCTCCCGTGCTCTGCCTGGCTGATCCGAGGGACCCACGAGTTCTTGATGCTGTTCCCATCGCATGTGGATGGATCATGCTGAACAGTCTTTCCTCCGTGATGTTACTGGCCTCAACCCGTGATCTTGGGAAGAATTCAAAGTCTGGCTTATCAGCAAAAAAATAAGCTAGTTAAACTTAAAACAGCAAGACTCAGCTTGGGCTAGAGGATGATTTATTAAGAACTACGGATTTTGGAGACAGAAAGAAGGAAAGGAAGCCACAGACCCCACATACAGCCTGTAAAAGTTCCAGTTTATAATCCAACATGAGTGGCTGAGGAATCATCTGGGATTCACCACAAGGTAGTGATGAGCAGCTGCACCAAGTTCAGGGACAGAAGTGTTACTCCCATGGACAGGAGGCAAAATCCAGCTCCTGCCCCATCCCTGGGTGCCCCCATCTCCTGCACTTCCCAGGCTTGGGGTGCCCAGGGGGGTGTGACAAATCTCAGGGATGCTCTCCTGGTTTGGCCACACCTGGCTCTAAGAGAAGCTCACAGCATCCTCCCTCTCTGTAGTTGTTTCCTCTTAACAGGCAGAAATACTTCCTTCCATTAACTAATAATTTATTAAAAGCAGGCATCTCTATTATAAAGAAATACCTAAATATAAAATCTCACCTAAACCAAGGCAAATGACCTGCAACAACCCTTTACCTGGCAAGCTTTTCCCAAGATCAAGACAAAATGCTAGATATGAAGTGAAAAGAAACAAGGTGCTTCTTTTGCAAAGCCTTTTGATTTGGAAAAACCTCCCTTCTTTCACTAGGAAGTTGTTACATCCCAACCTTTGACTCATACTTACAGAAAGCACTGCAGGACTTATTAATGAGCACTAAAATCTGAGGATGAAAGCATCTAAGCTCACACTTCCCTTTCTGCCAAAGGATTATATTCATTCATAAAAGGGGGAAAAACCCCACCCTCCAACCTGATCCCATCAGCTAGGATGAAAATATTCAGGAAACAAAGCAGTGAGGCTGGATTTCTTCGCTGTATTGTTCTCATCAGGGCCTTGTATTTGAATAAGTCCCTGGAAACAGGCAAAAATGTGAGATTCCCTCAAGGGCAAAGTCACAGCTTGGTTTTCAGATGGATTCCAAGCAGGTAAAATGTGTTAATGAAGCCAGAAATTATTATGGGATCACTGACAGGAGCAACCTTCCCTTCCCTGCTGGCTGCCAAAAAGTGTTGTGCTGGGAGGTGGCTTACAGGGATGCATGAGTTATATGGGGATGGGAATGTGTCTGGTAGGGCTGTTAAAGGCAGGGCTTTAATTCCTACCAGGGCCAAAGCCTGGGAGAACAGCTGGGCACAGCTCCTGGCATTTAATACCCAACATCTGTGTCCATACTGAAAGAACACCGCTGTGGGATGGATGAGGGTTGCAGCGGATCCCTCCAGAAAACCTTCTCTTGGAGGAGGCAGCTGCTCTTTGGGAGGACTCCTGGGACTTGCTGCACCAGTTTTCGACAGCCAGGTGCCAGTCTGGCGTGGTTACCTGGGACCTTTTAGCAGTAGTTCTTCCCAAAGCTGGGAAAGCAGACAAGGCTCAGATTCGAGGACATCCTGCCTGTGGGCTACCCCAAATCTGAACTCAACAGGGATGGGGAGCACCTGCCCATCTGGAAGAGAGGGACAGAAGGGAGGGCTGTCCCCAGGAGCCACATCCTTTCTCCCCTCCACATCTGCAGCCCTTCCAGCTGTGAACATTGGCAGGGATTTGCTCTCTGCTTCTCCTGGGAGTAGTGAGAGCCCAAATCTTTGGCTTCCTCGTGTTTGGGCTGGAGCTGGCAGGGGGGGAACCAGACAGGGAAGGCAGATAAGAGTTGAGTGCTGTGCTCCAGGGCCCTCATCTCCGGCCAGGAAGGAAGAGCGTCACGGACAAGCGGGAAAGGCTCCGGGATATAAAGGGCATAGGATACACTCCTCTTTCCTCCTCCCCGTGCCTTAGACAATGTAAGCAGCCCATCTCTATTTCTCCATTTGTGCCTTGTGCTTTAACTGCCCCATCTCTGAAAATGGATGGAGCAAATCCTGCTGCAAAAGGACTTTGGAGGTTTATCTCAAAAAACACAGTCTGTCGGGACATGTGGTTAAAGCAGACACGGTGCCCTTGGTGTGCAACGAGGGAAAACCCAGGGAAAGAGCCTCCTGCTCTCTGACCTGTCCCCCTACTTGCTGGGACCCTGTGCAAGCTCCCTTTTGCCTATGGTGGGGGTCTCATGAAGAGCTGGTGAGGGCAGGGAAAGGCTTGCTGCCTGCAGCAGAGGCAGCAAAGTCTCCCTGTGAGGGTCATTCTCCTCCAACTCCAAAACCTGACCCCTTAGCACCAGCCTGTGTTTGTACATTCCTGTTTTATAGGGAGGGAAAAGCCTGCAAATATAACCAGAGCAAGCTCCTGTGAAAATGGAGCTTCAAAAGGCAGAGCTGGCCTGGGACAAGGGACCAATGCCCATATGGCCCCTGCAGAGCGGGGGGCTGCCAGCCAGGGCTACTGTGCTGAGCTCAGACCCCACATACAGGGCACTTCTGTGCCTAAAAAGGGTCTACATCTTGGGCTGGTTGTGTGCTTTCAGGCTCAAGGGCTGTGCTGTGCCCACCCTCCATCCCAACTACCAGCTTGCAACAAGATCTTTAACTTGCAGCCAGGCTGGCAGAACGGTGACAGCGGCCTCATCACTCCCTTTCTTCACTTGCCAGCTATTTCTAGACATTTCCCCAGCATTTCTGTAACACTGGCAGTGTGTTGCACATTCACCTCTTTAAGCCCTGAGCATCAGGGTGCTGTTTCACAGGACTTGACCCTAAAAACAGCAAGGACTGAACTTGGGAGGTTGAGGCACTCCCCAACATCTTCCCCCTTTCAGCTGTCACCTGAATTTCCACCTCCAGCCCCAAATACTTATCAGAATCCCAGGATGCTTTGAGTTGAGAGGCACCTTAAAGCTCAACCAGTTCCAACCTCCTGCCATGGGCAGGGACACCTTCCAATATCCCAGGTTGCTCCAAGCCCCATCCAACCTGGCCTTGGACACTTCCAGGGATGAGACAAGCCCAAGCCAGTCAAATGCTTTTGGCTAAAATGCCAAAACCACACAAAATACACAGTTTTACAAAAATTTTGACCCAGCTGCGTGGAGAGCAGCCTGGCCCCACACACACACTGCACATCCCAAACCCTCTCCTTCTGAATGCCTGTAAATTGGGAGCACTGGGTGCCACCAGGCTGTGCTCGTTCTCAGCTTCACAATCTGGTTTGGTCACCTTGCTTTCAAACACCAAAGCTCTGCTCTCCCTACCAGGGGATGTGGTTTCAGCCCATTAGCAGGCACTGAGGACATCTGGCTTCCAAGACCTCCCAGTTCCCAATGTGTGAGTTGACCCCCACCCAGATGCCAACCCAAATGACCAATTTATTTCCAAATTATCCCCATCAGCCCCCATGGTTTATGTAACCTCACTTTGTATGAAATGCCTCCAATTCCTTCTCTCTGGAGGAAGAGACAAAAAGTCAGGAGGCCGAACTGAGCCCAAATCCAGGGGAGCTCACACTGCACCCCAGGACAATTTGGACATTTGGGACAGCCCTGGGTTTTACTCCAAGACCTAAAGAAGCAGTTTGGGTCACTCCACTTCAGCCAGCACTCCAGTGCAGACAGGCAAATAAAGGACCAATGCTAAGTAAAGCTGCTGAACAGGATCTTAGTTAACACAGATCCAAAAGCAGACTTTTTTTTTTGCCTTCTCCTGTTGCTGGATGTTGGCAAACGCTCTCACCATGGTCTGAGAGCCCAACAATAGTTCTCTGGGACTTTCCTAAGAGGAAGCAGAGAACAGGCTTCGCTCCCTGTCACCACACACTTCAACTCAAGTGGTTTGCATGAGAAATCACTCAGTCCTAAGAGAAACACTCAAACCCCAGCCTGGCAGTCCTGAGCCACAACTCTACCTGAGGATGTTAGTCCCCACTTTTGAAAGACCTGGCTCATTGCAATGAGAAATAGAAAGCCACTGCATATTAATACCTGCTCGTCCCAGCACATTTCTCTCTCCTTGCTCTTATCAGGCCAGGAAATCCAAGCTAAGTCTTGATAAATTCTAGATAAATAAAAATGAGCTACCCTGGTTTAATTCTTATGACCGTGTGGCAAGTGAAATATGCTTCCCCACTCAAAGCCAGGCCTCTTACACCCCAAAGCAGTGATTTGGGACCCTTCTTCATCCCTTTATTATTAAGTTTTGCTTTTTTGGTGGCTATTCATCTTGCACTGATAGAACACCCACTGCCGGGGGTAACACGGGACTTGCATTTGTGAGGGCGGGATTCAAGTCAGCTGAATGCACCAAGGGAACAAGAGCCCTCCCAGCCCAAAAACCTCTTCTGCCTCCTGAATTCCCGAGTCCATGGCAGTAGGAAGCATGAGGCCTCAGCATCACCAAGCCCAGAGGCTCAGCTCAAGGAGCAGAGGGCAGAGGGATCAGTCCCCAGGTCCTGTGCAGAGCTGACATCAGTTCCTCCCAGTTTTATTGACATGGTCCCAGCTCTGGCCTCATTTTTTTTTAATTACCTCATAATTCCTGCAGCACTGAAGAGTTTTGTAAGCCTGCTGCTCTCCTCGAGGTCAGAATTGAGTGCCCCCAGCTCCCCCGTTTCTTAATCACCAAACAGAGGAGCCCACACGCCCTTCCTTGTGCTGATGGGGCACCCACTGGGGGTTAAACAAGGAAAAATTACTCACAATTTAAGTAGTTTTGTGGCCTTTCTTGCCCACTCCACCCCTTGGTGCCAGGAAGTACTCAAAAAGACATCCTTCATGCCCTGAGCATTCAAACCTCTTCCTTGAGATTTTTGTCAGACCCTTTGGAATTGTTCCTCCAGGAGAGGGTAACAATAAGAGGGTAACTTAAACCTGGAAAAATGGAGAAGTGCGCTTGGTGGGTTGTAGGAAGCAGGTGGAGTTTGTCTTCTTTTATGGCAATTAGGAACAGATCGAAGCTATGAGACCAGGCCTGGTTTAAGCCACAGCCAGGATGTGTTTTCTAGGGAAGTGTTTTCTAGGGAAGGTTTCCCATAAGAACCAGAGCAGGGCTGAGCAAAGGATGGAGACAATCCCACCCCACACTGCTGATGTTCCCATCGCACACGGAGAAGCACAAGTCTGTTATCAGAGCACAACTCTGGCCAAGACAGAGGATATTTTCCTCCCCAAACAACCAGGCAGATCCTCCTGGGGCCCAGAAGCCATCCTCTTCTCAGGGCACAAAAATTCCTCTGCAGCAGACACCCAGCAGGCAGCAGCACTTATGAACAGAAGGTTAGATTATAATACAATATAAAATGTGGTACTGGGTCACCCGGCACTGTTTGGGTTGGCTGAGGGACACGGGGACAGCACATCTTCCAGCATGGCCAAGTTCACTGCATGGCCATGCTCTGCAGCCCTGGGAAATCCACATCCTCCATGCAGAGACAGCTCTAAGGGATCAGGGAAGCTGTGGATTTATTTGTGTGAGTTATTTTAGCTGATGGTTTCATGCAATTTGGAAAGACGACACTTGCTGTATTGCAACCCCCACCTGAGGCTCTACAGGAAAAGGTCCCAAAGGCAGGAGGTGAGCTGAATTTTGGTGAAAAACAGAGAAGGGCTAAAACTGACCGTGTCTGGGGAGTGGCAGATATCAGAGGGTATTACCTGGTGTGAGCTTGGTGGGGTGGGGCTGGCTCTGACCATCAGCAACCCTCCTCTGATAGAGTCAGCAGCCACTCATGAGCCTGAAGAGACAGACACTGTGTAACCTGATGTGAAGCCAGCACTGAAAAACTGCTGCAAATGGGTCTAAAAGGCAAAGCTGGTGCTCACTGCAGTGTTTTGACTCTGACATGTCACCTCCCCCTGCTTTGAGCTCCTGTTCTCTCATCCTTTGGGAAAGCACAACCCCACCACAGAAACCTTCCCTCTGACACAGGGGAGCAGTGGAGAAGGGCAGTGCTCAGGGTGCCCTCCCTGACCCCATTCCATCACCTGGATGGGAGCTGGAGGGAGGACAAGCAATGTAACACCCCTTGAAAATATCCACTAAAGAGGGACAAGTCCTTCTGACCTGCCAGTTGAACCAACCCCCAGACTGCGGAAAAAGGCCACGTGAATCCTCTGCTGGGGCACTGGAGCTGCTGGCAGACTGTGTTTATTCAGATGAGAACAATTTTCCTTCACTTTTGCTCTCAACAGACCCAACCTGGAGGCCTCTGGGCCCTCCTGCCAACAACAACATGAGGGTGGGATGGGAGCAGATCTCTTTCCAGCAGAGCTGTCAGCTGGCCTGGGGGCTGGTGGGTAAACCATCCTTCAGCATTCTCAGCCTGCAAAGGGAAATGTGAAATCACACAGCCTTCAGTGCACGACCCTCTTCCTCAGAACCCACCTCGAAGGGCTCATAGCCATCCCTGTGGGACCCAAGGCCGTGGGGATGGATGGCAGGGGCTTGGCCAGGCCATGTGTTTGCCATGGGGGCAGAGGTGTCAGAAGATTGTGGATGTGCAAATACACACAAGGCAGGGGATGATCTGGAGCGGCCAAGTCTGCCCTTCCCATGAGAAAATCAGACCGGAATTTTCAGTGAGTCCAGTGAGTCCAGGGATCCAGAAATCCCTTCTGCAATCCCCAGATAACACTGAAAAGGGACAGTTCCTCCTGACCTGTATGACCCCGGGAATCAGCATGAACAGAAGTAACACAGGAGACACAGAATAGAAACACAGAATATCCTGAGCTGGAAGGGACCCTCAAGGACCATCGAGTCCAACTCCTGGCCCTGCACAGGACAACTCCAAGAATGCCACCTGAGAGACGGGGACTGATGCAGAAAGGTGCCAAGTGACACCCTTGTGTTCCAGGACACAGGGCAGGAGCTGCTTCCTGCACACAACTGTCTCCATCCCTTCACACATTTCCCTGACCATCACAGCCCTATCCCAGTTTTCCCTCTCTTTGAATTTTCAAAGGTACCTAATGGTTGCTTGATTTCATGTGCTGAATAATTTCAGCAGAATCTTCAGTGCTAAAGAAGAAAACACATTTCTAGCTCTGAAACTCAGCGAGAAGCTCAGAGACACCCAAGAGTGAATCAAACCACAGCAGGGACAGAAGCAACAGAAGTGAAGTTAAAAAGAGAGTCCTCCAGGTTTTAAAGAGCCTGATGCTGAAGAGGCAAATCATGATTTATGGGTGCCTGGAGATGGAGAAGTGGAACCCATCTGAAAAGGCAGTGAATAAATAAGGCTCTGTATGAGGTCTAGAGAGATAACTTGAAGGGAAAAAGCCAGACAGGGTTTTTCCAGCTGAATAGAGTTTTGCCAGACAGCATTTTGCAGGCACGTTTCAACTGAATGAAAACACTTATTCAGAGTTCTGAAAAGTTGTGTCAGGAGGGTTAATGCCTTGAGCTGTGCCCAAATGCTGTCCCTATTCAGTCTTAGTTGTAAAGACAAAAGGAAATATTTTTTTTTTTTCAGGTGAAATTCCAAACTTCTGTAATTAAAGATGATCCCTATGGTCAGAAATGTTTGACTTTCTGACAGAATGGAAATTCCTTATTTCTTTAACACCCTTTGTGTTCTGCTGGCGGGAAGTCCTTGGCGAGGACTGAAGGATTGTGGAATATCTCGTGTGGGAATCTCCTGCCTCATTTTCCCTGTGCACAACACAAGGATAAGGATCACAGAATCACAGAACATGCTGAGGTGGAAGGGACACACAAAGACCATCCAGTCCAACCCTCAGCCCTGCACAGGCCCATCCCCAAGAGTCCCCCCCTGTGCCCCAGAGGATCATCCAAACCCTCCTGGAGCTCTGGCAGCCTTGGGGCTGTGCCCACTGCCCTGGGGAGCCTGGGCAGTGCCAACCACCCTCTGGTGGAAGAACCTTTCCCTGAGATCCAACCTGAGCCTGCCCTGACACAGCTCCAGCCCTTCCCTGGGTGCTGTCCCTGGTCACACAGAGCAGAGCTCAGTCCTGCCCCTCCTCTGCCCCTCACAAGCATCCTTGGAAGGGGCAAATTTGTCTCTTGCACATGTATTGCAGTGGAGATGATGATCCTTAGTGTTCTCTTCCAGATGGCCACAGAGATCCAGACAGAGCCTCTGGCTGCTTGCTCCTGGCTTTGGAAATACTGTCAGGAAGCTGGATGAAGCAGAGAGGGTCGGTGGGAGACTTCCCTTGGTGTTCACAGACAGCCTCTTCCTCCTCACCAGACGTCTTGGCTGACGGCTCTTGCTCCAGCCTTGTCTCCTGGCACTTGCTGGTGGTGGGGATGGAAGGATCCAGGGTGGGGATGGAGGGATCCAAGGTGGGGATGGAGGGATCCAAAGTGGGGATGGAGGGATCAAAGGTGGGGATGGAGGGATCCAAGGGAAGTCGGGGCGAGCCGTCAGCTCTGCCTCCCAATTCGTACCTTTGGCCTCCCGGACCTGCTGCCGACAGCTTTATTGCTGCTGGAGAGGGCCGTGGGGAGACCTGGCCCTGCACCATCCCTACTCCACAGCTGCTCAGACAGGGAATAAAGCTTTGGAAGCATGGGGGAGAAATCCCCTGGAAAGCAGCAATGGAAAGTCGGCCACCCTCAGGGAAGGTTCTTCCCTGTGGCGCAGACGAACCTGGCAGGGAAACTCTCAAGATGAGGTATTTTCTAACAAGAAAAAAAGAACACACACCCCCCTCCCCCCCAAGATTTGTTAAGGCTGTATATCAGCTGCTCTTGGTCTTCCTAGGCCTGATCCAGGTCCTCCCACACACCCTCTGTCCCGCAGCAGAGCCCCGAACAAGCCCAGATGCAGCCCCAGGCAACTGGAGGGCCATTAATCCTTCCCTGTTCCACCCCCCCATCCCCGGCCCTGCTTCACTCAGCTCCCCCTTTCCCTGAAATCTTGTTCCCTCTGGGATTTGAGCCACACAAAATGCACATTTTCATTTTTTAACAGTAAAGATATCATCTCACAGAGGAAAAGGTCTGCATGGATGGAGAGAACTACATCCTTGGCTGGGTTTAATGACTTTTTTCCCCCTTTTCTTTCCATGTTGCCACTCTTGGGCATCCTCAATCACTCCTGAAACCACCTGCATCTCCCCAGGCTCCTGGTACCCATCACATTCCATGCCATGATGATTACAGAGCATTTCAGAGCTCATCACCTTGTAGAAGATCCATGAAACAATGCAGGGAAAAAACAAATGGAAAAGGAGAGCCAAGGAAGTGGAAACAGCCAGGTTGGATGGGATCACAGAGAGAAGGTCCCTCCAAATATCCCAGTCCCACACCAACCACTGCAGGGAGGTCAGTCATAGAAACAGCACCTAGCAAGGAGGTTATTAGGCTGTGCCTCAGCCCGGAGAACTGCTGGGTGCAAGGGAAGTTTATAAGGTGGGCTTTGGAAAACTGACTCTACAGACAAAGCCTCCCTCCTTCCAAAACAAACAGCACCCCAACACATGGGGCTGTGGGGCTCCCAGACACCTCGGGATGCCAGGGAAACACGTGAGCTGGGAAGCACAAAATCACAGAACCACAGAAAACCACAGAACCACAGGATGTGCTGAGCTGGAAGGGACCCACGAGGATCATCCAGTCCAACCCTCAGCCCTGCACAGGCCCATCCCCAAGAGTCCCCCCCTGTGCCCCAGAGGATCATCC
>JAWWES010000067.1:1955660-1980123 GCA_035583135.1 Lophotriccus pileatus
CTGTGCCCACTGCCCTGGGGAGCCTGGGCAGTGCCAACCACCCTCTGGGGGAAGAACCTTTCCCTGAGATCCAACCCAAACCCACGCTGATAACTCAGGCCCTCTCGCTGCCCTGGCTGCTCCTCTGGTCTCGGTGCTGCTCGACATCCAGCCGGACGTTCTGTCTCCCTGGCTGCTGCCCACGATCCCTGAGCACTGACTCTCTCCCCATCCTCCCTCTGTGCTCAGCTCACTCTTGGTGCCCCAGACAGTCCCACCAAATGCCGTGACCCAGGTGTGGAGGACACTGGTGGGCGGTGGCTGAGGGCCAGCTGCCCTCTTATGAGATCCCCCACTGTTCTCCACAAAGAATATCCCCTTGTCCTGCTCTGCCAACCCCCCTTAGCCTGGGGGAGCAGGGCAGGGTGGTGTCAGGGACAAAACCCAGCAGTTTGGGGATCCAGACACAAAAAAGCCACAAAGGGGGGGCAGAGAGGGAGCAGAGCGATGGCTCCGTGCCAAAGGCAAAGGGCTGCTGCCCTTCCCTGCTGGTCAGCACTGAGGAACACAGGGCACGAGGGGCACCTTGGGGACAGTGCCAAGGGTGTGCCTTTCCTTGGCTCCACACGGAGGAGCTTGGGTGAGATCAGCCCTCCCACTGCAGGGCAGCAACTTTTGCTGAGCTGGGCAGGCCCCAGGCAGGCCCTGGCTTCAGGCTGTGTCAGGAGTTTATATTCCCAGCTCAAATAATTTAATTCAGTGGAATTTTTTTTCTTTACTCATCCTGTCTTCTCCTGTAACCAGCCCATGCTTGGGAATGATCAACAGAAGGAACTAAGCTGGATGGCAGGTCAAGTCAGGAGGCACATGAAAAAACAGCTTTTATGTCATTTATTTTCCTAACAAGCATAGCTGGAGGTGTGTGTGGGGGCTTGTTTTCTTCTCACCACCAGAAACATAAGCCCAAAATGTCATTGCTAATGGAATTTATTATTCCTGATGTCAGAGCAGATACACAAGAGGGGGGACATGTATTTCCAGCTTTCTAGAACCCCAACAGGCGGCATGGCAAAGGTGGAACAAGGTGAGAAATGCTAAAATAATGAGGTAACAGGTCCCTGGACGCAACAAAAGCCACTCACCTGCTCAGGGCCCAGCAAATCTCTCGTCTGGAAGGTCCTTGTACAGCAAATGCACCCACTGGGATCCTCATGGGATGGGGAAAGATCAGATATTCAAGCTGAGCGATCCACTGGTGGGTTTGCTGATATCTGCTGAGCAGCAGAACTTAATGAGCCTGGGGGGAAAAAAATAGCTTGAAATTCATTATAACAGGGTTGCCACTTACACATTGTATTTAACAGGACAGTTATCTTGTGTTAAATACTGGCATAATTAAAAACATATTTATAAAGGATTAACAGCTCTGTAACAGCTACGTCTGTTCTGAGGTGCTTAAACCTCCCCAAACATGTTTCTAATCATCTGCAGAATAACCATGCTAATAAAGCAGAATTAAAGGCATATTGGGGTGAGTGTGGATTCCAGACTGCACCTGGTGGGTTTGTACAGAGTGGGGAAGGTAAAAACACAACAGGAGTAAGAGATCTGAAGGAAAAACAACTGCTGTTTGTGGAAATCCAGGGGTGTGAGAACATGGAGAGCATCTGATGGAGACACAGGGATTATGTCAGGCAGTGCCACTTCCCTGGATCACAGATGATCACGGGTTTTGGTTCCAATCCTGCCCAATCCTGCATTTTCCACCTGCCAAAATCCTGGTGGTGCCAAGAGAGAAGCCCATTAATTTGTAGTTAAAGCATGAAAGTACCCAGGACAGTCTACTCTGGCTACTCCAGAATTTTTCCTGCACATTTATGTGGTGTGTTCCTCACCCAACATGACAAGTTCCCACCCCAGACATGCTCCCAGGGATGGATCTGTGGCAGTGGTACCTGCTGTGAGCAGAACACCCGGGCGCAGAGAAGGCATTTAGCAAAAATAAACGCTGAGACAGGGGTTGAAATGTTTATTTTCCAACTCCAGGCCATTCATCCAGTGACACTGCTCTGTTCAAGTGAGTCTCCCTCTGTTTATATCAGATGATTAATGAGACACAGCTTGTCTTTAACCCTGCTGGACGTTGCAGTCACCAGGGGTATGAATTTGGGCTGGATGTTCCACTTTCTCCTCCCAGCTCTGTCTGCAGCCACCACTCCGCTCTCATTGACCTGGAGACCAGTTTTTGCTTCCCATTTCATGCAATCAAACCCAAGATTTTACTACAATATTTGCTTTCTGTCCTCTTCATCTGCCCTCAACAGTCAGCCCTCCTGAGGCTGAAATCTCTGACAATGTGGGAAGGGGGTCTGAGCTGCAAGGAGAAGTGAAGGGACAGATCAGACACCAAATAAAGAGAGATAAGCAAAGTGACAGTTTGGGTTTGGCCTGCCCAAAACATGCCACTGAACCGGGGGACAGAGATCTGACAGGACACACATGGTGATGCTCAAGAAGTGCAGTGATCACCAGGCACTATAACCACATATAAAAACCCGGCCTAAACCTGGTGTGATGATCAGATGCCACTTCCAGAGGACACAGGGCTGTCCCTGCCCCAGAAAAGGCAACTTTACACCTTCAGCATCCCCGACAAACTTTTTTCCTGCTGGGCCACTGACCTCTCAACCAAGACACAGAATCCCAGAATGGCTTGGGTTAAAAGGAACTTAAAGCCCACCCAGTCCCACTCCATGCCATGGGCAGGGACACCTTCCACCAGCCCAGGTTGCTCCAACCCCCATCCAACCTGGCCTTGGACACTTCCAGGGATGAGGAAGCCACAGGTTTTCTGGGCAACCTGTGCCAGGGTCTCTCCACCCTCACAGAATTTTTTTCTACTATCCCATCTCACCCTGCCCTCTGGCAGTGGGAAGTCATCCCCTTTGTCCTGGCACTAATGGGATGGCTGACACAGCACCTGGCATCACATGGGATTCACCTTTCTCCAGAGGGAAGAGCTTTAAACTAGACATGAAGGAGGAAAGGGATATCAGGCTTGCCCATGACAAGCTGTGGGACAGCATGACAAGGTTAGAAGGAAATTCTGGGAACAGCACAACACACTTGCAGAGTCTTGCAGAGATGAGGCCAGAGGCTCCTGAGGTAGCAGGAGCCAACAGGGAAACCCCAGTGAAACACCTCATAGGAATTAAGGGGTGTTCCTCGAAGAATGCAACCCTTAAAGGTCCTTTCCAACCCAACCTATTCTTTATTTCTGAATGGGGCTGAGTTAAAAGCAGCTTGAACGTGTCACTACAGCAATGCCTTTGCATCCCCCCAGGGCACAGGTCAGGGCAGGAGCAGTTGACACATTTCTCCAGCACTCAAAGCTCAAATTGAAAAGCTACCATTAACATTAAAAGGAAAAAAAAAATGGCTTTTTAAGAACTCCATACATTTCTAGTTCTTTCCCCTTCCTTTCCTTCCTTCTGATTCACCCTTCTGATATTTTCCTTGGATTTCACTCCTAATGCATTCATCCTTCTTAGCACATTTTTGGGCTGTTTCCATCATTGTTCTTGGAAAGTTTTTTTTTAAGGACATATATTTAGATATAAAACCTGCTCTCCCACGTTAAAAAAATCCTCTCTCAGGCTGGAAAGGGAAAAGCACAGAGAAAAGGGACTTGGAGCCAAGGGTGACAGTGTGACAGGGACCTCCAGGTGCCAGCAGAGGAGGTGTGTGTGGCATTTGAGCAGTCTGTCTCCAGCACGGAATGTCTCCCAAAAGGTTTGATAGTATAAATGGAGGAGTGGTGACTTCAGCTGCCCCCCACAACCACCATCAGGGGTGAAAATTGGATTTTAACACAGCACTGTGCCCCTCATCATCCCTCTGCACATCTCCCAAGCACCCAACCTGGCCTGAGGGGGACACAGGCACATCCTTAAGTCCTGCAGATATATAACACTCCAATATATGTATACATCACTCAAGTACAGATATAATCACTCAAATATATTTGGAGCAAGGTTTTGGGGAAGGGTTGGGGGTTGCACAGGCCACAGAAAACCCACATTTGTTCCCTGTTTGACAAAGCTGGGACCATCCAGGTTCCTACAGATGCCCCTGGAGCAGCTGGGATTGGCCAGGCAGGTTTTAATAACCCCCAAAGTCTCATTTTGCTCAGCCTGCACCCAAACATCTCATTTCAAAAAGGCAGGTTGGCTTCCAAGAAGCACTCGCAGGCTTTTCATAAACACAGTTGCATAATCTTCATCAAGAATTTTAATACAGGGTGAGCTGCCTGCCAGGAAATGCATTTACATTGTCAGCTGCCGAGAGAAACAGCCCTGCACTGCTGCTCAATACCAAAAACACCCTCTCTCCTCCCTCCCAGTTTTTCTCTGTGGATGAAGTGCGGTGCTCAGGCTGAAAGCCTTGGCAGGGAGCCAGGCAGCTCCCTGGAGCATCCCCTGGCTTGGGGTGCAGCCCCTTCCCTTTGCCCATCGTCATCCTGCTCCCTCTTGCTGCTGAGCTGGACCTCGGCTGGCCTCCTGCTTCACCTCTTTTGTATTTTTGGGGGCACTACAGGCTGAAATCGGTGTTTTCCCTCCTCCCATTAACCTGCTGAAGCTGCTGTTGCAGGCCCTGCCTGGGGCAATGGCAAGGGAAAGCTGTTTTGGGGCTCTGGCTGTGGTATTCAGCAATTCAAGGCATTAGGTGAGGGCTTCACCATCCTCTGGCACATTGGGGTTTTGGTTTGTGCCAGAGACAAAATACCCAATTTGATGTACTCTGAACCCAGTGGGCTCCTTATGGTGGGAATCAGGTTTTACAGCCTTTTTCCCAGCAGCTGAAAACACTCTGGCTGTAACCACCCTCCAGATGCTACTCCCTCACCCAGCTATGCCTGCTCTCCCTAGGAATGAATGGATGGATCCCTGCAAGGCCCCATGGAAAGCCAAGCATCACCTGCAGGGATCTGGAGACCAGAGAAAGGACAGGGGGAGGTTGGAGAAATACCCCAGGGTGACTTAAACACCAGCAACTCCTTCCCCATGCTTATCAAATTCTATATTACACACAGGAAGGATTTTTGAACACCAGTTCCTGGCATGTTGGACAGTTTGTCTGTTTATAAGCCTGTTCTCAAGTGGCTGACAAAAAAAGATGAAAAAAACAACCTCAGTGCAGTGAAATAAAATGATGAGGTTAGAATTACATGTCCCACATGGCCCCTCTGAACCTTGTTTGGCAGAGGTGGGCAATGCCAGCTTTCCAACAGGAATGGCACTGCCACCTCTGCCTTTTCCTTGTGCAGTTCTTGCCTTATTTATTTGCTCAAAATGAAAAAAGCTGGGGGAAGGTAGAAATCCCAACCCTCTGCCAAGTGTTCTGAAGTTCCAGCACAAACTGCCTTTTACAGGCAGAGGTGCAGAGGGGAAGAGGTAGAGGAAAGGTCAGTTCTGCTGGAGAAAACCCCAAAAATGCTTTGAAGAGATGAAGGGGCTTTTCATTGTGCACACAGTCCACGGAGGGTCAAAGTGCTGAGTGGATTTAGGGAAAAAGTGATGGAAAGGATGGATGGGAGGTGTTTGTGTGGTTATGGCTCTAGCTCTGTCCCTGCCAGAACAATACAGTCTGCAAGATACAATCCCAGAATGGTTGGGATTGGAAAGGACTCTTAAAGCTCATCTCATTCCACCCCTGCCATGGGCAGGGACACCTTCCACTAGACCAAGCTGCTCCAACCTGGCCTCGAATACATCCAGGGATGGGGCAGCCACAGCCTCTCTGGGAACCCGTGCCAGAGCATCAACACCCTCACAGTAATAAAAAATAAATCTTAAAATCACTAAGAATTTAAAAGCTGCAATCAAAAAAACCACAAACACCTCTCTAGAGCAGACAGAAAGCTGCCATGGACTTTCTGAGTGGTGCAGTGTGTCTGAATATGGAGATACTAATTATTCTCATTAATGTCTTTCTTCAGCTCTTCAAGGCGTCCACAAAATTACTTCCATGTCCTCCAGAGCTCACTCTCCTCTTCTGCTAAATGATGCTACAAGTTTGGGGCAGTGTCCATCTCTCTTGCAAACTCACACAGTCAGCAAGATCCCTTGGGAAATTATGACCCCAGACTTCGGAGGAAAAGACCCTTCCCTGGTGCCACAGGATTCTCAGGTCTGCAACCAGGAGCAACACACAAGCCACTATCATGCACTCAGTGGCCATGGGGAAAATCCAGGGATGCTGGTGCCTCCCATCAGGCTGGAAGGGTCAGGCTGCACTTCCATAGAGCTCCCTGGGGGCTCAGCTTTCCACCAGCCAGTGGAGCAAGATGTTGTACCTTGTTTGTGTTTCTATGGACTTACCCTCCCTGCTGGCTCCCATCCTGGAGCCCCTGCCGGCTACATCTCCATGAGGTTAATTTCAACATGAAAAATGGCCTCCTAGGAGCAACTGTGGTTGATTTACAATAATAAAAATTAAAATCTCAGGTTTGATGACTAATCCCGGGAGAGCAGCTTAAATTAGTGTGAACCAATCAGCCACAAAAGACCAGGGGAAAATTCCTGCTGGACTTCTCTCTTCAGTCCACTCCCTGGCTTCGTTTTCCATTCCCAGATCCTTCCAGCCTGCAAACATATACAGTGTTGCCTTGGCAACTCTGAGATGAGATATATGTTCATGAAAAAATGAGACAATCTCTTTCCTCTGTGATTGCCTGGAAGGTGGAAAATGTAAACCTATTCTAGTCTTAAAGCAGTGTCAGCTTGGAGCAGACACAGCCCAACCTGCTCCTTAACGTGCCACCTCCAGCTCTTACACGAGCGTAACTTGCTCTCCTCTCGTGGGGATCCATCCCCAGGCATCCCTGCTTCCTTATCCCATGGGAAGCTCAGGACAGACAGGCTCACCAAAAGATGTGCTTTGCCCAAAGGTGTTTTCTCTCTTGCACACACAGAGTGGTTATTCCTCTGTCTCCCAGGAGCCCAGGTTCATCTGTGAGCTCCTGTTTAAGAAGGAAAAATGCTTCCAGTCTCCCCTGCACCAGGACTTTATTCAGATGGGCAGGGACACCATTCATGGGTGCCCCATCCATACTATGTTTGGTCTTTGGAAAGATCTTACATCTTAGGGCTTGCGTGTGCATGGAAAATCAGTAGGCAGGACACCAGGAGCTCAAAGCAGAGTACCTGAGCCGTGTGGTATCTCATACCAGCTTTAAATCCTTCTCCGAGTCCCCACTGCTCTGCACAGCATCACCCTTTGTAGCCCATGGTGCTCTTTGCATCCAGCTGGGATGAGCCTGTCCTGCAACAACACAGGGGTGTGCATGGAGATGTCCCACAGCCATCCCCACCATCCCCTCCACCTGTACAACCGCTCTTTGGAACAGCATCTCCACTGCCACAGGTTTTTCTCCCTTCTCCTTGTGCTGAATTAATCCCCATACTGGGATTTCCATCTGCATTATCAGTATTTTTCCCTCTCCAGTGCCACATCCCAAGGACCTGCTTGATGCACAAGCAACGAAAACACTGGGTCTCACAGACTCGCCATTTGGCTGCAGAAGAACACAATGACAAGCCCAATTCCCTCTACTCCATCCTGGCACCAGTCTCCACCTCCCTAAAACTCTGCTGTAAGCCTATTGCTTCTTAACTCAGACACTTCCCATCTGTAGTTGATCCATGAGTCCCCTCAATGGGCAGGAATCCTGCCTGATGGATTAAAACATGTACAACTTATTCCAAATAACAAGAGGGCTCCAAAACAAGGAAAACAGCTGGATGAAGAGGGACACTTGTGCATGTCATGGGGAAAACTGGCTTCCCTCCAGACTTTCACAGCCTACCAGCCAGGGCTGGGCCCATGAAGCCATATTTCTTGTCTGCCCAGCCATACAGTCTAATTCAGCAGGAATTCTGTGACATGGGAATGGGAAAGCCTGGGCAGGCAGTGCCACTACCTTGTGATGTCCAGCTGCTAATTAGTTCATGAGTTGGAGATATTCTTCTGCAGGGGTCTCAGGAGGATGGGAAACACTTTCCTACTACAAGTGAGGAGGAGGATGGACTGGTCAGGGACATGAATTCAGGGGCTGCCACCATGGTGGAGCAATAAGAACTAAATCCCATTTACCACTCTACTACAGCTGAGCTTCAGTGAAGGCTGGAGGCTTTTGGGGAGCCATTCCTTCATCTCAGTCTTTTGCCTGAAATGCCATAAAAAACCTTTAAATTTCGGCTTCCTCAAAAACAGCACATGTTTTGCCACAGGTCTCAGCAGAGCCAAGAAATACCCCTTGCTTCCAGTCTCACCAGCATCTCTTTCAATAAAATTCCTCATCTGTCATATCGTAGAATCCCAGAATGGTTTGGGTTGGAAGAGACCTCAAAGCTCATCCAGTTCCACTCCCTTGCCATGGGCAGGGACACCTTCCACCAGCCCAGGTTGCTCCAAGCCCCGTCCAACCTGGCCTTGGACACTTCCAGGGATGGGGCAGCCACAGCTTCTCTGGGCAACCTGTGCCAGGGCCTGCCCACCCTCACAGTAAATTTCCCCCATCAAACAAAGGATGTGCCTGGTAAAAACCACCATTCCCTGTTCCAGGGGCATGACCAGATCCACCTCTGCACCACCTGATATTCAGTAGCCTCATTTCATGTTGAAATTGTCATTTGCCAGACTAGGACACCAGCATGACCACTCCTCTGAGCATCCCAAAACTTCCTTTGGGGGCGGCTTTGAAATGCAAAACTGGGATAACAGAGGACAGCAGATCATTCCTCATGAAGACAAGGTGCAACATGCTCTGCCAAAGTGTGAAAAATTTTTATATCCAAATACAAAGTGTCTCTCAAATTTACAGTTCCCTGCATGCTTCAGAACCTGAGCTGGATTTGTGGGAATTGAATGAAGGTAAAGCAATTCTTGCCATTAAAATATGCCAATGCTTGGCTGCAGAGCAGATGAAGTGAAAAGAAAAAGGGTGGGGAAATGGGATTTGATCTGCTTTTTAAGGCAATAATAGTTTCCCTGAAAAGCCTCACAATCTGTAACATGCAGGGTGGAGCAGGATTAGGATCACAACTAACTCCCAGAGAAGAAAAATGATGCCCTTTCACACGCTGGTAGCATGTTATCTTTAAACCCCCCAAAAATAACATCACTCCCAATATCCCCATTTTGCACCCAAGAGGATTGTTTTTAACTTGTTTTACAGGGATCATTCTTTTCTATTGATTCAACATGGCCTCCTTTGGACTGGAATGCAGCAGCAGCAGGATCCTGCTGTAGGAGGGAATGGGTATTTATCCCACTGAAATGATGAGTTGTTAGTGATAACAACCTCTGGAAGGGTAATTAAACACTGTTTTGGCAGCCTGAAGTAGGTATGAAGGTCCAAGAGCATCTCCTACTTTAGAAGATAGGGATGCAACTGGAGTGGGGATGTTGGATCCTCCCAGCCCTGCTAGTCCCTTTCTCCCTCTATTTTTGATAACTAAGCATCCCAGGTTTCCACCACAATACCTGTTCCACCTCTGAACCAGCCTAAAGATAAGGGTTTGAGATCCAAACCATAAACTCTACCTCAAAAGCAAGGAGTTTGCTTCTCCCAACAGGAGGAATGTCAGATTCCCAGCTGATCATGATAAAGTGGCTCCTATTTTCTCATAGGTAGCGCTGGGGAAGGGCAGAGAAATTCATCCCTATTGATCCATGGTTGGAAATACAGACCCGTTTAAAATGCAGGTGGAACTTTAGGTACTTGGGATGCATTTCCTTAAACTGGAATCTAGGCAGCAATCCAAGACTAACACCCTCCACCTCCCCTCTTCAAGTAATGCCAAGGGCTCTTTAACAACCACAGTGGTTGAGGCCTGGGTTAATGTCTTATCCATAAGTTATTCAGTATTTCCTTTTAAAGACAAAATACTTGGAATACCTCTCTTTCTCTCTTTAAATTGCAGTTGTGGCTGCTACAAAAGAACCCTATCTGCACTGTTTCCATATGCAGCACTGGGCTGGGAAGTGTCTGTTCCATGGGAGTCCCACTCCTCAGATTTTATGGGAACTGCAGCCTTATCGAGTTTATAGTGGCGTTAATACCCACAGAGATAAAAGCAGATCCTTGGGACCATCAGAGCTTGATGGGGCTGGGAAAAGGGACATCCCAGACTGCTGATCACGTCTCTGTGTATCCCTGGCAGTTTTCTGGGACAGGCACATCTCCTGGCCCTTCCATGAGGGGATATTAGGGATGATATCCAGGGGGGATCCTTGGGAGTATGAGCTGCACCCTCTGTCCCAAACCAAAGCCTGATGACCAGGCACATGTGAAAACCTGTTTTTTACACCACAACAATGCCACATAATCATGGAATCACATGATGATTTGGGTTGGAAGGGACCTTAAAAATCATCCAGTTCCAACGCCTTGCCATGGACAGGGAATGTTCCACTAGACCTGGTTATTCATATGTATGTCCTATATATAGTTAGTGACCTGACTGGGTCCTAGTCCAGTCCTCAACAACCTGGAAAATCAGGAAAGGCCTGGATCCATCCAGCATCTCTAGCCTGCTCAGGAAATTACATCTTCTTCCCATGACAAAGTTTGATTAACATTTTTCCCCCTTTCTTTCAAGTTTTTCAGCCCTTTGTTGAAAAAAGTACAGAGAAAAGCCAAAAATATTTTGTTTTCTGGCATCACAACTCATCTTGGGAAGCAAATTCCCACGTAATGGATCGTTGCTGGGGCGATACAGCTTTAGATAGAGACAAATGGACCAGGCCGAGCACTGCAGTGCCTGGAGCAGATGGGGTTTGGCCAGAATGATGACGAGGGGAATCCTTTGCTAAGACTTGAGGATGCAGCCTAAAACTGTGTCTCTCTGGCTCCCAAAGGGTAAGATTTTCCCAAATGCCTCAGAGCCCTTAATCCTAGTGGGATTTAGGGCTTAGCAATTTGGAAACTTGTCCCAGGAATTATTTTCAGATATCACTGCAAGGCTTTGTGTGTGGACTCGTGTGGATTTAGGGACCATCCCCCTCCCTCCTGCAGGAATTATTTCACACGGATGTTCACAGGTACCATGAGTTGGATCTTCCTTAGAGGGTCCCAGAGCTCTTGGCCCCTCTTTGATATGAGCAGCTAATGGATGTGAATATGTTACAGCTACCACAGAGGAGCTGAACAGGAGAAGCTTTCCATCCATCCACAGCACAGACAGCAACTGCATTTTTTGAATAGTTCAAGAGATAAGGCATTAGGAGGGAAATGAATGACGTGGGGTTTGATGTCCTGTGCTGCATGTAATGCTATAAAAACCATATATGTGTGCATACATCAAAATATATACACACAGACACATGAAGCAAAGGAGATTCCAGACTCTGGAAAAAGTGCTCAGTAAGCCCAGCTCTCCTTTCAGCACTTGGTAAAAACATCAGGAACAAGGTCAGGCAAATTAGAGCAAACAGGACTTCACCCAAATTGCTGACTGGCTTTATTCCCCCTCAAAAGAGACCTATTTTCTGGTCTTTCTAATCTCATTGGTGTGAAGAGGAAAAAAAATAATAAGAAATGTGTACTCTGAAATGTTAATCTCCATGATTTTTAGGGACAGCCTCTGCCTAATCCCTGCCAGACACAGCAAAGGTCCTTTGGCATAAGCTTGGAGTTCAGTTTAACTGGAATGGCTGATAAGGAGTTGCAGAGGACTATCCCTGGGAAGGAGAGAGGGATTTTTTAAGGATGACGGTTCCTCTACAGGGGTTGTGGAATGTGGGTTTACAGGCTGCTCCCATTCCAGTACCAAGGAGCACAAACCCTCCCATGCACTTGGAGTGACTCAAAATAACCCCCCACACTGTGATTTCAACCTCTGCTCCAGTTATTTCCAAATCTCAGCATCCCTCTGACAAAAGGTGCGGGTTGAGAGGAAAAAAAATTATCTCAGAACACAGTATTCCCCTGATTTTCATGAAGATCAAATCTTCATGTTGCTGCCCATTTTTCCTGCCTGCCCTGCAAGTGTTTCCAATCTCTTGCAATACCTGATGGGTCTCGTCCATCTCCCCCCCAGTGTGGAATTAATGCAGACATCCTCTCCCCCAGCAATTTGGCAGCACTAGGACATTTTGGAGATACTTTGTGCTTGTCCTTTTGCATCCTGCTCTGATCTTGTTTTTCCTGGGATATGGGAAAGGCTGCAAATGGTGCAATACAAACCTAACAGGGCTTCCCACTCCATCTTCCTCAACACTCTCAAAGAGAACTTTCCAAAGGCTCCTAAAAGCAAAACCACCCAAATCACAGCCAAAATCTTCACCATCATAAACCCTGCCATTTCAGCCAGCAAAAATACTCAGAAAAAGAGATGTAGAACAGCATTAGCACCAAAAAAACCCCCCCCACAAGGAGTCATTTTCACTCCACTATTTTCACATTTCGTGTTGGGAATGGCAGCGGCTGCCGAAGTGGAAAAGAAAAGCCTGGCCTGGAGCTCTTTGATGTGTTGTAAGTGCTCCTAAACGCCCGTTTACATCTGAATCGAGGAGCTGGGGTCACTTTGTAGTCTGTCAGGAAATATACTTTGGTTTTGTGAAAAATGTGAGAGAAAGAAAAAAATGTTTTCTTTGATATTTCTTTTTAGAAGATTTCAGGCTTCCTTTGAAAAAAATCTGCCAGAACCTTGCAAGAGGAGAAATATCCAGTTTGGGCTTTCTAACAGGAAACTTCCATTTGAAAACATTATTTCCTCCTTCACCCCCTTAGGATCCCTCTCATCTTGTCCTCCCCCTCCCTCTGCTTGAAAGGCAAATTGTTTCCATCTCCAGATTAGTGTGCTGAGTCCAGATTAATTCCTTCATTCCTGCCAGGTGCAGCTTTAGCTTTATTCCAGAAGCTCCTGGATCTAAAGGAAGATGCCACTGAAAAATGTTTCAGGGTTCTAATCACTGCCAAAGGTACCTGTTGCTTTCCAAAGTCACCTCCCTCTTTTTTGCAGGTCGGTAAAGACACAGATAATTCTACACTGAAGGTGGCACGTCCTGGGATAGGGTCAGGACTGACAGAATGGGTTGGCTGGCATGTTGGTCGATGTCAGCTGGCAGGGAGGTCGGAACTCACAGTTTAAGTTCAGCTAAAACAAAGCTGCTGCTGCACTGAGGAGGTTGGGTGGGAAATACCCCGTCCAGCTCCCCTTTCACCTGACTCCAGCCAAGGATCCCAATATTCAGAGGATTTTGCCTTGCAGATAATCTCACCTGGAGGCTGCTCTGTGCAGGACCTCTCTCCAGCTGCCTTTTTGACCTTTAACAACTAAACATTGTTTTATCTCTATTGTCCTGTGGAACCCAAATTCAGATCTTGGCTTTATTAACACAGAATAGTTTGGGTTGGAAAGGAACTTGAAAGCCCATCCAGTTCCACCCCCTGCCCCAGGCAGGGACACCTCCCACCAGCCCGGGTTGCTCCAACCCCTGTCCAACCTGGCCTTGGACACTTCCAGGGATGGGGCAGCCACAGCTTCTCTGGGCAGCCTGTGCCAGGACCTCCCCACCCTCCCAGGGAATAAGTCCTTCCCAATATCCCATCTAACTCTGCCCTCTGGCAGTGGGAAGTCTTTCCCCTTTGTCCTCTCACTATATAACCTTTCAAGAGGTATCATAGTGCCTGCAAGTGTTTAATCCACACAGGTGGGGCTGGAGAGGTGAAACACCTTCTCTGGTTCAAAGCTGATCCAGATTTAACCTTGTTTTGCTTTGCTTCCATAGCCCAGGCGTTCATGTGCTCCCTTCCTTGGACACCTGGCAGGGTCTGGCCCCATTTACCTCCTCCCGGGCTGCTCCAGCATCTGAGCAGAGAAGACAAAGATAAAGCAGAGATGAGACAGGGCTGTTCCTCAGCTGTGCCACCTCTCCTTTCCCATCTGTAAGCACAGAGCCCTTCCCTGAAAAGGGCTTCCACATGAATGGCACCATTGAGCTGCCTGGTACTGAACACACCTCCATCTCCAAATCACTACACAAATGATATTTTTTTTGGATGCTTCGAGATAGCAGTAAAAGTTTCCCTTGTTTTCATCTTCCCAGCAGCTCCCAGCCACAGCAGAATGCTCTTCTCCTGCCAGCCTAGACAGAAAAACAGGAAAGGCCAGGAAAATCACCCAAAAAACGGGTAGCACAACACTCACAGCGGCCCCTCCACCAGCACACACAGGGTTTACTGCACCACCGGAATGATACCGGGAGACTGACAATGAGAAATAAAGCCAGGCTGAATTATCCTGGATACACCTGTGTGCCATTTCCCCCTGAATTCTCAAAGATCCATAAATAGCACAATTTCAGGCTGGTTTTGCAAACTGCTCCAAAAGGAAACAATTTGGACGGAGTAAAAATACTCCAAGTAAAAAAATACTCCAAGTCCCCTTGAATTTTTTCAGCCAAGCCAGGCACAGAGTTGGTTCCTCTGTGGTTTTCCAGTTCCAAGGAGATTCAAAGTGGCACTTTGAAATGTTCACCTTATAAATTTAGTTGAAAGAATGGGAATGGAAACAAAAAATCCCCTATGGACCGAAGCAAGTCTTGATTCAATAAGAAACCCTTCAGATTTTTTACTAGCTGAGAAAAATCAACAGAATTATTTGGACTGAGCCACAAGCACTTTCTTAATTATTAAGCTTTTAGGAGCTGTCTGCAAACCACAGAAACCATTATTCACACAGGTCAGGCTTTGTGTACCTGACCTGGGAAACCTCGCAGAAGGCAGAATTTAAGACTTCCTGAAAACTCTGTCAAGCCGAGGTTTTCCAAAGTGTCCTCGGAGTCAGCGGGCACTGGGGAAAAGAGCTTTAGCCTCCCTTCAAGAGGGGCAGATGCCACAGGGGGGTTTGGTCTGGAGCTCACTCCGAGCAGAGGTTGAGCTTTAATGAGATGGCAGCATCAGCTCTGGTTTATAATACAGTTTTTAATCTCTTTTCACATAAAGTTTGGGAATGTGGGAAGCACAGACGGGCCGGGGACTGAGCTCTGCTCATCCCTGCGATGCGTGACTTGGACGTGGGTGTCA
The DNA here is from genome assembly GCA_035583135.1 of Lophotriccus pileatus. NCBI lineage: Eukaryota > Metazoa > Chordata > Aves > Passeriformes > Tyrannidae > Lophotriccus > Lophotriccus pileatus. Next base: position 1,970,734 of record JAWWES010000067.1, read on the forward strand.
CTTGCCCTTTGCTTCCAAAGTCGGGGTGTGGGAATTGGCAGGGAAGGAGGTGGAGAGGGGGAATTTGGGTGGACCCCAAAGGTGGATTGGCAGCTGGACAGGACTGACATCACCCCACTTCCCTGGGCTGGGCTGATTTAAAGCAGGCGTGGGGCTGGGTGGGCCCAGGGGCTAATTCAGGGGATGCTGCCGAGAGGAAACCTGACTGGAATTGCACCCCAGGGATTGGGGATGAAATGTTCCAACAGCCTCCAAGCCAGCCCTGGAAAAAGCAGAGACCCAGGAGGTAAATCCTGGAATCCCAAAATGGTTGAAAGGGACCTTAAAGCTCATCTAGTCCACCCCATTGGAACATCTTCCATCAGCCCAGGTTGCTCCAAGTCTCATCCAAAATATTTGTGAAATATTCAGAACTCCACTAATTTAAAGGCAGCACCTATAACCAGGAGGCATTTTTAATTACTATTAGTTTTTTTAACCATTGTTGCCCCTAAAGGGGGTTTGACCGGTCAGAAAAAAAGTTAAAACGTGAAATTGTGACCAAGCTGGATTTTCTTGGAGGAGTAAGAAAGGGAAGAGTTCATGACTATAATTTGAGAGCAGCTTTTCTGCTGAACATAAGAGGTTTGTGACCTCGGTGGTTAAAGAAGGGGAAGGAAAACAAATAAAGCAGGAGAAACTTGCAGTTTGGGTCAAAAATAACTGACTCTTGGGAGAGTTTTCAGGAGAAAAAGCCAAATATAAATAAAACTGGGTCAACTTAATATTTTCACTGATTTAAACCAGCATTCTGTTTCACTTTGATTCATTCTCTTAATTTGTTAGTTTATTCTTTTAATTTAGTAGAACATTTTATTCTCTTAATTTGCTCAATTCTTGAAAATCCCCTGTACAAAAAGAAAAATCAAAAGGGTTTATTTTGAAAATGTCAAAGCGAAACATTTTTACATAAAAAAAAAAAAAAAAAAAAAGGACCCCCTTTCTGGCCAAAGTGTACTTGCCAAATGAGACTGGAATTTTTGACTCATTTCTCCACCACATTTTTTAGTGACTTTACTATTTGTCAGAAAGAAAAAAGTAAGGTTAAACCTTCCCCTAATACAAGCATGCACATGTTGGGTTCATATAAATATATTTAGCAGGAAGAAAAGGGATTGGAAAAACCTTCCACTCACTGTGCATTTATTTCTGCATCTGTCCCTGAACAAATTGGGTGTAAAATAGAGATACAGAGATAAAATCCAGACATACTCCCCTTTTCCCTTTCTACACATATTTCTCCATCAAGACCTGGAGAACCACAAAGCAACCCACAGAGCAAAGTGATTTAAGTTATATATCCCCAAAAATGTGCTTTTAGGCTCATTTGGACTTTTGGGTGGGGCACAGAGGATGGGACTGTTCAGGAAGAAAAGGCATTAGTAGTGCTGGTATCTCTCTTCCACCCATGAGCAAGGATCTTAAGCAATAATTTTTTCCCTCCTTTCCTTCACATTGCTCCAAGGTCCTTCTGTTTTACAGAATCTTCCTCCTCCCTTTAAATGATTTTCGACACTTCAATAAAACCAGCCCAGGTTGTCCAGAGAAGATGTGGCTGCTCCATCCCTGCAAGTGTCCAGGCCCAGGATGGAGCTGGGCTCGTGGAAGGTGTCTCTGCCTGTGGCAGGGGGTGGGACTGGATGAGCTTTAAGGTTCCTTCCAACCCAAACCACTCTGAGATTCTGGGATTAAATCTAAATTCAAAGAAGACACACGGCAAGTCCTTCCAGGTGAGCTGCAAAGTGCCACACCTCAGTCCCCTCCACTGGGGGGAAAGCGGTTTTTTGAAGTCTCTGCTTCTGAAGGAGGAGAAAAATCATGGTGAAAACAACAACAACAAGGGTCCAACTAACTGTGTGGAAAATTTAAGCATCTCCAGCCTCTAGAGTTAATAAACCACAAATTTTCATGCTTGTCATCCCCAAATGACTCTGAGCAGCTGTAGAGAATGAGATCAGCCCATGCTCCTGTGTACAGGAGAGCTGCAGATCCACGCTCCAGTGTGTAAAATCCTGCTCCATTCCTATTCCCTGTACTTCCATCCCACTGCACAGCATTTCTGAGTAGACTCTGCTCCCATTCACCCCCCAGGAATAACACACCCCTTTAAAGCAGCCCTAAGTCTCATGGGATGAATGTGGCAAAGCTTCCAGTTCCCCAGGCTGGGATTTACCCCTGGGATTTACAGGCACCAGCCCGAACCCTCCAGAAAGAAAATCCCTGGGAGAATTCAGTACTAAATGCAAGAGCTGTAATTACAGTCTCTAAAAATGTTCCGCTGCCCTGGAGTTCCCAAGGTCTGCTTTGCTCCATGTTTCTACTACAGAACTTCCTCCCTTTAGGATGAACTGCAAAAATCTCTGCTAGGACACCTTAAAAAATGTCCATTAAACAATTTTTCCAAGGAAAGATTGTGCTTTTTATTTAACTGAAGAAAGTTCCCCAAGAGCATCCGTTTTCCTTGAAAGTGTTGAATTTGTTTCGTAGGAAAATGAAAAGATCAAAGCCTGAAAATTGAAAGATACCATTTTGATCAAGTTTTGATCTCAAATACCTAATTTTTTTTCCTGTCAAGAGTCAACATTTCCCTTTTAAGCATGGACATTCATCTTCTCTGGACAGGCAGCACCTTAACTTTTCATTCAGGCATCTCCTTAAGAGCACAAGATCATGGTTTTAATCTGCCTGGACGAGGATCCAAATGCAATTCTTGAGCATGGCCATGTTCATGAGACCACCAGACTGTGTCACAAGGACAGTTTGTCTCACAGATCTCCAGAACATTCCAGCAGTTGTGCTGTTGAAGGCAGCAACGAGAGGGACCCCCACAACCATGTGGGGTGACATCAACATCTACCCCCAAACAGGCAGCTCTTTAAAGCTTCCTTGGGTTTGTCCCACATTTTCTGCCTCAGATCAGACAGAAAACAGCTCAGTTCCTGGTAAAGGTGGAAGGACAAGACCTCTGTGCCTACAGAGGTGGGCACAGATCCTACACTGCTCTCCAACTCTTCTGCTCTTGCCTCCACTAACCCACCATATAATATAAACACACACACCCTTCCTCCAAATCCCTCCAAATCTTCCCAGTGCTCTGTTCAGGAACAAAAGTCTATCCTCACTAAGATTGACTCAATTGCCCACATTTGCAGGGTTAATGGCATGAAAAGCTTTAGATTCAGCTGTTCTGAAAAGACATTTCCACCTCCCTCAGCTCAAGCAGCCCTTTGGTCTCCCCGGAATAGTTCACGATGTTTCCCAGAGTTGTTGTTTTCCTTCTTTCCATGGAGGCAGGCTCTGTATACACCTGCTTGTTTTTGATTTTGCTAGTGAATAATGCTGAATTAGCCATGAAATACTAAATGGCACCATGATCTCATCAGGCATTAACCAAGCATGAGACAAGCTTAGCAACAAGGCAAAACACAGCAGCCCAAGCTGGAGACCACTTCCGACAGGGATGGACTTTCCAAGTACTTAACAGGGCAGGAAACAGGAATATCTTTTCTGGAGATAAGAACATCAACACCAGAAGAGATCAAAGAAGTTGGCTGTGTTTCCCCATCTCCCCCCCTCCCAACAAGCTGCATCACAAATGTTTAAATCCTATTTTTTCTCTTTGATTCTTATTGTTTTCTCTTCTTCTTCTTCTTCTTGTTTGTTCCCTCTCCCCTTTTTCTGGGGTGTCTGCTGCAGTAGAAGAATCTGTGGGATGAGGTTGACATTTTCAGTCAATGTTTTTGAGCAGAAACAGCCTCAATTTGAGGAAATTTTTTAGTTGACAGTCAACTGGAAAATCCTGATCCCTGGTTTGGAGGCACTGAGGAAAAAGGCAATAAAAACATCTTTCTTCTCCCTTTCCTCCCCCTATTTCAAAGGAAAAACAGCACAAGGGAAATCTGGGGAGGATTGGTGTGAGAGTGTCTCATTTTGGCATGAGCAAAGCAGGGCTGGAGGGCTGGAGGAGGGACCTGCAGGTGCAGGACCATCATATTCCACCAGTAAGGAATCCAGCAGCTCCTTAATCCATCCAGCATCCCTGAGAGATGGGTGTTTGCAGATGAAAAAACCAGGACACAGAGTCATGGAGTGAGTTTATACCAAAGCCAGGATTAGGATTCAGCAGGTCCTGGCACCCACAGTGGCCCTCAGCCCACCCAGCCTCAACTTCCCTCTCCAAAGGCTTGGGGTTCCAACAGGAGCACCCCACCTCTTGCAGGGCATCAGCCTCACCCAGCCCTCCATCCCAGGAGATCCATCAAGGCACAAGGCAAACTGCTGCAATCCTGGAGAACATCAGCCAAGAGACAGCAGGTTATGGGCTCTCCAAATCCCTCACAGACTCTCTCCTAATCTAAATAAAATTGCTGGAGCCCTGGAGACTCCCAGTCCCCACTGGGTCCCTCCAGAGCAAGAGGCAAGTGAGATGCTCTTCAAGATACTCTTTCGTAAAATCCCAGAGTGGTTTGGGTTGGAAGGGGACTGAAAGATCGTCCAGTTCCACCCCCTGCCATGGGCAGGGACACCTTCCACCAGCCCAGGTTGCTCCAAGCCCCGTCCAACCTGGCCTTGGACACTTCTAGGGATCCATGGGCAGCCACAGCTTCTCTGGGCAACCTGTGCCAGGGCCTCCCACCCTTACAGGGAAGAACTTTTTCATAAAACCCAATCTAAACCTCTTCTCTGTCAGTTTGAAGTCCTTTCCCCTTGTTCTGTCACCCTTGTCAATAGTCTCTCCTGTGGGCTCCCTTAAGGTACTGGTAGGCCACAATTAGGTAGAAGTTTCTCTTCTCCAGGCTGAACAATCCCAGTTCTTTCCCCTTTCCTCCCAGCAGAGCTGCTCCATCCTCTGATCCTCTTGGTGCCTCCTCTGGACTCTCTCCAGCAGCTCCATGTCCTTGCTGTGCCGTTCCCCAGGGCTGGAGCAGCTCTGCAGGGGGGGACTGAACCAGCAAAGCAAAGCACTGGGGACATTGAGGCACACAAGGAGTCAGACTTAGCAAAACCAGGAGCAAACCCTGGCGTAAGATCAGGTACTGCAGCAATCCAGAGCTTCATTTAATCACAAGCCCCACTCTCCCCTCAGCCCTGGTGTGCTTCATTCCCCTTTTGATCAAAGCCAGAGTGAGCGGTAAAGTTAGGGTGGTTTACTGTTATCTAATCATCAGCTTTCCAATCCTTAGACATGCTGGAGCCAAAGGTTTGAATCCCACCAGGATTCCCAATGTTGTTTTGCTTTAGGAACTTCTCTTCTGAGGAGAGAGTTAAAGTCCAGCTCTGTCCTGGGGAGATGTTTCTCAGAGGGATCAGACAGGTAGAGAACTGCAGCCCGGCTCTAAATCATGTCTTTTTCTGCACTATTTGAGGTCCACAACCTCCATCCTCCGCTCAGACATCCTCTCCTCCAGGTCTGGATTCTGCAAAGTGCTTTGGGATGTTTACACGGGAAGAGGCTGCTAATTTAATATTTAAGGAGGTCCTGATCCTGATATCCCACGCTCCATGTGCTGCCCCAGTGGCTTGCACAACACTTCCTGATCAGGGAGAAATGGAGTGATTAATCCTAAAGCTGTCAGGAAAAAGTGGCTGTATGAAGACTGTAAGTAACTTCTAAAGCTCAGCCTTCACAGGTAACCCCAGGAAACCCTTGGACCCATCCTGCCCATTCTGAGCTGGGAACTAAATCCCACTTAGAGCTGTGCTAACTAAGCTCAAGAAATGGAGAAACTCTTCCTGCAGCGAGCATGGCCCTAAAGGCATGAGCACACACAAAATGTCCCACTCACAAGCCAGTTGTTCTTACTCCCCACTATTTTGGTGCCTGGGCTTATGGAGATACCTGAAGAAAAAGCTTTGGGAGTGTTTTTACACTTCAGGGCTTTGTCATACAGCCAAGCCCTGCCCTGGCATCCTTTGAGATGAGAAAGTGGCTGTAAATCCCCCTTTTTCCTAGCTGCTCCCTCTTTAGAGCAGGAAGAAGGATTTTGTGGTATTTGCATAGCACACTGCACAGGGGCTTTGATGCCTTTGAAGCCTCCAGCTGATATTTCAGAGCCTCCCTAAGCTCCCATTGATCCATAAGACAATTGGAAGGGGGGAAAACCCAGCCAGGAGGATGTTTTCATATATAATATTTATTTTATTATCTTAGAAGAGTCTAATGCCACATCTACACAGCAAAACTGTTTAGGGATGTCATTCCCTACTCAGGCTCCTCTGCTGGAGCCAATTATTTATCGTGTGTGGAGCAAGAAGCTTGTAAATGCAGACGTGGGAAGTTTGTTTTTCTTGAATAAGTTTTGAGGCAAATTGCCTTTAGCCTGGGGTTTGTGTGCAGAAAAGTCCACAAGAGGTAAGAGGTACTGGATTTAACATCCACATTTTGACTGGCATTGAAGAGGTAACCACGTAGATCCACCACATTTTAGGCTACAGCAGGAAAACAGCCCAACTTCAATCACAGGAACCCAAGTAAATAAACTCCACTTCACTACAACACTAAGAATATCCTCACAATCTAGTCTGGAATAGCAATACAAATAGCTTCAGCCCAAAATTACTTTCTATTGTTGTTTTCAGTTCCCCCAGTCTCATTTTATAGAATACCAGATCAGTTGGGTTGGAAGGGACCTTATTCATCTCCTTCCACCCCCTGCCATGGGCAGGGACACATTCCACCAGCCCAGGTTGCTCCAAGCCCCGTCCAACCTGGCCTTGGACACTTCCAGGGATCCAGGGGCCGCCACAGCTTCTCTGGGCAACCTGTGCCAGGGCCTCTCCACCCTCACAGGGAAGGATTTGTGTATATTTATCCTAAATGTCCTCTCTTTCAGTTTGAACTCATTCCTCTTTGTCCTATACCTCAAACACTGGGCAGAAACATTTCATTTTTTCCAGCCAATTCAAAGCAACACTTTTTAGTAAAACACACACAACCGGTTTCTCCATGAAGTGGAATATTCAGGGAACCAATTCAACAAATCCTTTTTGCTGGATCATGTTCACCACTGGCAAGGAACCGATGGATTCAGGGAGGAATCTGGTTCATTTTGTCCTGTTAGAAGATAGAGACATCAGAAGGAACAGGCAGAACCCCTTCACTGTCCAAATCTCATCTCACAGCATCATCGCTGTGTCAAAGCGTCCTCAGAGCTGGCAAGGGAAATCGGAGTTCAGACACACATGTGTGACACGCTGGGCTTGCTCAGCTCAATTAACAAGTGTATCCTTCAGTACAATTTGTATTTAATACTGGAGACACGGGCACCCAGTCATAGGTCGCAGAGGGAAAGGGGAATCGTGAATTCTCAAAAGGAAATGGAAAAAAGAAATACCTGGAGAATCAATGAAGCAACAATATATAGGCAGGTCAGCCGAGATGGTAAGAGAAACTGGAAGAGGGCAGGAAGGGCTGGCTAGGGATCCACCTGGGATTTGGAGGATTACGAGGCACTGGGAGGGGAGCAGAAGGAGTTCAAAGGGCCCAGGTCAGAGGGACACATGACGTGGATTTAAGGGAACAGAGCTGATGAAAACCCTGTGCTTTGGGCTTGGGGGAAGGTCTGATTCATCCCAGCTCTGAGTCATTTTCCCAGGTCACCCTGAGGTCTCTGGAAGCAGGATGACCAGCAATCCTGGCATGCCTTTCTGTGCAGGGATCCAGTCTGGATCCAGGAGAGGTCTGAGCTTACCTGCATCAGCCCATCTCCAAAGGCAGCTCTGTCAAAACAAACAGAGCACTGAAGACATGACCCAAACACTGCACAGCCAGGGAGAAGCATTTGTGGGCTGGATACCCTGGGAAAGACTGGATCTGATGGTTTCAGGCTTGAAAAATAGTTTGCAGGAGCAAGCACAGAATGTAAACTAACCCTTCCAGGAAAGCAAATTGCACAGCTCAGCAGTCACAGGGAGGACACAGGGGTGGCAAAACAGCAGTGGACAGGATACAGTAAGCAGCTTTAATGGCTTGGGAGTTTGTTTGTTGTCCTGAGATTCTTCCAGCCAAGAAGTGGCTTAATATACTTTGGATATTTGTGCCCAGGTGTTACTGTTATTTTAACATGGTTTTATCATCAGCTGATAAAGAGTAGGATTCCTTTCTGACATCCTTCACTCCTGCTTGCTCCCTTGGGTCCCAGAGCAACACGTGGTCCTTTGATTGTTTTCCAAACCCACTGCTTACGAAGCTCAAGGACAGTGGGAGAGGTACCTGATCCCAGACTCTCAACCCAGTACCACACACAGCCCTGGGCATGAAATCCATCCCCATGATTTTGGTAAGCAGAGACTAAGCAGCTGCAGAAAAATCAAGTGCTGTGGTCTATTGAAGAATTCAAGGAGATCCAGCTCCCCCAAGGAATTAAACCAGTGTAGAATGGGCTGTCTTAATGCAATTCCTACCATGGAGACATGACAGGACCCAAATATTGCATTGCAACACCCTGCAATTGCAAGGGAAAGAGCATTCCTTGGGATGCTGCAGGGGAATAGAGGGGAAGAGACTCTGTTCCATCCCTTGGGCAGGACAGCAGGGCTAAAACCTCTCTCCCATCCCAAATTATGATTGCAAGCAAGGCTGAGGCAATATTGCAGAAACCTTAGCCAGTTCTCTCAGCCTGCCCCGACATCCTCACTGAAACAGTGACTGTGTTCACACTGGATCCCTCCTCCAAAGGACACTCCAGTACTGAAAGAAACTCCTAGGGCAGGACCAGACCATCAGGGAATGCATCTTCCCCCCCTCAGTGACCTGCTCTTGCCTTAAAAAAATCCAGTTTCCAGTATATTCCATTACACCATATAATATCAGCTTAAGGTTTCCAAGCATGCCTTTAATTTAAGCTTAATAAAGCTGTTATTGTCCACTCATTAATGAGTGCTTATTAAAACCATATTTATTGCATGTGGTGCTGAGAGATCTCGCAGAGGGCGCCTGAGGCAGCAATCCCTCCCTCCGCCCCGTGGTGTTTAATGAGGGATCCATGTGGAATTTCCAGCAAACATGTTTCCAATAAGCACTTGTCTCAGCTGAGGTACTGTGCACATACCTGTGTGTGCACCCACACAGGATGCAAATGAAATGCAGATTTAGAAACTGTGTTTTCACAGCACCAATGTTGCTTTGGGTCAGGATGAAAACATGTTACAGTTACCTAGCAAAAATCAGGGTTGTAAGTAAGTAAAGTAAGTAATGGCCCGTCTTCGCGAACGAAGAGCCAGGGAAGGTCTTTACCCGCATATGGAGACAAGGCCTTCGAGCCTGCGCAGTGGATTTTTTAGGTGACACACAGTGTGCGCGGATCTGAGGCCACCCTTTAATCCTGAGGTTCGTCTACCGGGGCCAAGCGA
>JAWWES010000067.1:1981031-2001056 GCA_035583135.1 Lophotriccus pileatus
GAGGTCCCTGACCAGGACTCGAACCTGGGTCTCAGCGGTAACAGCGCTGCGTCTTAACCACTAGACCACCGGGGGCTACCGGGTTGTATTGATTAATAGTTTAATTAAAGACGTTTAGTGGTGATGGTGGCAGCATTTAGACCCTCCTGCGTCCTCCCTGTTGGCCAAGAATTGCCCCCAAATCAAACACTGTGACCACAACAGGCCTGAAAATGAATCTTGTGGTTGAAAGGCTTGCTGAGATCCAGAGATAATATCAACACCAGAGGAAAAGCCCTATGTTAACAGCAGGCCTTTTGCTTCCCACAGCCCAAGGATGAGGAATAATCGGCTACTGATGTGAGACATCTCTCATGAATAGAAGTTCCAGAGAGCAAAAGCCTCCTGCATCCCAGAAATTGCATTTTCAGTTCCATGTGTGTAGACACAGACTTGTGATTTTGGTACCCAATCCCAAATACTGAAATATCCAGGGTTTTAGTCACACCGCAGATAAGGGAAGCACACAGAGGAGGGAGGTGGAGTTACCAGGAATCTGTTGGGAAAGGCATCTTACCTTGGCACTCACTCTCTGCTCTGAGAGCCACCAAAGTGAAATCAGTCTCCAGCAGAACTCTTTGGGATGGGGATTCACAGGGAATTTCATGGGCACTCTGTGCCTGGAATGCCTTGGGATCCCCAGCCAAGTGAGCCACCACCTGATTGTGTGACAGGGGCATTTGTGCCTCTTTGAGATTGTTTTCCCTATTAAATGTCTTGGATACACAAATGATTGACCCTCACCAGCAGCATTTCACCTACCTTCCCAGAGTCCCCCAACCCACTCCCCCAGGTTGGTTTGCTCAGCTCCATGAGCCTCACTCTGTGTGTCAGTAGAGGGGTTTTTTGAGGTCTGATTTCTGGAACATTCAAAAATTCTCTCCCTCCTTCCCTGCCTTTTTTTTTCCCTCAGAGCAGCTTAAGCCAGAGGTTGGGGGTAGGAGAGGAAACGCTGCCAGAAAAGCTCCTAACAACACTCTTTGGAGACAGGCTTTATACACTCAGCTGTCCCTTGTAAACTAAGCTCTGTGTGAGATTTTTTCCGAAACCTTTCAATCCCCCTCCTCGCCATCGCCCCTCCTGCTTTGCTCATGCTGCAAATATGCAGAAAAAAATAGTTGGGGACAAGAATGTCCTTTTGTGCTGCAGGAGAGAGAGGGCAAGGGGAAAAATAAAACAACCAGGGCTACAGAGAGGCAGAGAGGGAGCATCAACCTCGCCTTGGCCATCCTTTCCTGGAGGACTCCAGCAGATATTGTGGATGAAGAAAAGTCCCTCTTCCACACTCAGGTGCTCCAGATCAGAGTGTGGTGAAAAAACCACCACAGCAACATTATCACTGGGATCTGTCAGTGGAAGTGACAGCATGGGGAGGTTGTGCTGGGATTGCTTTCCTGCATTCTGAGGGCTGGGGAGGTTCAAATGTTACTTGAGCAGACAAGGTCAAACTCTACAAATGGAACAATCCTTGGTGGGCATTACTGATCCTGAGATGGAGCTGGAAAGGGAGGTCCCATGTAAGGTGGAAATGCTTTTTCATGGAAGCAGGGATGATTTACTAGTGTTAACTGGGTGGGATCGCTCTTATTTCAGCTGGAGAAGGAACCCATCCCACTTGAATCCCTCTTCGAGGCTTCTGGTGCACACAGGAAGGAAAGAACACATCCACATCCCTGCAGGACCTGATGTGGCCCAAACCCTTTGGAGAAGGGAAATATTAAGTACTTTCTGGCTTTGAGTAGTATTAAAAAGACCCAATAAGCAGGATTTGCTCTGTTGTGGCTAGAGAAGATATGTCAGCACAGCGAGGCTCCGGGGCAAAGGATTCCTGGCTCCAGCTGGGACTGACTAGGTGCAGAAAAGAAGGTCTTGGAAAAGCATGTCTCTGCTGACCAGATGTGTGTTCTCTGCATGCCTGGGAGAAGAAACTTCAGCTAATCCTAGCAAGCCAGGGAACTGCTGTCACCTCCTTGAAGTACTGGGAATGGCAGCAGGTGACCAAGAGCAGAAGGACCATCCTGGGAAAGCTCCGTGGTGGGAAGTTGGCAGCACTGGGCATTACTCAGACCATCCTCAGCACATCCCCACATGAGCTCAGGAACAGTTCAGGGCTGTGTGACACCGTCCCAGAAGCCATCCCATCACGGGCAGGCATTGCCACGCTCAAAGCAGGTGGCAGCTCCTCCCCGGGCTCTGCCACGCTCCGGCCTCGCTGACATCCCAGTGATGGATGAGCACCACGACTCCAGCACGGCCTGGGCCCCAAGCCTGAGATTTCACTCCCTGAGTTAATGGAAATATTATACACATGGAGCTGGCCCCTTCCCAAAGACACTCCTGCCTTGCAGAGGGAGTCGCTCCTCACATCACTCTGCTCTGCAGATGGATGCGCTGGAGGGGACAGAGGGAAGAAGGAGCCAAGAGCCATTCACAGGGACGTGGCAAGGAGACTGTCTGTCCTCCTGGTGCAGGAAAACAACCAGCCACCTCCTGCATCCCAGAAAGGCTCTTTCCAAGATGACTGTGCAAGGAGGAGCCCAGGGCATGAGGTGCAAAAGCCATGGGACTCATCCCTTCCCTGGTTGTGCTGCCCTGAGCAGCCAACTAACAGATAAACCCCCCTGACATTCTGGGGTCAGAGGAAGTTTTGTTGGATGTTAGGAAGTTTTTCACCCAGAGGGTGGTTGGCACTGAACAGACTCCCCAGAGCTCAAAGAACATTTAGACAATGCTCTCAGGGACAGGGTGGGATTGTTGGGGTGTCTGTGCAGGGCCAGGTGTTGGACTCGATGATCCCTGTAGCTCCAACTCAGGATATTCTATGAACATCCCATGAGTTCATAGAATAAACTATTAAAATTCAAGATAGAAGAGGGCAAGAAAGAGATTTCTGCCCTGGTGCCTGTGACTGTTTTCAAACCCTGTGCAATGCCCTGGCCTTCCATACCTTTACAGAGTCCAAACCCAAGGAGTGTCTTGTTTTTATTAACATGTTTTACATCTTTTACAACCTCCCTGCCAGCTGGACAGCTGCACTCAGGGCAATTATATGCATCACCTAAACATCATCTAAAATGAAAGGGCTTCATTTAACTGGGTTATTTAAGTGACACATTTGATGGAAAAAGCGAAGCAGACTTAACAGAATATTTAATGCTCACATTAGTTTGCATGAGTACAAAACATTATCTGAGAGCCTTGGAAATGAAGAGCAAAACTTCTGGTGACTTAACAGGCTGTGGAGCAGAAGTTGGCAAAGAAAGGATCAGGAAGATGGTACAGGGAGCTGCCACCTGGAAAGAGCAGCAACACTGCCCTGCCAGAGGTTTCCAAAAGGAATTCTCCCTTTGGTCACCAGCCTGTGGTTGTTCCTCCCCTACAGAAATAGTTCTGCCACAAATTTAAGCTGTTTTTTTCTCCTGATTTCCTCAGTGTGGAAAAGAAAGCAAAAAGTGGTTTTCAAAAGGGAAAATTCCTTCCCTTCAGCAAACCCAAACCTGAAAGCACATCTGTTGTTGAAAAACAAGAAAACTGGGATTTTGTACCAAAACCAAGATGTGTAGTTCTGATTCTTTCAACTCCCTAGTCAAATTTGGAAGCCTATACTGGAGATTTTAAGCCTGTTTTAGAAGCATGAAAAAAATACTTCCAATTTCCTTACCTTCTAAAATACACATTGTGCATGTGCCAAAGGCAGAGGGGGCACAGAGCATCCACAAGAGGGGAGGTACAGACTCAGGCAGCACAGCATTAAAAAAAAAATAATAAAAAAATTAAAACCAAAACAAAAACAAACCAAAAACCCAAACCAAAAAACCAAACAACAACAACAAACCAAAAAACCAACCAACCAACCAAAAAAAAAAACCACACAAAAAAACCCCAAACCAAAACACCACTTTGCACAGACAAGTTGGATTTAACTTTTTCAGATTCATTCTGCTGGAATACAGATGCTGAAAGAGCTTCTCTTTCTGCATAGAAAGTGATCAGAGCTGAGAGCCAATTCCTAAATGCCATATTCAATATTTTCCCACTGAAACACAGAACAGCAACAGCAGACAAAAAGAAAAGAACACACAGAATTATCCGTGGAAAAAAGACAGGAAAGATACACTGTTACGTTTGTAACACTTAAATGGGGAATTACTGGGAAATTTTCAGGTTTCACGGACTGTGTAAAGTGTTTTAAAATATCCTTTCTCCCCAGTTTCTCAGGGAGAATGAGACATGAAGCTTTCATTCTTTCCTAAACGCAGCCCAAAGTTATCACTGTGAGTAACGCAGCCCCTGAAAGTCCAAGTGCTGGACCAAAGCCTTTCCACCAGGCAGCAGAAGGCACCAGGAATCCCCTTGTGATACCCCTCTCCCATAGCCCTTCGCCCAAGGCAGGGAGAGTTCCAATAGCAGCTCCATGGCTTTTCCTTGTGCCCCTTCCAGCCCAGGAGAGTGGCCAAAAATGTCAGCACGTGAGTCACCAGCCCTGGAAAGACTCGTGCTGCTAAGCCCAGCTCGTGGCTCTTCCAAGTGACACAACCACTCTGGCACTTAAGCCCTCGCTGTGTCTCTAATCTGTGGATCTATAACCCTGTCCCTCTGCTCCACAGGTCTCTCATCATGTCACACACACACACACCCCCCTTGGTCCCCAAAACTTTGGGATAAAACAGTCCATGGGGCTGAAGGAGTAGAAACAGATGTGCCTCTTGAAGCGGAAAAAGCTGGTCTTAAATTCTGACACTTTATGAGGGCTTTGGAGGGGAAGAACCAAGCTAAGGAAGGCAATAAAAACCTCTTTTTTGTCAGGAGGGTAATGTCCTTGCAAATTCCTAGCCATGGGCAGCCTGCAGCTGTGGGAATGGTCTTTAAAATAGGTAGGAAAGGTGGGGTGCTGGAGGCAGTGAGAGCAAGTGAAGGGAATATCCCACACAGGTAATCCCCACAGAGAGGATCTGTGTGGGCAGGGAAGGGATGGGGTACAGGCACAGTGGTAGAGCCAGAGCTAAAACTCATGGGGTGCAAATATCCCCAGGAGTCACCTATACCAGGGTGCATTTTGGCACCTGCTGGATTTGGATTTGGACTGGAAGCACAGCTCAGTGGGAATGGGAATGACATTAAGACTCCTAGCATGCCACACATTCCCTGAATAAAGACATTCAGAAACAGATCCTTATCACTACATCTTTATTAAATTATGATTTTCATTACAAGGCCTGGAGGACAAGGGGAATGGCCTTAAACTGAAGGAGGGAAGGTTTAAATCAGATATTAGGAAGGGATTCTTTACTATAAGGGTAGTGAGGCATTGCCCAGAGACACTGTGGCTGCCCCATCCCTGGAAGTGTCCATGGCCAGGTTGGATGGGGCTTGGAGGAATCTGGTCTTAGTGGAAGGTGTCCCTATCCATGAAAGGGGGTGGAACTGGGTGTTCTTGAAGATCTCTTCCCACCCAAACCATTCTGGGATTCTGTCATTATCCTCTAGCACATAGACCTGATTTGATGCTCTACCCCACCTCCTGCAGTCTCTAACCCCCCTCCCTACCAGGACAATTCCCTGACTCCAGTTGTGCTGGATTTAACTTCAGCACTGGCTCTTCTCAGTCCATCTGTGAGAGCTCAGCATAATCTGTAAGGCCTGTGCCTTCACACGCAGCAGAGCTTTAAGGAGAAAATGTTTCCAGCAGATTCAGATGAGTCCAACACACCATTTCCAAACCCAGCAGAATCCCAAGGAAACATGTCCATGGCCTGGACCTGCAGTGCAGGCTCTTCGGGAGGTCTGTGAGGAGGAAAAGAGCCCTGGAAAAAAATAAGTCTGAGAAATTTACTGAGCTTGGCTTGGTATGTGGCTGTGCATCAGAGCTGGGCAAATGAAGATCTCAGAAAAAGACTGGTTTGGCTCAAGCCAAAACAAACTTTTTCCAAAAACTGAATAAAGAAACTGAAAATCAGATCCACAAATAGCCTCAGTCCCTCCCCTGCTGTTTCCAAAACTCCACTTCTTTTGGTGAATTAACTTTTTGGACCTCCTACAATGAAACAGCCACCGCTGAATACCAACAGAGGAACCCAGAGCATGTTCAAATAAACACTCTGCATGTGTATATTTGAATCTTTCATCGTGCACTAAGTTTTGTGTAGGACTTATTTGTATTTGTAAACTTTGAGATAGAGGTACTCTGAGAATTTACTTTTATGTAACATCACACATCCAAATAAACAAGAGCACAAATCCCATCCAGACCTGTTTACCTTTTCCCTTAATTTCATACTTGAATATCCTCCTGCCCAAAACCACCAAGAACAAAGTAAGTGGAGGAAATTGAACACCAACAACCTGGTTCACACAACGCCAGGCTGCAAAAAGTTCAAGGATTCTGTCTGCAAACCCAGCCAGAAGATTCTAAAAATGATTGTGGGATTGGCAGCAGCAAGAGATTAATCATGTTTAATGATACTTAACACTCCCACCTCAAATTAATTTAGGTCTTTACAAACCATTTGATTTCAAAATGGGTGAAGAAAACTGGCCGCAAAATACACCACAAAAATGGGACTGTTGGGATCAGTGTAACCCCAGCCACTGAGTGGGATTCCTGCAGGACCCTGATGGGACAGGGTTTGAGATGGAAGAAAACCCAAGTAATCCACAAGTGGATATGAGAGAACACAAAGTGTGTCCATCTTCACACCTTAAAATGCAAACTCTGAACAGTCTGAGGTGCACTGGGAAAGAAGCACATCAAGGCCTCCAAATTTTCCACTCCACCATCCTCTGAAAACACAGACATGACCAAAAGCATCCCAAAAATTGCATGCAGTGTCATTTTACCTGTCAGCAGCTAAATAGGGCTCTTAGATTTTTGGTGTGACAACTGGTCCAGGACACATGCAAATCAATTTCAAGTGCTCCTTGTCAATGAAAAGTGATTTCCACCATTTCCATCTCACCCAGACTCCTCCCAGATAGTTTTCAGGGAAAACCCATGGAGTGGAGGCAATGACAACCTCCATGAGCAAAGGGGATACAAAGCTCCTCCTGTAGTCAGCTCCGTTTCTGTTCAATGATGGAACAAGCACAAAGGACACAGGGAAAAAACAATAACCACGGTCCTCTAAAAAACTCCTCAAAGAATTTCCTTGTGAATTAAATGCATAGAAATTCTTATGGTTTCTTATTTTATCAAAACCATCCCACCTCCTACATCAATAAAGGGCCATTACTGGTTACATGATAATTCTGGCTTGTAACCCAGTGTCTTGCCTATGGTTCTTTGCATTGGGATCAAAAATGTCTTGTCTGTGAAGAACCAGTAAAATAATCAGAGGTTTTAATAGTTGTTAGCAGCTCAGAGATTGGTGGCTTTTTCCTTTTCCTTCATGATTCCTTGTTAACTGGGAGTCTTGATTATCTCTTCTCTCCAGCAAAGCAACTCCTCCTTGAAAACCCACCTAGGACAAATCTCTATGAATTGCAGCAGGAGCCACAGGCATGGAAACCCACCTTGCAGGTATGTGAGGAGAGTGTCAGCAAGGAATAAAACCAGGGACATTCCCTGAGTGCTTTGCAAACACCTTGAACCAGGCTCATTCCAGGGGCTGACCCTGTCTGAAGAGACCACTTCCTTCCTCTTGGATACACAAATCAAGAGTCATTTCCCCCAAACAGATGGAGTTACAGCAGTGTAAGAGTGAACAAGCAGAGGGAAGACAAGCCCTGTTGCATCCCTGCTCTGGGGTTCATTTTCTGACCACTTCAGCTCCAAGATGCAGCTCGGTAATAACTGAGTTCCACTAGTATGCAACAACAAACAGCTTTTATTAATTGCACTGTAACTACCTCTGCACTGATGTTGCTTTCCCTAATGGTTTCTTGGTCTCTGGAAGCTGCTGATCTTGCATCTCTCACCTCAGGCTCTTTGATATCCCCATCCATCGGATCCTTCTCAGCGCCTTTCCCTGCTGATTCCAACCCCTCCCATCTGACTTTCAACCAAAGCCAAAATTGTCCTTGTCCAGCTGGGTCTGCCATTGGTTTTATTTTACTTTCATGTCCTGCTCACTCCTGCATGTGGAGATGAGGCAGATGCTTTGCTGTGGGGCTCCACACTCCTTACTTTGGGAAGCACCATAAGCAGGACCAGATAACAAATTACTCCTGATAGTTTTGAATGTCAAAGAAGGAAAAGTGATTCCCCCCCTTGTTATCCAGTTTTGCTGCCTCACTTTATAGTTTGGGGGAGAAATAAGGGCCCTTATGTTATTTCACAGCTCTCCAGAGGCTTTTTCAGTGCTGCTTGTAGTGAAAACAGATGAGTTAAATACACAAACCTCTTTGGGACACTGTCTCCAAACATCTTGGAAGTCAACATCCTTGAAGGAGCATCTAATTCCCTGAAAGGTGAGGTTATTCCTAATGAATCTCCCCAGGGGAGGTAGAAAAGGGAGGGGGAATTTTTGCACATGCAACTGAAAATCCTGGAGATGGCTTTTGGCTGGGCTGTGCTAATAAATAAGGACTAATTTCTGCAAGCATAACTCATGCTGGTGGGAGATAAGAAAGAAATGCAAGTTCCCTCTGAGACCAGCCTAGGAAAGAGTTATCCTGCAGGATCAGAACAGGAATCATGGAGTCAACAGCACAGGCCAGTCGCCAATAATAAATCCAACCTCAGCAGAGCAGACCCTGGATCGCACATTTCCACCCGGCAGGAGAGCAGGAGGAGTGCCAAGCTCTCCTCCTGCAGAAAGGGCTTGGTGTTTGCAACACAAACTCCATTTAAACAGCAGGCAGTTTATCTGGGATTGGAGGGGAATGCATTCCTCCAAGGTGAGGCAACAGGAGACAGCATCAGTCCTTCCAGCAGTGATTTCAGTGCCACTCCTGTTCGTGGAATCAGCAGGGAGCAGGGAGTTGGATCCAAGTGGCTTCAAAGCTGGAGGGTGTCCCAAGCAGCCCAACACTCTCTGCACTCATGGTAAGAGAAGCAAACCTAGTTCTCTCTGCTCTTGCACAACTTCTGCTCCACCTGCTCCTCAGTTACCAAGGGATGGTACCAGCACCAGCATCACTGCTCAGTGACCCTCATATTTCTTCTGAAAAACTCCCTCTTCTTTAGCTCTCTTAGTCAAGACATTGAGTTGATTCAAAGTATTGTCCACTTTGGATCGTAGGGATGTCAGGTAACCTTTTTTCCTGTCACCTGCGTGGTCACCTTCATCATGCTATGGATGCACAATCCCCATTCCCAATCATTCAGTTGTTTAGAAACCTTGGATAACGTGAATTAACCTTCTTGCCCTTTTCTTCATGCTCTGACTGCCTAAATTTTCCCACCAAACTTCCACCAGTGGAAGGTTTTCACCATGATTTCACAGAATCATGGAAAAATTTGGGTTGGAAGGGACCTTAAAGATCATCTAGTCCAATCTCCCTGCCATGGGCAGGGGCACCTTGCACTACATTTGTCTTGCAGGATCATGCAGCTCTGACCTGCATGGCTGGTTCATCCCACCTCACTCATGTCTAACAAGGTGATTCTCAAACCCCTGGCTAAATCCTGTCCTGATACATATCCATGTGCACAGGATACATCCTGTAAGGAGAAATTAATTTTTAGTTGGCAATCCTGACCTAAATTCAGTAATTCCAGCCTAACACTTGGGAAATGCTCAGTATCTGTCCTGAGCCTTGCAACCCCAAATCTGAATGCTAAAAGAATTTAAATCTAATCCTGGGTATACACTCCAAAGGCTGCCAAATGCAAAACTGGATGCAACAAAAGCCATTCTGCAGGACGTTTCCCATTCCCTGTGCTTTTCCACAGAAATGCTGTTCCCAGTCTCTGGGGGCTGCACACGCCATCTCCTTCCTCATCTGTTGCAACAGTTTTTTGTCAGCCAAACCTTTGCTGCAGCAAGAAAAACAAACTGACAAAATTCCTAGTGCAGCCTCATCCCTTTCTGAGGTGCATGATGCTCACAGAAGGGTTTGGGTTGGAAGGGAACTTAAAGCCCACCCATTGCCACCCCCTGCCCTGGGTAGGGACACCTTCCACTAGCTCAGGTTGCTCCAAGCCCTATCCAACCTGGCCTTGGACACTTCCAGGGATCCAGGGGCAGCCACAGCTTCTCTGGGCAACCTGTGCCAGGGCCTGCCCACCCTCACAGGGGAGAATTTCTTCATAACATTTATTTCCTTTTTGCTGCACAAGGAAGACGTTTGTCTCAACTCCCTCGAGGATCCTGCTCAACATCTAGTAGGATACAGAGGATACTAGGAAAGAGCCATCTGAATCTTCCTGGATTGTGTCGGCTTAATGGAATTACATTTCTGTGTGGTGTTATGTTCAAGCCTCGATTCCCTCTGGGAAGCTGGGGGTATACACAGTCCTCTTCTCTGCTCTGACTCTCTTGGATTAACACCTTCCAAAAGATCTTCCTGAAAGTGAAGAGCAGTGGATCTTGTGCTAAGTCAGGTTCCCTCCCCACGTGGATCTTCTTTCTGATGGGAGCAGGACTAAGCAAAGCCAGAGAGACCAGAAATCCCAATTTAAAATGGAACACCTGCCTGTCAAGGATGACAACATAAAGAGCTGCACCAGAGGACTCCCAGTCATGCAGAGGGAGGAGGGCTGGAGGCTCAGTTTTCCTCCTGCTCCCTTAACCTGTGTGTACTGGAACAGAGGGAAAGGGACACCACATTCCTCTGAAAATGGGGAGCTGAAGCCCAGCTCTTCCCCACAGATCAAATCATGTTCCCAGAGAAATCTCTCCACCTGCTCTGTATTTATAGATGAGAAAAAGTCAAGGGAATGGATCTGTGGAAAAAAAAGGGTGGGAAAATCAGATCTCAGCTATGCAACACTGCATTTTTCTGAGAGTATATTAAATAAAATCTATATTAAACCAAAGCCACATTGTTGAAGTCCTAAGGGGCTAATCCAGTTTCCTATCCTGCATTTCCTATCCTGCATTTCCCCAGCACATCTTCTAACAGGGTCTCAGAGATGTGCTCTTAATAAATGGGAAAAAAAAATGTGGAAGAAATTCACAGCAATCATTTAATGTCTTAAAAATTACAAAAGAAAGTGAGACATTTGGGGCTTTGCTGGAGCTTTTTACATACTGTTTTTTTACATACATACTGTTGTGAGACCCAAATTGGCAGAGACAGGCAATTCTGCCACAGCAGGGGCTCTGAAATCTGTTTCTGGAATAGGGATGCCTGTATATATGAAAGCCACAGCACCTACAAAGTGAACAAACAGAGTTGCAGCATCAGCTTTCCCGTTTACTGGCAGCCCCAGGCTCTGCTCCACACAGTAACTAGTGCTCAGGAACAAGCGTGAAGAAAGGGCTCATTTCAGTAGAACCCCCAATTTCAGAGCAGCAGGCTCTTCTGGGGAACTCAGCTCTCAGCAGTGACTCTCTGGGGCCAGACCTTGGAGGCCATCAGTCAGCACATCCCAGCTGATGGGAAATATCACCTGCATCTTGCACTGTGTGAGGCACATCCCTCAGTAAGAGAGAGTAAGAGGAATAAACTCATGCAAGAAGAGAGTCACAGAATCCCAGAATGGTTTAGGTTAGAAGGACCTTAAAGCCCATCTCATTCCACCCCCTTCCATGGGCAGGGATGCCTTGCACCATCCCAGGTTGCTCCAATCCCCATCCTTGGACACTTGCAGGGATGGGACAGCCCCAGTTTCTTGGGACATGCATCCCTTCACACATCCCTTGGGCTCTCTGGACTGCCTCCCCAGTTTCAAACCCACTTGTTAATTCCAACAGTACGGTGCCAATGTGACTGAGGACCCGACTCAGCTCCTTACCTGGTTTCCAAGACCTCCAAAGTAATTTATTCCAAAGCCCATTTTCTCTATTCCCCACCCCATCGTAAAAAACCTGCAAACACCCAAAATTAAAAACCTGCTGAGAACACACAGGGCTTTGTAGCCACAGAAGTGACAGAGACATCACCAAATAACTATGTAACGAGCTCTATTTTTAAACCTTCACCTTGGCTACCTATTAGCTCCTTTCCTCCTGGGACAAGGGGCAGAGATTCCTCAATTTGCAGACAGCAACAGCCCCAATTCCTGCCTTTCAACCTTTACGATTTGTTTTCATCTCCAAGAGGGAGAACTTCTCCCCCGGGCTCCATCCCAGGCCTGGCTGTGTTAGTTTTGGCCTGGTCCTGAGCTGTTTCATACTTGGCACTGGCAGGGATTTGTTCCACCAGCTGCTCAATAACAACACACCTGTAAGCAAAGCTGGGGCTGGGGGCTGCAGGGAACCAGGCAGTGGGTTTAATTATTGCAGGGTGCCACGGTGATGTAGGCATGACCTCATGGTTTATTTTAGACTGATGATCCAACATGATGAGCCCATGTTTGCTCAGCTGTCTGAACGCCCTCCAGGAGACCTAACTAACCTCTGCTCCCGAGGGAGGCACCTGTATGCAAGGAACTAGAGCCATTCACCCATCCTTAATGAAGTTGCAACTATTCCCTGTTGATGGATAATCAATTTTCCTCTAGGAAAGTTTTAGTGTAAGTGGTTTAGGGTTTGGTTTGGCTTTCCAAGCTGATGAAAAAAATGTAATTCTCACTTTTGGAAGTCTGGGCCTTACTCTGGCTGCCGACAGCAGGCCAGGAAGCTACAAACCCAAAGGCATCCACATAAAGACTGGGAAAACACCTCTATGGCAAGCTGAGGGCTTGGGCAGGAAAATATGAGGCACATTTGCGTAATAATTATAACTCACACTCGCACAGGACCTTTCAGCAGGGGATTAAAAAGCACTTTGCGAACATTATCGGTCACAACTCTGCTCTGAGGTAGGTATGAGTCCTCCTCTGTCTACAGGAGGAGCCAAGGCAGAGGGAGGTGATTTTCCAGCCCATATTTTGGGAAGGCAGCTGGTATGTTTGGAGCCCTTAGCATTTGGATGCTAACTATGAAGTCACACAGGACTGGTGTCCCCACTGGATCCAGTTCCTGTGTTTCAGAGTTGACCACTCAGCTTGTCGTGATCAGAATCCTCACAAACCTCCTCTAAAATCATAGAACACCCTGAGCTGAAAGAGACCCACAAGCATCATGGAACCCCAGAGTGATCATGCTTAGAAGGGACCTTAAAACCCATCTCATTCCATCCCTGCCACAGGCAGGGACTCCTTCCACTATTCCAGGTTGCTCCAAGCCCCGTCCAACCTGGTCTTGGACACTTCCAGGGATGGGGCAGCCACAGCTTCTCTGAAACCAAGTCCAACTCCTGGCCCTGCACAGAACTGCCACCAAAATCCCATCGTGTGTCTGTCTTGAGAAAGGCAACTAATGGGTTCATGCACCCAAGAGCAGTGGCCACTCTCACAAATAATAACATATAATAAATTCTAAAACTAGGATTAGAGTCCAGGAGTTTTAATTACCAAGGCCTGGATATAAATGCATTATTTTCACCATTACTATTGTGTTAGCTAGAAGAAAAATAACATGGTTTTTACATTTTTCATGCTTTAGGGAATAATCATAATCACTATGGAGCACAGTTCACTCCATCCTCATTAATGTTTGAGTTTGCAGATAAGATTAATAGATTTCCCCCCAGAATTTAACTACAGAATTGAAAGGTAAAAGGCCACACTGGAGGCAAAAAGAATTTGTGATCAATTCATAATGCTCTAGATCAGCTCCTTCCTCTTCCCTTGAAAACAGGAGATAGTCAGGAAAAGGGAGAAACCAGGAGCTGCCAATAGAAGAGGCAGGAGTTGTGACCCCTCTTCCAAGCCACCTCCCAGATCCACAGTCCCATCATGGCACCAGGCTTGGGAAAGGTCCATCACAGGCCCCAGAGAGGGAAGGTTTCCTGGAAACCTTGAAAGACCGTGGGAAATCTTACCTTTACACACATTATGGCAGGAAAAGAGGAAAGGTGGCCCAGAACTGGTTGCAAGGGTTAACTCACTAAGCCTGCTCCAAACACAAACACATACAGAGCTCAATTACTCTACCCAGCTTTTAAAAGGACCATAAAACATATATTGCATTGGCAAGATAGTCAAAAGCACCCCTGGGATGTGTGCTCTGAACTGCTTAAAGAGGTTTTGCTTCAGTTTTTACTTTTTGGGTTGTGTTTGGTTTGGTTTTTTGGTTTATCCAGCCCATGTGCAGCATTGTGAGGTATGTGTGTAAGGTCTGGGAGATTAAAGAGCTATCTCAGCGCTCCACCTACATAAACAGATCGCAATGAACCAAAGAAATCAATTCCCAAATTATTCAAGGATCTGTCATTTATCTCCCACTGACTTTTAGCACAGCACATGCTCCCAAGTCCCTAAAGCTGTGCTTAAAACAAGGTATAGACCCTCAACCCACTGCTGGTTTCCACAGCTTTGCTCTGGAGCACTCCAGTCTCCGTGGGTTTCCCCAGTTTCAGCCCAGCTCCTTGGGCATGCAATGTAGCCTTAAAATGTGGCTGCATTCAGAGGAGTAACTGTATAAAAGTGACACCTCATCACCACAAACATCTGCCCCGCGTGTTCCTGGTGACTCACATTCACTCCACTTACAGAGCAGAAACACAAACACATGTTTTTACTCCTCTGACCAACATGGTGCCAGTGGGAAAAACCCAGGAGGGTCTCCTTTAGTTCGTGTTGTCATCACAAAACAACCAGCTCTGCAGTCCACATGGTAACAAAACAGCCTTCTTCCCACACAACACCCTCTGCTCTGACAGATTTCTTCAACAGGTAGGGAGAGCGAGGCTCTGGGGTACAAAAGGGGTTTTTTTTGAGATGAAGAACAGCCTGATGAAAGTGCTTTTCATAATATTCAAACACTGATGTCTGGAGAAATAGGGGTTGCCAAGCTTTAAGGACTTTGCAATATCATAAATTTGCAGCCTCAAGGTGTCACTGCTCGTGGCTTAATAATGTTATTGCATTAGACTAAGTATGAATAAAATGGAAAGGGGCCTGATTAGCTTTTGAAGCATCTTTAATTGCTATTTGAGTGGGGAAACTGAGGCACAAGCCCACAATGAGTTCACTGTAATTTAAAAGGAGTTCAGAGCTCAATACACAAAAGTATTGAGTGATGTCAAAATACAGAGCTAAACCTACACACAGGAGCTTCTACTTGAGCAGAAGATGCAGCTGCTTCAGCTTAGGTGAAACACAAACACAATCCACAACACCTGACAAAGCCGTATTCTCCTGCCCCGTGATGGAATTGAACTGATGCTTTCCCAAATCAGGCAGTGAACAATTCATGGGATCAGAAAACAAGTTCTCCATCCCCTCAGTAACTTCAAAAGGACTCTCTGTGTAAAACGCAGCAATAAACAGTTTTTGTAATAAAACAACTCCAACCTTAATCTACACCATGGACACCAAGGAGATCAAACTCTGAACACAATGCCTTTGATGGAGCTGGGAGAGCCACAAGAAAAATGGACTCTTAAATTCTGATTAGAACAATCCAGGTGTTTCTAAACCTCTCTTTAACACAAAACCAAGGGCTGAGCCTGCACTTGCAGCAATACAGGTATTCCAGCTTGGGACCACTTTGCAGCCATGTCTCAGGAGTTGCTTTGCTGACTGTTCACATTGCAGGGCCACAGCCAAGCAGGTGAGATCCCCATCCCTGGAAGTGCCCAAGGCCAGGCTGGACAGGGCTTGGAGCAACCAAGTGTTGGGATAGTGGAAGGTGTCCCTGCCCAGGGGTGAAACAAGATGAGCTTTAAGCTTCCTTCCAGGGCAAACCATTCCATGATTTGCAATTCTATGAGATACCCTCTGCTCAACTTGAACTGAGTTATAGGAGCTTATTCATCACTGAAAAGTATCCAAAGTGTCTGTTTCACTCCTAAGAAGATTTTATCTTAGGGTGCCAGGAACTGCAACACCACGGAAAAATCCTCGAGAAAGAAGTTCTGTTTCAGCAAGACACTCAGGACTTGCAAAACCTGACAAAACAAACCTCATTCAGCAACAGGCACATCCCAAACTCTGGCAAAAACCATCCTTCATTCAGGTCACTCGCTGGAGCACCAGCACTGCAGCATTTTGTCCCGGCTTATCACATCAGGTCAGGTATTATTTTCTAGGAGAAAAACACCCCTGGTGCTCTAAAAACACAGGGTGAAGACTCCAAGCACGGCACTGCCTTCCACACACAGACACTCATGGATGAGAAGCAAGTCAGAGCCGGGACTGGGCAGCTCTTCCTGCTGAAAAGGGCTGTCCTTGGAGCTCAGAGACTCTCCTGACCTACAATTCATCTTCCTAATATTTTACCTGCTGCATTTTCCATGGAGCGTGGTCACAAACCCCGAGCTCTGATCATGCTTTGGCATCTATTTCCAGCCCATTCCAGCCAGAAATGGCACAAAGGGCAGAAGCTCTGATTAGGAAAAGCTGTTTCACAATGAAATGCAGATACAGGACAACCGGTGGATTCTGCCAGGAAGAGTTTATTTTGTTGTTTTGTGGTTTTTGTTTTGCTTTGGTGTTTTTTTTTTTTTTTTTTTTAACTAAACTAAAGCAGAAAAATATGTGATTTTTATTGCTGGTGAAAGTGGCTGGATTTGCACTCAAAGGAAGCCCAGGATTGTGAAATGAGCTGGGGAGAACTGATTGCCTTATCTGATCAACTTTCGCAGTATCCTCAGTTTCTTCACCTCCACATCACAACAGCAAGAACTTGGAATTACCTTTTTTAAGGATTTTACATTAACTTGGCTGTAAATCTGAATATCTGACTTAAGAACACTTTAATTTTGATAAGTCTTATTTTTCCCCTAAGATTTTTCAGTAGAAGAAACTCAGTTTCCTACAGGATTTTTCAAGGACTGACAAACAGTTAACCAAAATCCCTCTGGAAGAGGTTAGTAACCAGCATGGTAAGGAAGCCCCAGCAGGGATTAGATCTTAAATTTCCATCTGTAGATGAAGACACCACGAAGGACAACTCACCCTTAGCTTAGACTGTCTTCCCACCTCTGATCTGTAATGGTTTGTGGGATTACCCCAGAAACTGTCAAAAAAAGCCATCTGGGTTTAAACACCCACCACCCAACTACATCAGCTAATACAGAACTTGGGAGAAATGGGGAAAAGGAAGGAAATTTGTGCACTGATAGTGAGGTAGTAGAGAAGATGAGGGAGGCAAGGTAAAGTACCTCTAAAACCAACACTTACATTAGCTTAAAACATCAATGACTTCAGCCTAAGAGTTTGCAATAGAAGCTTCATCTGAGATCTCTAACTAATCATGGAATGGTTTGGTTTGGAAGGGATGTTAAAGCTCATCCAGTCCCACCCCCTGCCACGGGCAGGGACACCTCCCACCAGCCCAGGTTGCTCCAAGCCCGGTCCAACCTGGCCTTGGACACTTCCAGGGATGGGGCAGCCACAGCTTCTCTGGGCAACCTCTGCCAGGACTTCACTACCCTCACAGGGAAGAATACCTTCCCAATATCCCATCCAACCCTGCCCTCTGGCAACTGGAAGCCATTCTCCCCACCCTGTCACTCCAGCCCCTTGTCCAAGAACATGGCATGTGCTAGCATTTTACTTGCCCTTCCATCACAGAGGGAAAAGAGCATCTAAGCAACAAAAAACCCTGTTCTATGGGAAAGAAAATATAATCCTTCTGCTGCTTTCAACACAAATCCTGCAAGTCCCCATGGCAGGGTCTCTGTGGTCCCTTCTCCAATACCCCCAGGGTCAGTCAATGCATGAGCACCTGCCAAGCATAGGGATCTATGGTTTCAAATCAAACACAGAGCTGGGGTTTCTTGACACCATCAGACAATGTTCTCTCCATCATTTATCTTGGCCAGGGAAGGTCTTGCACGCCTGATTAATTTTGTTTAGAGGAGAGGCAGCGAATTCCAGGCCAGGGTGC
This sequence comes from Lophotriccus pileatus, assembly GCA_035583135.1. NCBI lineage: Eukaryota > Metazoa > Chordata > Aves > Passeriformes > Tyrannidae > Lophotriccus > Lophotriccus pileatus. The sequence continues at coordinate 1,998,995 of JAWWES010000067.1, forward strand.
TCTGACAGGACATCACTGCTTAGCATGCGAGGAAGGTCCTCTCCAGAGAAGTCCCCAGAACTGCTGAACCATTCCCAGGTTGCACCAAACCTTTAGTGTCACTTGGTAAAAGTGCAAAGAATAGGGCTGGGAAAGATTTCAAGTAATGCCAGTTCCAAAGAGCTCCAACCACAAAATAACTTCCCCAATCATGTACAAAAACAATCCTCTTGGAAAGCCTCCTGTGAGTACATACACTCATTTACACTCTGTTGTTATTGTTAGACATGTTATTCTCCACTGGTGATGAAATCCATATGTCTGCTTTTCCCTTCATTCTTTCTACATTACTATCTGAGGCTTTGATTTATTTCCTGGCTTTCCAAATTGATTATGCAGAGCCATAAAGGAGGGAAAACATGATACTGGAGACCCAGAGACAAAGCCATAAGCAAAAACAAAGGGCAGAAAAAAGAAAGACTGCAGTGCCAAGTCTCACACATCTGTAGGGAGGGAAAACATGGAGCGTTCTCCAAAATAAGGCAGACAGGGATTTATTGGGAAAGCTACAGTAAACTAAACTTCTTGGGCAGGGGTTAAGAAACTAAGGACCCAATCTTATAAACACTCAAGCACACACTTAACTTGATTTCAACATCAAAGCTGCCTAATATGAGTGAAGCCACGGAAGGTGTGTTTGCAGGGCATGAGGGGTTGGTGTTCCAGTCATAAAAGGCCAAGGAGGCTGGGACAGAGAGGCAACAAGCCAGGATTAAAAAAACCCAACCACAGCAAGCTGGCAAGGAGCTCTTGGCAGCTAAAATAATAATAATAGTGACCACCCCCCCCCCCCAAATTAAAACATTGTTATTATATATGCAAGGGATCCTCAATCTGTTTGTTTGGCAGAGCGAAAACTGAGATGGTCTTGCTGTTGGGACCTTTGTTCCTCATCACCCCCTTACTGCACGTCCGAAGCTTTAGAGATGAGAAAACATCTTTATTTGCCTGAAACTTCTCACCCAAGAAGAGCAGGATGACAACAGAATCAGCACTGATATTCCCAGAGGGATCTGCTCTTCCTTGATGTGTTGCTTTTGCTCTAACAGTGCCTGGTCCAGCATGTAGGTGGAGAAAAATGTTGTTTAATGATATATTGATAAATCAGTTTATGACTTACCTACCTGGCAAAAGTCAGGCTGAACACTGGTGCTATCCCTCTTGCATCACTGGAACATCACCTGCAATTCCCATCGTGGCAGAAGAACACACATTCCCAGGAACCTCAGCCTCAGGGTACACAATCACTGCAGTAAGAGCAGATCTAATCTTAAACATTCCTACAGGTACCACAACTCTGGGTCACCTCACCCATTGAGGGAACAGTTGCCATCTTCTGGAAAACCTCAGGAAAAAAGATATGTTTTAGAAAGTTCAAAAATGCACTTTTTAATGGTGGATTCCCACCTCCTTCTCTATGGCAGAGAGAAAAACCTTATCTGATACTACCCTTGTCCACCTTCTGCCAGTTCGGACCAAAAGTAACCCTTTGAAACATCAAGCTCAAGCTGGAAAAGCTTACACACAGCAAAAAAAAAAAAAAAAACAAAAAACAGTGAGGAAAAACCCACTTACCCACAACTTGCAAGTTTCCTGTGGGAAAATTAAGATTTTTGGTTTTTGTCAGAAAAGGGATTTTTCCCATAACTTCCTCTCTTTCAAGAGTTGTTGGAGTTGCAGCCAGTTCTATTCTAAAGCTCTTCAGTTTCCAGTATTAGGCTGGGAATATAATAAAAATAAGCTTCTTTGGAAGAACTCTGGTATTTCTAACTCCTTAAAGGACTGACTTTAGGACCAGCATGAAGAGCCATTGGTAGCTTTTCAAAAACTGTCAATTTTTTGCTCTGTCAGACAGAGCAGCACAGATTAGAAGTGTCACTAGGAGCTCTGGAGAACAGTTTAGCTCCTGTGCCCTTCCCCAAGATATTTCTTTCTCCATATTTCTCAGAGACAAATTATTATTTACTGTCAGAGAGGAGAGGGAGAGGAGAGGGAGAGGAGAGGGAGAGGAGAGGGAGAGGAG
>JAWWES010000067.1:2001669-2023766 GCA_035583135.1 Lophotriccus pileatus
AGAGGAGAGGAGAGGAGAGGAGAGGAGAGGAGAGGAGAGGAGAGGAGAGGAGAGGAGAGGAGAGGAGAGGAGAGGAACCCTTCATAAGTGTCTCTGCTGTTCAATGTCCACTTAAAGTGGGGTCTGCCAGACTTTGGCTGAGGACCTTGATCATTTCTTCAGCCACCTACTCCTCCCTTGGCTCAGCTACAAACACCTATCCAAAGCCAGATGTCCAAAAACCCAACCCTGGCATACAAACCTTCTACTAAGGGATGTCGTGGGAGCTGCTCACTGTTCTGGCTGCCAGGAAGAATCCCCCTCCTTGTTTCTTTACCTCCTTTCAGGTTGGTGTGAGGTCCCACCAGCTCCACATTGGGCTGTGGTGACCCTTTGGAAGAAGATGTGCATGAAAGGCGGGTTCTGCTGCTTTATCACACATCAGCAATTGCTTTTTCCAAGTTGTGCTGTTCCACAAACTCAAGTCAGCAAGTCCCATTTGCAATATTTAAGGCAGTTAAGGGGTGAAGCACTCGCAGCTCAGACTAGTGAATGGTCCTTCACACTGCTCCCACTGGAAGTGACCAGCAAACCAGCAGGGGTTGACAAGAGATTCCCACTTCCATATTTTAAGGAAAGTCGCATACAACACTGTGTTAAGGATTTCACCAACTTGTTCAGAAGTTCCTCCCTGCACATATTCACTGAAAACCAAAGACAGCTCATGTGAATGAAGTTATGGACCACATGCTTTCTCCATAACAAAAATAAAAGGAAGAAAAGAAGCTGACCACAAAAAGAAATTAGGGAATTTTTAAAGTCAAAATTGTGTTTTCCTGATATGATTGAAGTGACAAACCCTCAGCACTGCATTCCAGTAAAACCCAAGGCACGTTTGCTGGAGCAGCTGATCTCAGACAGTCTATGATATCAAGGGACCAGATCAGCACAAACTACAATAAATGAGGAATGTGGGGCATTTTTATGCCCAGCAACCATTAACTTCCTTCCTCCACTCTTGAACTGTCTGGGTTTTCAGCATTTGGTACCACATTCCACACTTGGAATTGGCAGGAAGATTAAAGGAGTCTGCAGCCCTTGCCTTCACAGAGCATTGCAAAGGGATCATGTCACAACCAATCCCTCCCCCACCATCTATCACTGATTATTAGAGAAAACTAAACTGCCTTGGAACCAGGAAAGTCCTTTTTTTTTCCATCTTGAGATCGTCTCCACTTACAATGTCCAGCATAACATTAAACCTCCCTCTCCAGGAACACAAGCCCCACTGGGCATCTGAGCTCAGCAGCCAAGAGCTGTCCTACCCGAGGCAGACAGAAATCCAGGATCTAGACTGGGACAGGGAGACTACCTTGTTCTGATAAGACACAGCAGAAGGAAGACAGAGCCTCTGGGGTTTTCAAGAGTCAGTGAAGCCTCACAGCTGGATGAGAGAAAGCAAACACAAGGCTCAGTCCTGAGACCTGAGGAGCTCTTGCAAGAGAGAACATCTTCCCTTGGAGAGCACATCCAGGCCAGTAAACAGTAACTTGAGAGGGGCTGTGATTACCGAGTGATGCCAGATAAACACCCTCATACCATGACCAGGACCTCGACCCACCCTTCCCCAATCACTCTCCCAGAAATCCAACCTTCTTCCAGACACAGTTTTATTTTTTTTGCAGAAAAGCTTGTTTGCTCTTTTCCTGCAGATAGCTGGTTGCAGACACACTTCTGCACCCACACTGATGACCACCCACCCTCTGCTCCTCCGTCAGTCATGGCCTTTTCCAAACTCCCTGACTTAAATGTCTACAGGTATGAAGTAGAGGGTACCAGCAGCATTCAAGTTCACCAGTCCTTATCCAGGGAAGAACTGTGACTGAATACACTCTCCATCCCTCAAAGTGTTCAAGGCCAGGTTGGACAGGGCCTGGAGCAACGTGGTCCAGTGGGAGATGTCCCTGTCCATGGCAGACAGTTGAAGCAACATAATCTTTAAGGTCCCTTAAAACCCATTCTGTGGTGTTCTGATTCTCTGAAGACAAGCTCAGGATGAACAGAGGGAATCTATTTGCCTCACACTGCAATGCAGAGGCTCGAGCAGACATCAGTGACCCCAACTCAGCCCTGAGGTCTGTCCAGCCAAGGAATAGCAGTAATTTTGCCTGTTCTGTGGCTTCTTGCCACAAAAAAGAGCAAATCATGCTTCAGGGGCTGTGCTCTCTTCCCATATCTGAGCTGCCTGTGCACATTCCCAAACAAAGCATTACACCATGTGAAAAGAAGGCACAAGCCCCACAAAGCCCATCCCACTGGCTAAGACAGGAAATATCTCCCATCATCTCAGCTAATCCTCCACCAATACAATAAGAAATTACAATAAGAAATTATGTCAAACAGCCTCCAAAAGATTATTAAGTGAAGAACAAAAACACTGCACCGCCCACCATGACAGAGCCAAAGGCAATAAAAGGGAAAATACAAAGTGCAGCCAGTGGCTGGAAGGAGGAGGGGATGAGGAGAAGCAGCAAACAGCCAGGAATGCCTTGAGCAAAGCCCCAGAGATGAAGCACATATAGAATCATGGAATAGGATCAGGGTGGTTTGGCTTGGAAGGGACCCTAAAGATCATCTTATCCCACCCCCTGCCATGGGCAGGGACACCTTCCACTAGAATAGGTGGCTTCAAACCTCACTCAGCCTGGCCTTGAACTCTGCCAGGGATGGGGATCCAGATGTAACACCTTCACCTCAGCTCCCCAGGAAACAAAAGGACTCCTTTTGCTGCTCCAGTGCCTCTTTTTGGCTACAACAAAAGGGTACACAGGCCAGGGTTTGAGTCTATGCCACATCCCAAAACTTCCTCCAGTTATAACAGAGTTTCTAATAACAGGAGACATCACCAAGAAGGTCCTAATGTGCATCTCACCACAAAAACTCTTTGCCCCCTTTAATCAGCACATTCAATTGACAGATGGGCTTTAACTGCAAAGATGTGACTTGAAAAGACATCTGCAAATGCTTTGCTGATAACATTAAGCAGACTGATGCTGCTTAGATATTTCAGCACTGGGATGTTAAAAGCTCTGGATTACCTGTGATAATCATAAAATTCCAGAATGGTTTGGGTTAGAAGGGACCTTAAAAATTGTATTTTTCCACCCCCCTGCAATGGGCAGGGACACCTTCCACCAGCCCAGGTTGCTCCAGCCTGGCCTTGGACACTTCCAGGGATGGGGCAGCCACAGCTTCTCTGGGCAACCTGTGCCAGGGCCTCCCCACCCTCACAAATTTCCCCTCTTTCAGTTTGAACCCATTCTTCCTTATCCTACCACTACAGTTCCTGATGAAATAATGATATATATAAATAATAATCATACATAGCACAGCTAATGCATGTCAGCTCCTTTTAGGAATAATTTGGATGCTCAGAATATAATTCCTGAAATATCTCCCCCCTGCTCCTCTTCCTGATGCTCAAGAAGGTCTTTGAACTTAAACACAGCATTTGGATGGACAGCATTGAGGGAAACTTGGCACCTTCTCCAATACCAACCTCCAAAATACTGTTCCCAGGTTGAATAACTTGTTTTGAAAGGCAGAATTCCTCAAGATATTTTTGTGTTCTTTAACAAGTGCATTTAAGGCATATAGATTTAACTGTTGCAAAAGCAGCAGAGAGGAGCCTCCTTCTCTTTGATTCCTCTTCTAGTGGAAGAGTTCACATACATGATCCCAGCATGCTGTTGACACAGGAAATCTTAGTTTTCGGAATTTATCAGGCAGTTATTCTCCCCCACAAGGTCTAGACTTATTTCTTTCCATGTGACATAAACCCCTCTAATTTACTTCTTGAATTCCCCTTTTCAGTTCAAATCAGTGCTTTGAGATTTTATGTAGAAAACACCCATATTGTCAAGTCCACCCTTACAATTCCGATCTTCCATTTGACCTTCTCAACATCTTGCTCCATCCTTCCTACCAGCCCTTGCCCACCATCTGCCTCCCCTCCCATCCTCACAGCCAAGGAGGCTCCTCATCTGGCAGTGCCAAGTGATGCCAGATGATCCCTCAGCCTCAATCACCTGCACAGCTGTTAAGGACAGGGAATATAAAAACCAGAACATTTTCTGGATCCTACAGCTTGCAAACACCCATAGATCCCCTGGAACACCTAATATTTCATCAGCACTTCTCTATCTATGCTGGTTTACACTTCTCTTCCTTTAATTTCTTCCAGCAATTCTTCCTTGGCCACAGAGGGCCAAAAACTCCAGTTTAGGTGCAAGCTGAGCTCTGCCCTTTGCCAAATCCCAAGAGCTGAAGCCAGACTTAATCCCCTGTAAAAACAAAGGCCTGGGAAACAAACAGAATTGGGTTTAATTTGTTGTTTGCTGACACTTTTGATAACCAACACAGGCACCCTGGAGGGCACAGTCTCTCCTTGGTGAGCTTTTCACTGCTGTCTCAATTACAGGCAGGGTTATTATTTGATCTCCTCACTTCAGGAAAATATTGCATGTGTGTGCTGGAACGTGCTGGTTTATTCTGCTTCACAACACCACCAGGTCAGTGAAACAGGATAAAATCATGTTGAGAAATTAAGATATAATAAGATACAAATAAGTAAGTCTGCATGAACTGCACATGACACGTAGACACCTAATTCTCAGATGACTCCTCCAGAAATCTTTACCCAACTAGACTGGAAGACAACCCAGTTTATTCCATCCCATTTTGCAGTCAGATGTTTGCAGAAACACCTGGGGAGACTCAGGGACCAATTTTCCTGGAGCACAACAAAAACCTGGCTCTCAGTTCTAGCCCGGCCAAGCTCCCCTTGAGTTCATCAATAAAATTTGGTTGTTTCATTACAGTTCAGTATATTTGTATAAATATTTGATAAAGGCTCTGACTGGGCCCCCTCGGTGGGACCGTAATTATGCTAATAATGATAATATCAATAGAGGACGTTCCCTCCCAAGAAGTTTGGAGTCGGGACAGGCATCCAGACAGGACTGGAGCAAAGCATTATCATCATCACTGCTTTCTGTGACTCAGTGGGGCTCACCCAGAACTCACACACAAACTGCAGGAGTGCTGGGAAGGAGCTCAGCATCCCAGCTCCCACACTTCCCATGTGTTATACTTCAGCAGCTCCTCTCCCTGCACCTTCCCCCCCAGTGGCACCAGGTTTGGACACTAAAGCTGCCTTTTAGAGGGAAGAGTCCTGCAGCTGCTCACATTATCATCACATCCTCCAGTTTAATAAATCCCCCAGACTCTCGATATCAAAATCTGGTTTATGATAACTCCTGGCTCGGACATCTGATTTCTGCCCACAGGACACTGAAGACTGTTCTACAACACATCATTAAAATCCTACGGGACACACAAGTGGTTGCACCAAAACTGACACACACAACACGTTCCACCAAAGGTGTTTGCTTTCAACATATTCAACCAATCCTTCAACAGTCTAAATTAGTAGGCCTATTTGGAGAAAAGAGAAAAGAAAAGGTGGATAGCAGAGTCTTTGTGTAACTCAGGACAGGGTATTGTATTCCAACAGTGAATTGCCAGTTTTTCCACATGAGTAATACTGGCTAGGTAGCACAGAGGGAATGAACATCCTCAGTTACAAAACCTGCCACAGGCTCCAAACTGGCAGAGTGAGGCAGAGGATCCCAATTCCCAAGCCATCTGCTCTCTGGAAAGGTATGGAGAAAACTGGAGGGTGTGCAAATCCTGATGCTCTGGGTGCTACTGGCTACCTCATTGCTTAGAGTTCAAATCCCACTGAACTGTAGCCTCACCATTGTTAAAGAGAGTAATTTTCTCCTGGGAGGTTTAAGAAGAGGGTGGTTCCCAGTGGAGACTGCTTCCTATTAAACTGTCAGAGTTATTCCAGGACTTGCAACACTAAACACAAGTTTGCCTCTTAGGAATTGCTTTTGTTCCAAATCCTGATGGCTCCTCACAGAGAAGCTTCACCTGTTCAAAGCTCCCAGAGGAATCACTGGAGAGAGGAAAGGTGCCACCAGGCAGGGCACAGCTTTGTTATTGTCCATCACTCCTGAAGGTGCTTGTAAATCTAGAGAGTGATTAACATGCACATATTGCTGGCTCTGACACCGAAGTGAATATGCACTTAGAGCACATTTGAAGACAATCCCCCATCATCCCAACCTGCTCCCAGTGACAGCTGACAGCACTGTTAATGTGGGGTCTGAAGGCTTGAGAGCCCTGTTTATACATCCCAGCAGGACACTTGTCTTCTTATTTGGAATACAAAAACCACGTGAGACCCAAGCCTAGGTCAGCTCCAACCCCCTCAGGCACAGCTGTTGGCTGGCCAGTGTTTATTCCTCCTCTGTTTATGCACCTGGTGATTTATGTGCAAACCTTATCCATGACAAATCAAATCCAGGGGTTTGTTCCCTGCCCAGAAGAGAGGGGGTTTCTCTCCGCTGCACCAACCACCTCAAAAGCTCATCCCATCCTCCAGCAGCACCTTCCAGACCGGCAGCACTGGCACATGTATTCCCTCTTCTACCATCCACACCCTCAGGGATTATGAAACACTTTGGGTTTGAGTGGGTTTTTTTTTTCAGGCCAGGCAAGATTTCACTTAATAAAGTTTGCTGTTTTGGCAACCAACCATTAACAACTGCTCCGTGTCTGCTTTTCTGCTGCTCACGGTTACCTTTTCACAGCAGCCTCCAGACCTCCAGACCCAAGTGCTTCCCAAGTTAGGGAAAGGTCCGTAACACAGTGCCAACAACCTGCAAGTTGAAGATATACAAGTTTCCTTTTCCCCATCCTCATATCTGGTTACCCAGAAGGAAAGGCAATTAAATTACCTGGTGGAGAATAAATCACCAGAAATAGCCACTGGTCCTTGACATTGACTTGTTTTCCTCTGTGTCACAGCAAGTCCTTAAGTAAATATCGGGCAAAGAACTACATAATTCCAGGATTCAATTTGAGAAGCGTTTCTGGAGTGCCCACAAATAACACAGGGCACAGGGGTAGAGTTTCTTTGCACTGACACTGACATGTTTACTTATAAAATGATCACAGAGCAGATTGATGGGAATTGGACTCTATTTATGCTGAACTTGCCCCAGATTTCTAACTCTGGATCTATTAAGCAGGCTAAACCCTGAGGCAGCACATATTCCATTAACATGGGATCACAAAATCCAACAGAAGCATGCATGGGAATTCTGGGTGTTTTTTATTCCCAAGCAGCTCACCTGTTGCAAAGCTTAAAATCTCCACACAGATCTGCAGGAACATGGAGTTGCCACACAGGCTAATTTTTTAAACTGGGAAAATCATCATTAGAGGAACCTGGTAGCCACCTCTGCTTATTATTCGTGGTTATTGATCTCCAGTTCTGTGCCCAGTTGCTTCTCACCTACCAAGACTGCCAAAAAAAGATCTCCCACACTGTAAAACAGCACTTGAAGAGATTCAGAACATGACTGATAAAGCAGAAGTAACAACAGAAGTGACCCAGCAGCTTTTCTCGGTGATAGTTTTCCAAAACAATGCTCATCTTGAAACAACCACCCACATCCAGAGCACTCTCCCTGCTCACCACTTTGGCCAGACAGCGTCCCACACCAGTTAATATCCTACGGCCCATTTCTTGCAGGAATCACTGAATTTCCCATTAATAGAGGAAACCTAAACACCCACATTGTACCATTTTGCCAACTCCCTGTCTGTGGTCAGTGATGTTCTGCTTTCCACTCCTGCAACCCTTCCCAGCACAGCCTGGGCAGGCTCAGATGTGCAGTGCCAGTTTCTCCACTGCTCAGCCAAGCTCTTCACATCCATGTGGCAGCAATTAAAGGATGACCTCCTTTTGGTCTCTGTTCCTTTGCTCTCCTTCTCACCCTTTTATTTCCACCTTAGCAGCATCTCTCCATGGAGAGTCCCTCTGAGTTTTCTCTCCAGCTACCCCTTCCACACATGCCAGTCATTCTTTCGTGCCAGTAATCCCCACAGATCTCCCCTCAGTGCCATCCCAGCTGGCATTTTCAAATTTCCTGCCTCCATCCCATCATCATCCTGCAGTGATCCAGGAGCCCTTTCTCCTGGGGCCATACACATGGCCCATATCCCACCCTAATACCTCACAGAGGTTTCCTCTGGGAGGTTTCTATAAGACAAGGGGGAATGGCTTTAAACTGAAATAAAGGAGGTTTAGGTGAGATATTAGAAAGAAATCGTTCCCTGTGAGGATGGGGAGGCCTTGGCACAAAGAAGCTGTGGCTGCTCCCCCATCCCTGGGAGCATTCAAGGCCAGGCTGGATGGGCCTTGGAGCAATGTGTTCTAGTGGAAGGTGTCCCTGCCCATGGCAGGGGGTTGGAACAAGATGATCTTTAAGGTCTCTTCCAACCCAAACCAGTCTGGGATTCTCTGATTCCTGAGCCTGGAGGTGGATATACCCTCCATCCTCCCACTATGCCACTGCAGAAAAACTTTCTTGCCCCTCTTTCCCTTGCTCCCTGCCCCTGGACTCTGTCCTGTGTACAGCTCCTCACCTCACAGTGATGATTTTCCTGCCTGGAAACAGAAAATTTCTTCATCATTCCTCTTGAGACAAACACCTCAGGTAACTCCACAAGAACAAATCCCCCCCAACAACAGTATTGACTCAACACAAAAGCACAACCACACTTAGCCAAAGAGAGCAGGGGTATATCCACAGCTCCAAGGCATTCCAGCCACCAGAGCAAGCATTCTGTACTTGAGAGGAAGCCGTGGGATTTATTTGTATCACACAATGATGAAATCCAACAGTAACTAAGGAGGATGTTAAGCCACAGCCAGTAAATGAGGTCTTTTGAAATCAGCAAGCCCAGAGAACTCGTATTTGAGATTTAAAAGAGACCTGGCCAGGGAGTGCTCTGGATCATTAATGTTGACTTTTAATAAGTCTTTGGAACACTGAGGGCTGGAAGAAAGCTTATGTTTTGCCAGAGTTTTAAGAGGATAGAAACAGGATGACCCACATAATTACCCACCTGTGACCCTGACTCCTATCCCAGGTGAAATAATGGAACAGCTGTAAAAGAACTTCATTAGTAAAGCATTAAAGGAGGGTAACAGCAAATGCCAACAGCTTGGGTTTATAGGAAGCAGATTTGTCACTAAGTTGAGAAATTGTTTTGGAGTTGAATATGTTCCTTAATCATGTAGGCTGGAGTGAAAGGAGTACAGAGCTTATACAGCTTAAAGCCAACTAAGGCCTTACAATAAGCTCAGCCTTCCTATCCCTGTAGAAGGGCTACCAAAGCAGTTACAGAATCCCAGCAAGCCAGGAAATTGTGGGGTATGGTGGGCAAGTGATCCTTGAGTCATCACATGCTGTGGGAAGGCACAAGTGCATGGTGAAAAGGAAAGGAACAGCCACAGCAGAAATTTCCCCTGTGTCAAGTGCACAGCATATCACTCCCTGCTTTGGATTTCCTTGGCTCCACATTTCCACCAATGAGAAGCCCCTTATCTTGAATTAGTTTTGTTTTCAGTGCAACATCAACACGACATTCATAAAAAGTGCATTTATTTGAATGCAAATTCATAAACTGAAGCATGAGGATGAACATCAGGGATGCTTCCTGGTACACACCAAAAGCTGTGGTCCTCTGAAACAGCAGCAGGAGCCAGGACAGAACAACATTCACTGGTAAAGGACCAGGAAATTCATTACATATCAGGAAGGGTTTGGGTTCTTGCCCAAGGGTAAGACGAGAAACATGGGGGAAAAACCCTGCTGTTTGTGTCATCTTCTGGAGTGAAGCAATGAGTGATGAAGAGCCAAAAATGCTTGATGCTTTTGGGTTCCATGTTACCAAGAGGATGCACCTCATCCCCAGCAGCATCACTGCCCTGCTCAAGGCAGACCAGCAGTCTCTGCCTGGGAGGTCAGTTACACTGTGACCTTCATGAAAAAGCCAGTTTTCCAACCCAGAAGCCAAAAATCTCCAGGCAGAACCCAGTCACCTTCCCCTTTGATTTACAACAGCTTGGGAGTCCCTGCCAGCTCCAGGTGGGGCAGCAGGAAGTTGGGGAGAAAGACCATTTTTCGCTCTAAAATTGCTAATGCACAGAATTCATGTTGGATATCACACCCCCTGGGCATTCTAGGGACAGAAGGAGGGGTGGGAATTATTTCAAAGTCCCCCTGATGGCATTGCTGAGCCTTTATGACTTCATCCCAGTAACTGTTCTGCTTTTGAGAGTCAAGAACAACATGAATTTTTCCATATCTTGTGGTTTTTGGAGGGTGTGAATACATTTTCCTGCTGTGAGTTACTTAGGTATCAGCAAACCCAACCCAGCAGTGGTAAAGCCATTGAGCAATACAAAAACCCCTTGATGCAGATGTGGCAGGCTCACCAGGATGTTCTAAGTGTCAGGAGGTTCTAAGTGTCAAAAACCATCAAGAATTGCAGATACTTCTCATGGTCCTGGTAAGTCTGCTCAGAGATGTTTCTTAAACTCAGAACTTGTGAAAAATTACTTTACCTTCCCTTTCTACATTTGGTTTCATACCTTGTGCACATTCATGAATGCAAAATGCCAAAAGACAACAGACTTCTGCCCTTTCAGACCATCAGGAATCAAGTAACCCTCCAAATCCCTCAGAAAAATAGCTTCTTGATATATCAACAAGAAAAGCAATGCTGTTGTTGCCTCCCACCACCAGTTGTCTCTTCCTAAAGCTGTATCTCAGCAGGAGCTTTAAACTGAAGGACAGGAGTTGGACTTGGTCTTTTTGGATCCAGCTCAGGATATTCCATGATTCTATGACTCTGTTAACTGATCTTTCTGAGTTCTCAGGGCTGAAAGAAGCAGTCAGGGCACAGTGAAGGGTGGATCCCAAACCCAAAGGCAAACTTGTGACCATGGTGGTGATGGCTACTTTACTCCAAAAACATCTCTGTTTTTCCATGTGTGCTCCTCGGCTCTGCTACAGCCCACAAAAAGATGTGGACCTGCTGAGGAGGCCACGGAGCTGCTCCCAGGGCTGGAGCCCCTCTGCTCTGGAGCCAGACTGGGAGAGCTGGGGGGGTCCCCTGGAGAATGGAAGGCTCCAGGGAGACCTGAGAGCACCTTCCAGGGCCTAAACGGGCTCCAGGAGAGCTGGAGAGGGACTGGGGACAAGGGATGGAGGGACAGGACACAGGGAATGGCTTCCCAGTGCCAGAGGGCAGGGATAGGTGGGATATAGGGAAGGAATTCCTGGCTGGGAGGGTGGGGAGGCCCTGGCACAGGTTGCCCAGAGAAGCTGTGGCTGCCCCATCCCTGGAAGTGTCCAAGGCCAGGCTGGAGCAACCTGGGCTAGTGGAGGGTTGTCCCTGCCCATGGCAGGAGGTGGAACTGGATGATCCTTAAGGTCCCTTCCAATCCAATTCTGGGATTTTATAATTCTACAAAAAAAACCCCCACAAAAAGCCTCCATTTTACTCACTGGCCTTTTGAATCCAGCTCCTCCATGAGAAAGTGCAGGAAGAACAGGAAGAGGAGGAGAGACCTCATTTAAAACTATACAAGGGGAAATTGCAAAAAATTACCTAAACCTTTAGGACCATATTTATATTTTGATTTCATGTAATATTACTTCCTGGTTTCCAGCACATATTCCCTGGGCGTCCCCTATCAAATATCAGGCAGTATTAAATCACTGATCCCTGATCCCCGTAGCTCTCAGAAAAACATCTGTACTAATTTGTTGGTTTTCCTTAACACAAGGGCCAGCTGAACTCCTCCAGGGCCCAGCCAAGTGAGATCGCTGACAGATGCAGAATAGGAGTGCAAAGATTTTTCCTTTATTAAAAATAAGGTTCAACACTCCAAGCCCTGAGCTTGTCATTTGCCAAAGTGATGAAATGACACGCGGCAACCTTGATCCAGCACTGTTGTGGAGACAAAAACAGGGTCTTACCTAACGCAAATGATTCCTGACAGCACAGCCAAAGTGGCCCTGGCCAACAAGGTGAGGGGTCTGGCAGTGTGGGACATGGCCCTTTTCTGCTCAGGGTCTCTGAAGTATCTCAAAGGGAAAGAGTTATTTAAGTTCATCGATCTGGGAACACAGCAGATCTGGCTCCTTGCTCACCACTTTGAGGAGCTTGACTCTGTTTAGGACAAGCTTTGCTGCAGCAGCTCAGCACGAAGCTGCTTTGACAGGGACAGAAGTTCAGGTAGGGCAAAATCATCAAGGACTGGTGGAATAAACACCACAGCCCCCGAGGGATGAGTCAGCACCATCTTTGCGGGCAGCTCCCAACAGCTTCCAAGGCTTTTGCACGTACAAGTTAAACTCATGGCACAGGTATCCCAGGTAATCTACAGGGGCACATGGGAATTAAAAGCAGCTTTCCCTTGACACAGAGTAGTCTTCCTAAGAAAAAGCTGCTTTCCAAGCTCACAAGAGTCCCGACTAACAGCACAAGACCTTGTTTTACTCCTTGTCTGCTGGGCTCTGTCATATGGGTGCTCCTCTTGTGCAGAACTTACACACATACAAGATGAAGAGGCAGGTATCAGAGGATGCTCTTGAATTAATGGGAATATTATCCAAGTGCAGTCCAGCTGCCAGGGAAAGACCTACTTGCATGAATAACCTCAGCCATGTGTTCCACCCCAAAAGGCTCAGCACAGAACTTGTCAGCACCACGTCTCAGCAGGACTGACGCACACGCGGTGCCATCGCTGCTGGTTCCCAGCGGTCATTTCCCTGCAGGAAATTCTCTCCCCAGGGATGACCCGGTGAAAATGCAGGAAACCCCACAAACCCACATCCCTCCTGCAGCAGCCTGGGGACGAATCCCAGCCGGGGCACTGGGCAGCCCATGGACAGGCTGTATCTGCTTCCAATAAACTTTTACAGCCTGTCAATGCACTGAATCCTATGCAATAAAATTGTTATCAGAGAAAAGTCTTGCAGTGCCAGTGTTGTTTTATTTTTCCCCCCTCTTTTTAATTTGAGGACAGCTGGGAGGGACTGATTCAGAGGCCAAGTTTGTAAGATTATTTTTTTTGAGGGGGAGAAAAAAAATGACTTTAAATTACAGTGGGAATTTTCAGAGCCTCCTTCTGGGGAGAGGAGCCATTTTCAAAAGTGACTTCATTTCCAGAGCTGGCGTTCCTCCCAGTATTTGAACAAGCAAGGAAAAAAAGAGTTCAGAAAGTAGATGAAGGTTTCAAGTTTGGCTTGACTGGTTTCAAATTTAATGGCCATAAACCAACCTTTAGAATTCCAGCAAATTTTAGGATGGTTTATCTTATCAGGCTGCCAGTCCTGAACCTCAGCCCACTGAGCAGAGATGACCCTGCACAGCATTGCCTTCAGGAGGCATTTGACACACAGCCAAGCAACCTGAGGACCCTCAGCTGGCAGACCTGTGCATTTAACCCTGCAAAGCTTTTCCTGGGCTTTATAAGGGGTACGGTGTGAAAGCCTTGCTTTGCATCCCTTCCCTACGATGCATTTTTGTGGCAGTCATTAAGGGCCATGTTAAGCCAGTTTAAATCCCTTTTCAAGTCCCTGTCCCAGTGAAATGGGGAGCAGGGGACATTTAGGAGCAATTCAGACTCCAGTAAAGCACCAGCTGGAGACACTGAGACCAAGGAGACTTTTGAGCAGTAAAATCTCTTTATTCCCAACTTTTAAAATGCAGATAACATTGTTTTCTTAACGAGCACGTTAGAAGATAAATATCCTGCCAGTGGTTAATAGGCTCCGTGTCTCCCAGGATCTGCAGCCCAATTCCTGATCCCATCAGGGACTGTTTAAGGCAGTTTCCACCCTGGCTCGTGGCTGTTCGTTATTCTTGGTTATCAGGAAAGCTTTCCTTGGGAGGAGCAGGGCTCCTGCAAAAAGCGGTAAGCAGGAGGAATGTTCCCCTCTTGGATTGTCAGTCACCCCAAGATTTGCTGATCCATGAGCCTTGGAGGGAGCTGTAAATTCCATGTCCCAGCATGTGGCTGAGTGAGGGAGGTTCCCCACATAGGGTGCAAACAGCTGGAGCTCCAGACAGATGTTCCCCACAGCAGTGACTGATGGTTCTCTCCCCTAGATGTCAACTTTCACTAGAGTTTTAGGAAAGATAAGTCAGTAACGATCGCTCTGTAAATGACTCTTGGCAGGGAGGAAAAACACCAAGAGCCTTTAGGAAGAGCTGCTCTTTGTCAGAATAGCAGAACCTTTAATTTTATTTATTTTGTTTCCATACTGTATGTTGTCTCGGGGCGGGGGGGGGGGCTGGGGGATGCACGGCGGGGAAGAACTGCCTTCTAGACTGGATGTTAATGTCCAAGATGTGGTGGACTGGCTGCTGGAGTTCCCCAGCTCCATCTCTTGATATCACATCTTCACTTTTAAAGTGTGGTTTTTTTATTTCTGATGAAAGGGAGGGTTGATAGATGTGTTTGAATGGCCACAGGAAAGAAGGAAAGCTGCTCTGCTCTGACAGAGGGACCAGCTGACTGACAGCTCTGAAGGGGCATGTAGGCTGAGGGGTGGTCTCTGTCCAGCCTGGTTTCCCACAGCATCCCACAGAGCAGCTCCTTGGAGAGCTCTGCCAGCAATCCTGCTGGCCATAAATCCAACTACGTGACACAATCAGTGCCTGTTCTCCAGGTGGCACCACAGGGAGAGAAAGCAAAGACAACAAGCTGGTGACAGAAACCTTACTCCAAATTTCTCATGACTTCAGGAATCACTCATTCCTGCTTTCCTGTTTACCCTGGATGTCTCCCACCTCTTTGGACTTCAACCCCTTCAGTGCACAGAGGTTTGCATGGCAGCAAACACCAGCTTTTTGATCCAAAATAAGTTTATTTAAGTCAGCATTTCCCTTTGTAAGGAGCGGGAGAGGTTCCTAGGGGTGTAGACACAGTGAAAGGGCACTGGAACTGCAATGAGGAGGGCAGGTTTTGGGGAATCTGGGTTTAAACCTCTCCCATGTTACCTCTAAAAGGCCACACTTTCCCTCTCAGCCTCCCCATCTGCACGGAAATCATGGAATTCCAGATGATGGATTGCCAGCCTGCTCTACCAAGTGGTGAGAATTAACTGGTGCCTGTCCAGCTCATTGGGAGCCTGGGATGACAGGTAGTACAAAACTGCAAACCCTATTATATCATCCCACCATCCCCTTGGCCAAAAACCTGCCTCTGCAGAGAAGATCCAGACACCAAACACGTTATTAAGTGAGGATGTCTGACAGTAGTTCAGCTACGGAGAGATGTTAAATAGCAATAATAATGAAACCCTACTCAGCATTTGAGGATGCTGTACATCTTCAAAGCACTTCACCAGAACATTAACTGATTATACCCAGAATAAATTGCTCACAGCTGTTGGAGATCCATGAGGTTTCAAAGAAATGGCTGGAACATCGTCCATCCTGGATCATACAGAGGATGCACGTACTGCAGCCTAATCAAGAGCTCAAAGGAAACGACTTGCAGGGAGTTCAGCTTTTAGTGCTCCTCTGTACACCTCAAAATGTGGTTTATTATTAGAGAAAGCAGCACAGACCTGAGCTCCCTCCTCTCAGTGAAGAAGAAAAGTTGTGACAGAGCCAAAGCCAAAATAAAGTCCAATGTCATCCTGTGAAAACTCCTGTTACAAGCCCATCTTTGCAGAAATAGCCCCATGCAAGACAGCTTAAAGCATCTCTACAGTGTTGAGACACAACCAAGGTTTAGCTCTTCTGTAATAAACACAGCAAGCCCCTCCAACAACCCCTTCTGCACTTGTCTGTCTTAATTTAACTGTGGATTTCACTACTGCAGTTCCACACTGTGTCAAAGAACTAAGGCTGCCCTAACCAGTTCCCATTCATGGCTTATAAAAACATCCCAGCCCAACTCTCCCACCCCAAACCAATCAGCTGGGAAAAAGCCCTTGCAGGTGCCCAGCAAAAAGCTCAAAGCTGCAAGTGCCAAGTAGCACAACACCCTCAAAAGAGCACCAGGGCACTTGCACCTTGAACAAACCCAGGATTATTTCCACAAACAGTTGCTAGCTGGCTTTCCAAAACTGGAGCAAGTTCCTGAGCTGTTCCCACCCAGACAGGTGCAAGGCAGGTCACCCAGCACAGCACCAACACCTGATCCCTGATTCCCTTGCAGCACGAACACCTAATTCCTGATCTCCTCACAGCAGGAGTACAGCAAATTAGGGCAGATGTGCTGTAAAATAACAGGAGAAAGGATGGGACATGGCCAAGGGTGAGGATGAAGGGCACGCAGATCATCACCCTTGGTAAAACCTGCAGCAACCAGAACAAATCAAAACTGAGAGCTCCACCAGAACTTAATCTGGGGGGATGAGGGCAGCAAAGGGCAGAAGAGCAATGTTTCAGTGGAGAGATCAGGTGAGATGCAGGTCAGAAATAGGTCAGGACTAACACACAAGCCCAAAACAGGAGCTTTTCAGATGACAAAGGCCAAGGTCAAGGCAGAGCAGCCAAACTTGTGTTTGCACAGAGAGCTTCTATCAAGCCTTGCTGGGAAAGGGGGACACAGAGGAAGAGGGAAGACACAATGACACATCCAGAGGAAAGCAAAGCAGCCCCTTATTTCTTTAATATTAAAGCTCAGTGTGCAGGGTCTCATAGGAGTCTTGGGTTCAGCTTTCCCCACATTTGCAGGCCACGTACTGGAGACTGTCCTGCCACTCATCATCACAATCTCCACAGAATCCTGAGGTGAATGCATTAAAAATGAAAACCCCAGCACCCTCCAGGGATCCCTTGGAGACAGCAACCTAGCAAAGGATGAGCTATTTAAAGCAGTAGCCTGTGATGCTTTCCCAAACCCTCCTCACCTGAAGAAAGCACCATAACACATTTTTTTGTTTGCCCCCAGCTCACCCACTCAGAAGCAGCAGGGGGGGCTTGTTTTGCAGACCACAGTTTAGAAGGAGGTCTATGTGTTTATTGAGTGATTTAGGCTCTACAAGAAGGGAATCACACTCTTAGTGTGCTTAACTTGGTCTATGTGGATTATTTTAAGGAAACTTCTAATACACAGCTCAAACCAGCTTGAGATAGGGGCTGAAGGGCTTGAACATGAAATAGAGCCTGAAAAGGCCATCCCTGCCCCATGCATGGCACAAAATATTCTCAGAAAATCACACCAGCTTGAGGTATCAGGTCTGGTCTGTTATCAAGAGACACTGCTACACTGACATGCTACAAGGGGCACTGAGGATGTTGGTCCAAAACCCAGCCTCCTATGCAGCTCTGTCACTCAGGGTCTGCAGCATAAAACCTAAGGCACACTGTCAGCAGGTTGCATTCGAGTCTGAAAGCACAGCTTAAAGATCTCTGTGTGGGCCATCAGAGTGGGAAGAGCCAAGACCTACTGGGAAACAGCCCTGGAGTGGGTTGGCAGAGCTCCATGAGAGCTCCCAGGGTGGGTATGAGCCATGGCCAGTGATGGGCAGAAAAAGGCAGATTTGAGGAGTTTCTTGTGGCCACCCCTTGCCCCAAGAGCCACAGCAAGGGCTGTGCACCAACAAGGGAGGAGAAGCATGGAAGGGCAAAGCACACAGCCCACCTGCTCAGGCTGTGCCTGCATCCAGCTCTGTCAGCCTCTCACTTGGAAAAAAACCCACCACAAATATAGTTTCTCCCATCCAAGAGTCTCTCCTTCCCCCTCTGAGCTCATGCATGGCCCAGGCTCCAGGACAGCTGCTGGGTTGCCAAGTCCCTCCAGACCCCAGAGCAACACGATCAGGATGATGGCAGGGCCAGCTGCTGGAAATCACTGCAAGCTCCAAATAACTGAAGGCCACGCAGGGGAAAACAACAAAGCACCAGAAACCCCTCACTCCTTTCCCTCTGCTTAGACATTGTGGGCTGGTTGCTCCCACTATCCTGAAATGGCCAAATAAGCCCTGGCCAAATTGACAGCTCGTAATGAGTTTTTAAAAATATTTTAAAAATACGTATTTTAAAAATACTCTGGGTGGGGATTAAGTAGCCCAGGGAACAGGCAGTGGATTTTTTCACACCTAAATGATTGTTTTGAATGCAGCTCAGGTCAGTAGAAGTGACCTTGACCCTGACTGTGACCAATGCCAAGTGACTCCAGTGTGAAATTCCCTCCTCCAGGCATCATCAGGAGTTCATGGAATGGCAGAAAGGTCAGCTGTGTGCCTGCAGGATCTGCTAGTCCTGGTTTAGGAGGGCTCACACATTTCCATACAGGCTCTGCTTGTAAGAGCCGCCCAACTCAGCAAGCTTAACTCCCTACAAGAATAAAAGACCTTTCTGACTACAGAATTACTGTCTCCTGCAACAAAACTCTCCGAACTCATTTTAAAACACCATTTTGTTTAAATTAGAGCACATTAAAGCAAGCAACAATGTCCCTGTGTAAAAAATGGGAAGCATGTTGTCTTCCCATGGTAGTTTGCACAGTGGGCTACCAAATGTCCTCAGCTGACACCAAACATCAGCCAAGGGACATGGAGAGGATGAAGAGGAGCTGGGTGCCTGCTCTCTGAACACATGGGGACCAGGAACAACACAGCTCAGCAAGTAAGATGGGATTTTGGGACACAGATCCCCACAGGACCTCCACTGACAGCAGCTGGGCTGGGACTCTGGCTTATTCTTCCCGGAAAACAAGAGCAGGGGAGGGAGCCAACAAAAAGTATTCATTTCAGTTTCAAAAGTATCAGGGAGACTCCTCATCAAGATGAGGGGAACAGAGGGCAGGTTGGGATGGGCCTTGGATGCCATAAACACTGGTGATGGTGACAAAGGACAAGTGGGAAGCTGAGGAAGAGCAGTAGCACTCAGGCAGCAAAGAACATGATATTTTACCATCGTACCACGTTCCTGCAGCTCCACAGCCTTTCAGGCATGGCTTCCCAGCTCCTGTTTCCAGCTGGCAGGATGGGGACTTGCAGCTGATTTGAAGCCAGAACTGCAGGATAATGTTGTTGCCCCCCTTTCCCTCTGCTCACTGTCAGAGTTGTCCACAGTGGCAAAACCACTCTCTCTACACCTCACTGCTTCCACAGCATCCATGCCAAGGCACACAAGTCTGGGAATCTTCCCTTGAGATTTTAGGTGCCTCTGGGATGGGAAGGGGGCCGGACTAACCTGCCACTCTGCACCACCAGCCCCACAGGTGCCCAGATATATCCTGAGCATCAGGACCCTTAGGAAAAGCGCCCCCCCCCCCACTCCCATGCTGTGCCAATTCCACAGAAATAAAGTCCAGCCTGCCAGCTCTGTTCAGCTCTGCTCCAAGCACACTGGATGAGGCAAAACCAGAGGTGCTGCTCCCCATTACAAACCTAGAAATAAGGAAAATAAAAGGGGATACAGTTCTAGGCTGGGCTTGTCATCAGTGTGCCTCCTGAACTGTCTCCACCATCACGTCCCCAGTGCACTGCAGTGTGGATGTGCAGAGTGTTTCTCCAGCACCGAATCCTCTCCAGTTTCACTCCCCTTTTAGGGCAGCACATTAACTTTAGTGTGTGGCCATCCAAAACACCCTGTTCCTTGTGGTGTTCCATAAGGGAGAGGAAAGATCTGCACCTTTCCTCTTCAAGAGACTCTTGGGTTTTCAGAGGAGCAATCACTGCACATGTAGTCCAGCAAACCCATCTCAGCACATTAACAGCTGACTAGCTCATTATTCATTATTAGAGAGTCTGGTCCAGCTGAACTCCTCCCTTCCTGTCCTCTGCCTTCCAGACAGAGGGAGAGTCCCCTTTGGAGAAGTCTCCCACCTGCAGCAAAGGAGAGCCCGAGGGTTTGTCATTTTTGGTGGGAACAGGAGCCACTACAACCTCTCGCTGAAATTGCTTTTCTTCAGCCAGCCTTCATCAGAAGCATCTTTTCAGCTTGTTACCTTCATTCCATCCCACAAGCTCACCCCCACTGTCTCCAGGTGCATGACAAGCCTGTTCCTGCCTAAACACCACTCCTGGGCAACTGGCTTCTTTCTCTTCCATTCCTTTATCCTCCAAGGCTTTGCTGCATGCCTGGAAGACAGGACAGATGTCCAGGCTGCTGCAGCCCAGGGTGCTCTGAGGGATAGGAATTGCAGGATGAGCTAAGGCAGGAGGAAGTGGGTGCTCAAGGCTGAAGGGAAGGACAGCTGTGGCTGTTCCCATGATTTGGAACAAGTGAAGTGATAAATACCAGAGTCAGACCTGGGGGAAAGCTGGGCACTCACAGCCAAGAGAGCTGAACTGCTTTGGAAGAAGCCCTGGCCTTTGTTGGACAATCTCTATGGAAGGCACTGACTGTGCTCCAAGAGCAAGAGGCATGTTAGGGATAAGTAAATGCACACCTCCTCACTCAGTCATGCACAGCCCAAAACACAGCTCAGCACAGCCCTCCAGCTTCCCACCTCCGAAAAAACAGCCTCCAACAGCCAGCCCACAGCTCATCCTGTGCAACTGCCCCTGAGGAGCTCAGTGTGAGAAACAGTAAGATTCCAGCCTTTCCAGGGCCCGGGGAAGTCCAAGGCACACACCATCCTGTAGAGCCAGGGCCTGTAACTCCCAGTGCCTGACAGTCTTTGAGACCTCAGGGGAGAGTCAGCAGCAACTGGGACCTCAAGCTTTCTTTACAAGGCAACATTAAATACAGAGCCAACTGCTTGGTAAATAAAAACTGCAACCCCTTTATTTGGAACATTTACAACAGTCAGCAACACAACCTTGTGCTTCTCTGGACTCTTGCAGTTATAATTCAATAAAAGAAAACTCCAGTTGGTTCCCACCACCCATAAGTTCAGCCAAATCCTATCTTGTCACACAAGCAGCAACTCAGACCCAGCCAGGACTCCCTCTGTTGCCAGGTAGTAGCTCAGGATGCTCTGTTACAGAAAGGATCTGGAAACAGGGAAAAAGAAAGGTATAAGCCTTCAGAAAAATATAACACACTCAATCCTCCTTGCTACTCCTCAAGCCTTTAATGTCCTCAGTCACTGCAAGCTTCTTACTGCAAAGAGAACATCAAACACACCAGGACAGCTACTTTTCTTATCCCTTCCCTAGAAAACTCAGCCCCCCTTGAGCCTGATTTATACAACTTCGTGCCATCACCCACCTGTGAGGACAGGCTAGTTGGAGCCACAAGCATAACCTCCTTCTCTCCTGCAGGTGGGACAGTTCAGTTCACTTTGTCCTCCTCCTCCTCGTTTCCCAAACAGTCACAGATGGCCCAGGGAACTGTCTTTGAGGTGCACTTTAAAGCCTCTGTGGGTGACTGATACTGGAAGATTTGGGAAGCCCTGTATTTTTCCACTTTATCTAAAAAGCTTCATAAAGCTTAGAGAGAATTACTGAGCAAGAGAACTTCTCTGAGCCACATGTGCACCTCAACCCCCTACACATTAGGGCTCCCTTTTTGCATGTGCTGACACATCCACAAAATTACACATTTAATTAACAAACATCACTGCTGTGCCCTTCCAGGTGAGAGAAACCTTCTGTGTGTGTGCACACACAAAACCCTCGTGCACACTCTCGTGTGCAAATGCTCTGTGCTCCGTTTGTGTTTGGCTTGGCTGCACAGCCTGCGCTCTGTGGCTCAGCCAGGAGATATCCAGGCTAAGATAAACAGCAGGCAGCTGCTGGGAGCCAGGGATACTTTGGTGATTAACAGCTGTGTGGGGTTTACAACACAGCCCCCCGACCTCCACGAGCCCTCCAGAACAGCCTGTTTCATTTCAGATTTCTGTTTGTCAGGAGGAGGCTGGGAGAAATCAGGAGATTGTCTGTGAAAATCACAGGTGGGAAACCTGATGAGGAGAAGCTGTTGCCCAAAATCCCATCCCTTTCCCAGCATCCTGGCTTTGCCCAGAACCTCATGCGTAGCCACAGCTGTGAATGTGATTAATTATTTCAAGGTCACTTGAATCTATTAAGCTCTTTAGAGAGTGTCCAAAGGAGGGCAACAAAGATGGTCAAGGGCCTTGAGGGGAAGCCGTGTGAGGAGCAGCTGAGGGGCACTTGAGCCTCGAGGAGCCTGAGGGGAGACCTCAGTGCAGTTCCAGCTGCCTGGGCAGGGGCAGAGGAGGGGCAGGACTGAGCTCTGCTCTGGGG